>JAHRHZ010000100.1:5853021-5887661 GCA_024137785.1 Ginglymostoma cirratum
AAGCAGCATCCTGCTCCTATGATGCTGCTTGGCCTGCTGTGTTCATCCAGCCCCACAACTTGTTATCTCGGATTCTCCAGCATCTGCAGTACCTTTTATCTCCAGTTTTTGATATGTCTGGTCCCTTGACAAGTTGGTTTTCATGCAGGCAGCTCATTTGCCTTGATGAAGCTTCAAAATTACATTCACCTAAAGTGCTAAATTACCATAATACACTGAAGATGCTACTTTGTAGGCCTGTTACAATGCACAGCATAGCAACTGACTATGATAACTTGGCAATAGCAAGTAATCATGACACTACAGTTTTCATTATATTTGTGGCATTTTGAAGACATAAGAAATGTTAACAGACAGAGCTCATGCTGTTGTGCTGAAGTATTGCTCTACGTGCAGCTGGTAGAAGGGAGTAAGCAACAGTAAAAACAAAACTGAATTTTGCTGTATAAAATTGTGGCTTAAAATTCTGTTCAATTTTAGCTTCAAACAGCTTTGCCGGTTTTGCTATCATCATACCTGTTTGGCAGTTCTGTTTATTTTATTCTGCCAAAGCAAAATAACACTGCTAGAAATGTACACTTGGTAAAAATATGCATTTACCTACATACACAAGTCATTCAGTGTAATAAAATTTAGGAAAATAGAGAACACCTGTTTGCAGCAAATGTCATGGATCAAAGGCCTTTCTGATGAGTTCATGGTTTTGTGGTCAGAATCAGTTTGTTTTTCCTGCAGCTTGAGATTGGAAAGTTGGCAATAAATATTCCAACTGCTGTGCCTTTTTGAACACACCAACAACAGCAAACTTGACGTTTTGGGTGGTATAGCAAAGTACCTTGTGTTGAATACAGCCTGACCAAACAAAAAGGAATCACTGTTTAATTGATGCGAAGAGTTTGTTCTAATGTCTTGCCACGATGAATACCTGTTGCACTGCTGCACTTTCCAAGATTGGTTGTTCATTGCATCACATGGAGTTACTGGAATTTACTATATTGTTTGCCCATTGCTCCTTACACTGCATGGCTTATGTTTCCTCTGATCATGGCTCATTGCTATGCACTCTACAGTTTGTGTTGCACATGCCCATCATGTCCTGTTCACTGTATTGTTTGTGTAGTGCTCTGCAGACTGTCCAGGGACACTTTATTACTGGATTTGCATATCCAGCCTCTCCTTCCACCTGGGCAGCCAGTTGTGGCAGTGATGGACTGTCTTCAGATTACTCAATTCTGCCTTCTGGTGAGGATTTTTAATCCTCCTCTTTTGGCACTTAGGCCTGCTCTATCCAAGATCGAAATCAACAACTTTGGACTTAGTTGTCAAGCATGATGGTAAATGATCTAACATATTTACCTGGTGACAGTTTAACTTCACGTTAGGAAGATGATTAAACTCCTCACGTAGCCAAATGAATAAGCTGCATCAAATTTTAAAGCATTAACAGTGGTATGCTTTTTCGTATTGACATGCAAGAGAGTCTCAGAGAGACAGGGAATAGTATTTCCACACGAACAGAATATAACTAATTATTTGGGCGTACCTTGGGGACTCGTTATGATATACACACATATGTATTTTTTGTTTCTGTCCTAGCAGCCCTCATACCCAAATTCATCTTGTTGATAAGTTCCTCTTGTACTCTCTAGACACTATTTCTATGTAACTGCTGATGACTCAACCTACTTAGGTGCTGGAAATCTGAAATAAAAATACAAAATTCTGGGAATACTCATCAGATCACACGGCATCTCTGGAGAGAAGCGAAGTTAATGTTCAAGTCGTTTATAACCCTTCATCAGTCTGAAATGTTAACTGTCTTTTCACAGATGGTGCTTGATCTTTTCACTATTTTCAGCATTTTTTGCTTCATGCCTCTTCCTGGCACATGAAAAGTGCCCAGTCCAGATACTTGTTTGGTCTTGCTCAGGCAATGAAAGCACATAATGCAAAACCAGTTAGGAATTTAGTGGAAAGGAGAACTAAATCTGAAAGCAAATTGCATGTTCAAATTCTTTTCCTAAGACTGTCAGTTTTCAGCAAGCTTCATCAATTAGATTTGATGAACTCTGCTTTGATGTGTTTGTGCAGTAAGAACAATAAAACTTAGAAGTCTCAATGCATGAACTAAAACACATTTGTTTATGAAGAAAACTGTGAAGCTGTTCCAATGAAGAATGATTTTTTTCTCATTGCATTTAACATAACTGAGACTGAAAGTAAAAGACAGAAATAGAAATACAAAATGCAAACTCCCCATCTGCATCCCTGTCGTCTCACATGCTTTAATCCTTTAAAATGGTTTTTATCATGTCTTGCTACTGCTTGTGAACTGCAGAGGTAATTTTTTATGTATACATCTGTTTTAGGATGTGTAATGTAGTGTAATGTCTGTTACCTTGTTTGTTTATGAATTTCAACTTCATAATGTTTCCCAAAAACACATGCTATTATTTGCAAATCCAAAGAAAAGTTGGTGCCAAAATCTCAGTCATGACCCAGACTTAGTCATGCCTGTTATCTGAATATTAAAAGATTACCAAATGGAAAAATTGCATCTGAGCTTTGCACACATCAAGGAGTTTTCTTTAAACTGTCAAGTATTATCTTGAATGTGCTAACATTGGTGTACAGTTATTCTTAACAACTGACCTTAAGAGGCTGATGTCAGTAACTGAAAATTAGACTTACCATCTCTTGTTCCTAACCTTGAGAATGGACAGTGGGGGCCAGGGATAGAAAAAGTATACTCAAGATGTTTCAATTTATAAGGCAGTTAAAATTATCTTTAGAATTATAGAATCCCTACAGTGCGGAAAAGGGCCATTCGGCTAATTGGGTGTGCACCATTCCACTCAGACCTAGCCTCCAAACTTATTCCCGTAACCCTCCATTTACCCTGGCTACTCCACCTAGCCTGCACTTCCTTGAACACTATGGGCAATTTAGCATGGCCAATCCACCTAACCTGCACATCTTTGAACTCTGGGAGGAAACCAGAGGAAACCCACACAGACATGAGGAGAATGTAAGAACACTACACAGACAGTTTCTCAAGGCTGGAATTAAACCCATGATCCCGGCATTGTAAAGCAGCAGTGCTAACCACTAAGCTACCATACTGCCCTTGTCAAAGGGAGTTGGGCCACTGTAAATCACAATATGTAAGTTGATTTTTGAAGCTTCAAAATCCTCACAAAAACAGGAGTCACAGCAGGACACTTGAATAAGATCAAGCTAATCAGGCAGAGACAGCCTGTTGTTCTGGAAGGGAAATTGTGTTGGGCCAGTCTGTTGATGTTCTTTTAAAAAGTAACATAGCATGCTGTGGATAAATGGGAATTGGTGGATGTTTTGTACTTCGATTTCCAGAAGATATTTGATAAGGTGCCACATCAAACACTATTGCAGAAAACAGAAGGAGACAACAAAAAGCATTGATATATTTAGTGAGTGACCAAATGGAATATAACTTGGGAAAACGTGACACTGTCCATTTTGGCAAGGAGAATAAAAATGAAGCATATGATTTAAATAATTAGAGATTGCAGAGATCTGGTATGCAGAGGGATATGGATGTCCTTGTGCATGGATCATGGAAGGTTAGTATGCAGGTGCAGGAAGTAATTAGGAAAGCTAAGAAAATGTTCTTATTTATTGTGAGGGGAATCGAATACAGAAGTCGGAATGTTGTGCTTAAGATTTAGGGGTCTTATAAACGCAAATGCCACAATTAATTTGTTCACTTGAGACTTTAACCAATAAGACAATAGGAGTCAATCTAGTGCAGTAATTTAGGAATCTTAAATGACACCTCATAAAGTAAGGCAATAACTTTATGATCTTACTATGGCCCTTGCTTTCATTTCAGCTGAGGGAGCAGGTTGACACTTGGTTTTTTGGTTTTTTTCCAAAGCCTAGAGGGCCTTCTCCTTCCAGATGGAAGCAAGATAACTTCATATGTCTTAAGTATCTTGGTCACCAACAGCTGTGCTTATTAACTCTCAGCATGATCCATTATATCATTAAATTCTGATTGGCTTAAGTTGAGTAAGACTTATTGCTAATTGGCTTAAGGGATCATCAGGAATAGGAATAGGCTGGGCTGTTCAGCCCCTCAAGCTTCCTTCACCATTCAGTAGGGTGACCTGACATTCCTCAGGTTCCCCAATACACTTGATTTCCCCTACTGATCAATAATCTATCCGTCTCAGCTTTATCTGCCTGTTCTTTCTAACTTCTCACATTAATTTTAAAAATTAATCAGAAAAGACTGGGATTCTGTATAATGTTCACATTTCAGTCCACCGACCCACCCGCATCCCCGGGCTGGAGAATCAACCTTAGGGACAGCAGGAATCAGCATAGATCTGGATTGGCTGCTGATCAGTCACCCCACACTGCAGAAAGCCAACCAAAGCTAAGGGGGAGTTAACCCTATGCCCTCCCAACAGATATGAAAACAACTGGTAAGAAAAGTTGACAATCTGGAGGAAAAATGAGGGGCTGGAATTTTAAAGCCAAACCCTGGGTGCGTAGTCAACGGCTAGAACTTGAGCAGTGAGGCCCGAGAAAGGATTGTTCCTGGAGAGGAGATACACCGTGAGTGCAAGCTTGTTATGGAACCACGGAGACAATGCTTGAAGCAAAGAACAGATAACTAAGACTGGAGCCGTAAAGGTCGAACTGGAAAACCGTTTATGGTGAGGAGCTGTGTTGTGAGTGTCCAACTGATACTGAGAGGAGACTGCCCAGAAGAAGGAACCAAACCAACACAGTAACTCTTTCAAATGCTTAAATTCTTTCATCACCAAACTAATGTAGAGCTGTTCAGAGGTGTTTAGCACATTTGGAGGTCAGAATTGCTAGCCTGAGATTCAGATACTCTGAGCCCAAACATGTGGCCTACCACCTTTCCCTCTTTCTATTTTTAACCCAATATCTAACACCCACTCCTAACCTTTTGTCTTGTCTGCCAGGTTTAAGCGCCAGTTTGGGAGAAAAGGGTGTTTTAGAGTAATAGTCTGGGTAGTTAGTGGTTTTAAGAGTTTGTATCATTGCCAGTCCTAGAATTTTGTAAAGTACTTTTTTTGGTAATAAATAATTATTCCTGTTTTACATAAAGCAAGCAGTGTCAGAAGTCTTTGTGATAAGTATAGTTTGGGGCAGTAAATTTGAGAGACATGTCAATTGCAAGGAATTGTTGTGATTAAGTTCACAAAGCTTTCTTCGCATGTAATGAACTACAGTTCTCCACTTTGTTTGTCCATGTGGTTAATTCAGTGTCTGTGGCAATATATACAAGGATAATTTACGTTAGTGCATTTGCAGTCCATTTAAACCTCAATGAGGACCCCTTCAAGCTATCAGAGATCTCACTCAACCATTTTACAATCTCATTGTCCCCCTTTGCAGACCCCCTCCTTTCTTGTTTGCAGCTTTTCCTGCCCAGCATCGCCGGCACCTCCACTTCTCCTCACTTGCTTCTTAAAGTTGTGGTCCTAAATCCATGTAACCCTGCCTCTGGCACTGCATCATATGCTCCACACATGTGCCTGCCAATTTAGGCTTTCAGCTGGGACTAGAGTTCTCTCTCTGGCCACCTACAGCCTGATCAGTGAAACTGTTGGTCTCACCCATCTATTCACTTGCTTGTATTCATTGTGCATAACCTGACTTCAAAACTCATTGAAGATAAATGTTGAAGTTTCAGGGTTATTGGTTTGGTTGATGAATAATAATTTTGTTTATGCAATAGACGTTTAAGCTGAAGTATTTTTAATTCATTTTCTCTTTCAATCTGTCCCCCGTAGAAATGTTTATACTGAGACAGGATTGGTGATTGGATGGGTGATGTCTGACTTTGGGTCTCCCATTACTTCTGTAATGTTATTTTCGCTTTTGTAAATAGTTTTTAATATATTTATTACCATTTCTTTACAGAAATCTACTGATAAGAAGACTGATGTAGCTCAATATGTTAAAGGGGTGTACACTGACATTGATAAGAAGTAAGTTGTTTTATGACTGGAATTCTCTGTTAAGTTACTGTAGGGCAGTTTTGAGTTGGAGGTGGCTCAGTGCATTGGATAAAAACATTTTAAACCAGCTACGATGAAAGCAGTATTTGGGGGATGCTTGAGATCTGAAATAAAAACCATATTCTGGAAAAGCTCAGCAGTTGTGGCAGCATCTGGAGAGATAAACAGAGATAGGGGTTCGAATCAAAATCATATTTCTGAGATTTTCCAGCACTTGTATGCTTTTATTTCCGATCTCCCTTTCTCTCCCACTTTTGTCCCCTCAACTTTTAGGGAACATCAAACAAAGATTGGAAACAGAGTAACATAAGGTGGCAAGGTAGAGAACAGAGCTTTGTGGTTGCATGAGCAGAGGTCAAGAAAATCCTGCTGGACCATTAGTTTTCATCCTGTGCAGTAAGGTGCTGTGTTTCTGAGAGTCTCCCCAAAGATGATTTGAGTTTATATGCATTGCGACAATTTGTTGTTGATTGCAGAAGTCAGTTTTCATAAGTGTACCTGCTCTTCGTATAATGTTGTGTACAATTACCTTGGCTCAGGGCTAAAACGTTTATTGCTCATACCAGATACTTACTGTAACAAGGCAAAAGTATTCCACGGATTGATGTGCATACATGTTGGGAAATGCCTTGATGGTTTCTCATTGTCCACAAGACAAATTGAGAAAGATAATCTGTTTATATGTCTACCTGCAGCTCTTGACAAACATTATCCACAGTTATGGAGACAAGTTGGGAGAGCGCCTAGCTTTCAAGCAGAAACCTAGACATACTACTATTTTTTTTCCCGACTCCACTGGGTACAGCTGTATCTTGGATAAGTAACCATATGACATAAACTTTTCCTCATTTATAGCTGTGATGTGAATTCTAAGGGGTTTGGTTACTTATTGGCTTAGCAGCCCAGAGATCTTGTATTCAAATTCCAAAGTGGTATTTCTTGAAGAGTCAGCAGAGCTTTCTGAACTGAATAGCTTTTTGCTCTATAAACTTGTATGCTGTAAATTTAAGTAGCATGACATAGATGGAGAATTAGTAATTGTCTTTTTCGGAGCCTGACATTCCTTAAGTATTACCCTTGGATTGAGTTCAGCCTCTGGCTTGCCTTGAACCTTGATCATTAATATGAAGGCTCTCCTAGTTCCGCAGTTGATTTTTTTAAAAAAAAAAGTTATGAGCCCTGCATTTGTGCTTAATTAGCTGTTATTGTTGAGAGAAGTTTTATTCTTCATTCCAGTGGGATGAAACTCTTGAGCAGTAGGCATTCTTTCATGGCCATAGTGCTCACCAATACTTGGATTCTATTTCTGAAACTGTTGCCTCATTGAACCTCTCTTTGATTTAGGTCTATAAATAAGTGTTTACCCCTCAAATCTGTGTACACGTGTCCTAATGGAATCCGTTCATTCTGGTTTAGGCCACATCACCTTCACAGTATTGTTTTAATTTGCAATTGGTAACAAACCATGGGGTTTTATCCCGTTTTATGCCTGTAAGTATTTTGGGCTGACGTTATGGTTTCAGTCGCATGACTCAAGCACGCGTATCCCATTGTGGTACTGTATGGTATCATCCTACATAATTTTAATATGCCTGTCCTGATCATGTATGACATGTCAATGAATGGCTTGTCCATTCACTGCCTCTCTAAGTTGCACCTCTAAATAACACAGTAAGCATTGGAGTAAACTTCCATGTATTCATGAGCAGCATGCAGCTCCAACCCTCACTGCTCTGACGTCATATGTCTTTAAAGGAGATCGTTTATCCTATCATCTACACAGAGTCATACAGCATGGAAACAGACTCTTCAGTCCAACTAGTCCATGCTAACCATAATCCCAAACGAAACTAGTCCCACATACCTGCGCTTGGCCCATATCTCTCCAAACATTTCTTATTCATGTATTTATCTAAGTGTCTTTTAAAGATTATAACTGTACCCGCATCCACCAGTTCCTGTGGAAGTTCACTCCACACATGAACCACTCTGTGTTTTAAGAAAAAAATTCCCCTCTGTCCTTTTAACTATTTCTCCTCTCATCTTAAAAGTATTCCCCCTAGTCTTGAAATCCCCCAACCTAGGGAAAAGACATCTGCCATCCACTTTATCTATCCCTGTCATCATTTTATAAATCTCTATAAGGTCACCCCTCAACCTCCTACACTCCAGTGAAAGAAGTCCCAGCCTATCCAGCCTCTCCTTATAACTCAAACGCTCCATTCTTGGCTGCGTCCTGGTAAATTTCTTCAAAACCTAACCAAGCTTAGTAATATACTTCCTGTTAACAGGTAGACCGAACTGGACGCATGCCAGTACTTTATGGAGAAATCCATTTAGCCTATTTTATTTTTCCTGCTCTATCCTCAGCGCCATACAAGTTCATTACCAATAAATGCCCATTCAATTTTCTTTTGAAATTATTGATTCACTTCCTCCACCTTGGTGTGCAGTGAGTTGCCTATCGTTATCAGTCTGTTATCACTAACTGTGGAGTCTGCATTTGTGACATTGCCATTTATGACCCAGAATTACATGCAATTGAAGCAAATTTGAATTAATTATTTTCAAACTCGCACCAAATTTTGCATCCTCTTCACTGGTTTCATTTTCGTTTTGCTACTGTAATAATTCAGCCCCGCTGGAAAGGCACATCATTTGTTGAGTGCCAAAATAGAGCCACTACTCATGGCATTCACAGGCTAGTCTTAGTCCGAGACAAGTAGCTCTGCCCTGGGTCTGCTTTATAAATATTTTCTCTTCAACCTGTTCAGATATGTTATTACACACCTCTGAGCAGGTGGATTTTGAACCCAGACCTCCTGGATGAGAGGTAAGGACACTACCATTGCATCACAAGAGCCTAGAGAATTGAACCCCTGTTGCCAACATATCAGGCAAGGATACTAACCGCTATACTAATGGGAATGGTGGGTCTGCTTTATTTATTTTAATCAACCTATTCAGAGATGTTATTGTGCTCCTGTGGTGCAGGTGGGGCTTGAACTCATGTCTCCTGGTTGGGATACTACCACTGCACCACAAGAGCTCACTTGATTCCCAACAGAGATTAAGTGGTGTAATTTCATTAGAAAAGGATACAACAATTTGCAGATATGGAAACAATTATATTGAAAACCGTTGTAAATCACCTACTTCAAATTGACATTGTTTTGTTAAAGTGTTTAAATGCAGAGCTCGGTCTTTGGAGGCCATCTTTGAACATATATTATTTAGTTAAATCATCCAGACTTCAAATCCTGGAAATTGTGACTTTGGGCTAGTTGGGCTTTCATTTAGATTGCTGGCTTGGTACAGAATGTCAAGCAAGATTTAATTTTAAGATGGCAAGAACTGCAGATGCTAGAGTCAGCCAATACAGTGTGGAGCTGGAGGAACACGGCAGTTCAGGCAGCATCAGAGGAGCAGGAAAGTTAACGTTTCGGGTTGCATCCTTCTTGATGAAAGATTTAATTTTAATGATTTTGACATTGTGCCTGGTGTTTTGAATAAAAGAGGTACTGAATATTTTTCATTACGTTTCATCCTTCTGTCAGCAAAACACAACATTGTCATTCCAGAATAGATTAGGAACCTTGTCTGCTCATAACTCCCCAAGTAGACAAGTTTATGTCAGTCATGCAACTTAACAGACCATCAAGGCAAGCAATGAACATGATTCCAAGTATTGAGAATTAATGTTCAAAACAAAAATTAAAGACCCTGGATTTGCTTGCTTTGATAGAAGTTAGTTTTTGGAGGAATGTAACTTAATTTTTCAAGATAATGAAGACAGTTGCTGTTGGTGATCCAGAAATGCAGAATGTCGGATTGTGGGTGAATACATGAGTGACAATGCCCATAAATTGTTATTAACTAAAAAATGACTGACTTGTCCGACTTGGTCAGATTGGAGCATTTGGTTTCTGGATTTAAGTCTAAGAATTTGGACAGCGTCGTGAAAAGTAAACCAGTTTTGAAAATATGCTCATGTTGGGAATGAACGAATTTCTGGTAAGGCAAGACTAACTGCTCACTACATATCTTGATTTAACTTTGTAGATGAGACCAGAATCCAGGCAAGAGTGAGCCAGTTTAGTACAGGAGTGATGTAATGAATAGACCAGACTGGTTAAGTGTGGTAGGTTCTCTTTTCCAAAGGATTTCAGGAAGCTGGTTGGGTAATTACAACAGTCCAGTGGAATCAGGACCAATTTGTAATATTCACATTAAAAATCATTGAATCCAATTTTTTAAACTGTCATCCATGGTTTTGACCAGGTGTTCTCCAAATTGATTGTTCATTCCTTTTTTTCAAATATTCACTCACAGAACATGACATGACATACCTTTTCGAGTGCATCATATTGGAAGGAGAGATGGTATCAAGTGACATTAACAATTGAACTGAAAGGCAATTTGAGATGGTCATTAAACTTGCCATAACAAAAAAAAGTAAGGTATTTCCCAAGGTTGTAAACGGAAATAAATGGAAGGTTAACTTAAGTGCTAAATTTTAAAAAGCACCTGAACCAAAGGGGAAAGTTAGAACATTGGAATGATTTTGGGAGGAAATTTTAAGGGGCAGCATTGTGGCTTAGTGGTTAGCATTGCTGCCTCACAGTGCCAGGGTCCTGGGTTCAATTCCTGCCTTGGGTGACTGTCTGTTTGGTGTTTGCACATTCTCCCTGTGTCTGCATGGGTTTCCTCCCACAGTCCAAAGATGTGCAGGTTAGGTAGTTTTGGCGGTGCTAAATTGCCCCATAGGTGTGTTAGCCGTGGGAAATGCAGGGTTATAGGGATAGGCTAGGAGGATAGATTTGGGAGGGATGCTCTTTGAAGGGTCAGTGTGGACTTGACAGGCCGAATGGCCTGTTTCCACACTGTAGGGATTCTACAATCTGTGTGTGGACACAATTGCCTACAGGGAGGATTAAGTAAATTGATGGGAATGCACTAGAAACTGGATTCAAGTCAGAGAATTCTGGGAGAGTTATGCTAGAAGAGATTATAGGCGATACTGTGATAGGAATCAAATGCAATGGCAAGACTTAACAGCAAGAAAATTATGCTAAGTGCTGGTCAGGGAAACTGTTAGCTGGGATTCACCCAAACTGAATTGGTATCCATGTCATTGGAATGATTATAGTAAATATAATACTTTGAGGATATGTGATATAAGAAGCGGGATATAAGAGGGGAGGTAATAACCACAAAAGGTAACTGATGGCAGCAACAGGAGAAGGGTCAACTCTGACAAGAAAGGTTTTGGAAGATAACAAAACCCAATAAAATTGTAATATATTGATACTCAAAGCATCAACAAAATGATAAAAGACACTCTGGTAAGCCTAAACCAAACAGCTGTGACCCGAAATGTTTTAATAAGACAGTGCCAAGTGAAATATGATTTTTCAAAACTCTAAACTCTGTGAAGGCTGTAAGGAGAAAGGTGAGGAAACCACTGGAAATAAATAGGATAAATTGTTAAACAAACATTGGGATTGGAGAGAGAGAGAGAGTTAGAAATAAAGCATAGTTTTGAAGCCAAATTCCAGAATAAGAAGTTCATTGAGTATGATAATGGGAAGAATTTTTGAAGCAAAATTGAACTCCGTTATCGCTTCTAAGAATTATACGCCTCCCGTAAGAGAAAGTATTGTTTTCATATTCACTATATCAACACCTTGCATAGTTTTAAAGATCTCTATTAGGTCACTTCTCAGATTTCCTTTTTCAATAGAGATGAGATCCCAGATCCAGTGAGTCCATTAAGTATGAGTTATACAGATTTTTCCCTGTCTCCTTTACGTTCTTTTACGAGAACAAGGTCAATCACCTCAGCCCGAGGACATCTCTGCAGGAGTTCCTCAGGGTAGTATCCTAGGCCCAGCCATCTTCAGCTGCTTCATTAATGACCTTCCCTCCATCATCAGTTCAGAAGTAGAGACGTTCGCCAATGATTGCACGATGTTCAGCACCATTTGTGACTCCTCAGATACTGAAGAAGTCCGTGTTCAAATGCAACAAAATCGGGACAATATTCAGGCTTGGGCTGACAAGTAGCAAGTGACATTCACGCTACACAAATGCCAGGCTATGACCATCACCAATAAGAGACAATCTAACCACCACCCCATGACATTCAATGGTGTTACCATCACTGAATTCCCCACTATCAACATCCTAGGGGTTATCATTGACCAGAAACTCAACTGGAGTCACCACGTAAACACAGTGGTTACAAGACCAGGCCAGAAGCTAAGAATATTGCAGTGAGTAACTCACCTGCTGACTCCTCAAAGCCTGTCCACCATCTACAAGGCACAAGTCAGGAGTGTGATGGAATACTCCCCACTTGCCTGGATGAGTGCAGCCCCAACAACACTCGAGAAGCTTGACACCATAGAGGGCCAGCAGTCCGCTTGATTAGCACTACATCCACAAGCATTCACTCTCTCCATCATCGATGCTCAGTAGCAGCAGTGTGTACTAGCTACAAGAAGCACTGCAGAAATTCACCAGAGATCCTCAGACAGCACCTTCTCAACCCACGATCACTTCCATCTAGAAGGACAAGGGCAGCAAAAGTAGGGGAACAGCACCACCTCCAAGTTCCCCTCCAAGCCACTCACCATCTTGACTTGGAAATATATTGCTGTTCTTTCACTGTCACTGTGTCAAAATCCTGGAATTCCCTCCCTAACAGCATTATGGGTCAACCTATAGCGGGAGGACTGCAGTGGTTGAAGAAGGCAGCTCACCATCACCTTCTCAAGGGCAACTGGGGATGGGCAAGAAATGCTGGCCAGCCAGTGATGCCCACATCCCACAAATCAGTAGGAAAAAAAACACTCCTGCAGAGATCTGCTGGAGCTATAACGACTGGCTTTCAACAACCACAACCATCTTCCTATGTGACAAGTATGACTCCAACCAGTGGAGAGTTTCTCCCCTGATAGCTGTTTTGCGAGGGGTCCTTGATGTCACACTCAGTCGAATGCAGCCTTGATGTCAAGTTCTGTCATCCTCACCTCACCACTGGAATTCAGCTGTTTTATCCATGTTTAAACCAAGCCTGGAATGAGGTCAAGAGGTGTGTGGCCTCGATGGAGCCCAAATTTGGCACCGCTGAGCACATGCTGCATGATAGCACTGTTGCTGACTTCCATCACTTTACTGATGATTGAGAGCAGACTGATGGGATAGTAATTGGCTAGGTTAGATTTGTGTTCCATTTTGTGTACAAGACATACCTGTGCAATGTTCTACGTTATTGGGTAGATGCCAGTGTTGTAACTGTACTAGAATAGCCTGGCTAGGGAGTGACAAGTTCTGAAGTACAAGTCTACAGTACTATTGTTGGAATATTGTCAGGGACCATAGGCTTTCCAGTATCTGTTGCCTCCAACCGTTTGTTGATATCATATGAAGTGAATTGAATTGCCTAATGACTGACTTCTATGATGCTGGGGACCATTGGAGAAGGCTAGGTTGGATCATAATTTTGGCACTTCTGGCTAATAGTTGCTGTGAATACTTCAACCTTATTTGTTGCACTGAGGTGCTCGGTTCTTCCATCCGTTGAGGACGGGCATAGTTGTGGAGCTGCCTCCTCCGTTGGGTTTCTTAATTGTCCAACACTATTCACAACTGGATGTGGCAGGACTCCAGAGCTTAGGCCTGATCCATTGGTTGTAGAAATGCTTAGCTCTGTATCACTAGCCGCTTATGTTTGGCACGCAAGTAGTCCTGTTTGGTAGCTTCACCAAGTTGACACCTCATTTTTAGGTATGCCTGGTACTGCTCCTGGCATGCACTCCTGCGCTGTCTATTGAGGTTTGTCCCCTGACTTGATGGTCATGGTTAAGTGGGGGAGAGGCTATAAGATTGCCGTTTGTATTGGAGTACAATTCTACCACTGTTGAGGCTCACAGAGCCTCCTCATGCTCAGTTTTGAGTTGCTACATCTGTTTCAAGTCTGTCCCATTTAGCATGATGGAGAGTATTCTCAATGTGAAGATGGTACTTTGTCCCCATAAGGACTGTGCGATGATCACTGTTGCTGATAGTGTCTTGAACATGTAGCATGCAGAAATCACGTGTAGAAGCCAAAAGAATGTTAGGGAAGTATCCAATCTTAAGACATTTGTGACTCAGTGTCTTGCAATGTCCTGAAAGATTGTCTTTGATATTACAAAAAATGTTTATGAAGGAATAATCCAAGGCTTTCATAAGTTATTTCAAGACAAAGAAAAGCTGAGAGTAGTACACTCAATTCTGTTCAACTTATGGCATGGAAAGACTAAACCTTGCAGAGGGTGTTTGAGTTCCCCTGTGGACCTTTCTGGTCATTTTGTACTGGTCTTCTGTTTAATGTTTTGTTAGTATTCTCTGTTTTAGTCAATCACTTGAAATTGTAAATAAATTTAACAAGCAGCTTCTCTTCACAAATGAATAATTAGTGTTATGAATTTTTGCCTTAGCATTACCAGGAGAGAAAGTAGGCATCCTTCATGATTTGCAGGAAGCATGTTACTCTGATCATGAATGTTTGTTAGATATAGTAATGAGATTAAGGCTATAATGTTAACTCTGCAGTTTAAAAGTGCAATTTGTTTAACTAAGTTATCAAAAGACAGTTTATTGGAAGAAGTCTGAACTAGATGAAGAATACCTTGTTATTGTATGCCCTTTGTTCCTTGTACCACAATTAGTTTTATTTCTGTCCCTCTGCCCCTGTAAAAATTCAAAAATTTAAACTTGTATCTGTGTCAGAACAGTTGAGGTGTACACTAGAAATAAATCCCAAATTAGATTAAGGTCCTTTTGGAATAAAGTAAATCAAAGTAAGCTGTTTGCTTGCATGCCTCAATCCAAGGCTTTTGCATCCAAATAAAAACTGGAAGAGCTGCAGATGCTGTAAATCAGGAACAAAAACAGAAGTTGCTGGAAAAGCTCAGCAGGTCTGGCAGCAACTGTGACAAAAAAAATCAGAGTTAATGTTTCGGACCCAAAACGTTAACTCTGATATTTTTCTTCACAGTTGCTGTCACACGTGCTGAGCTTTTCCAGCAACTTCTGCTTTTGCTGTTGCATCCATGTTTACAGGACAAAGCTCTCCACAGTCCTTGTGGAGACCAAGTCTTGTCAGCGTGCTACAGGGGATAAATTCAGAATGGAGGTTGTCGCACAAAATTGGGCATCCTTGAGGTCTGTGGACCATCGGCAGAATTGCGTCCCACCACAATCTGCAATCTTCTAGTGGACATATCCGTCAATAGCAATAACACCAGGAGTTCATTCCCAGTTCAATGAAGTGAACAGAAGAGCATGACAGAAGTAGCACCAGGCGTACTTAAAATGATGTACCAACCTGGTGAAGTTGCAAAATAGGATTACTGTTATGTTAAAAAGCAGAGACAGCATATTATTGGAAGAATAAAGTTAAATTACCCTATATCCAAAGCAAGAAATTACAACTTTGCAGTCATAGAACACAGAACAGTACAGTACAGCACAGTACAGGCCATTCGCCTAATGAACTTTTACCCC
The DNA here is from genome assembly GCA_024137785.1 of Ginglymostoma cirratum. NCBI lineage: Eukaryota > Metazoa > Chordata > Chondrichthyes > Orectolobiformes > Ginglymostomatidae > Ginglymostoma > Ginglymostoma cirratum. Next base: position 5,868,618 of record JAHRHZ010000100.1, read on the forward strand.
AATCCTAAGGTCTATCTAACCTCCACCCCTGCCTTATGCTATCATCCATATGCCTGTCTAATAGCTGCTTAAATGCCCTTAATTAGTCCTGCCACATTCAGTCTTGAATATGATGGACTGTTAAAGATTTAACTTCATTGCTGCCTTAGTCCAAACATGGACAAAAGTGCTGAATTCCAGAGGGATTCCACTGTGAATTCTGGTGAGAGTGATTGTCCTTGACTCTGGCAGCATTTCACCAATTGTGATATCAGGGAACCCAAGCAAAATTAAAATCAGGATGGGGTGAAAGTATCCTCTGGTTGGAGAAATGCTTTGCACAAAGGAAAATCATTTTGGTTATTGGAAGCTAATCTTCTGAAACCTGTGACATTGCTGCAGGTGTTCCTTGTGGTGGTGTCCTGGCTGCTTTATCAAGGACCTCTGACCATCATAAGATTAGAAATAGGTTATGAAGATCAGAAGTGGGTAGGTTGGTGATTGGATGCTCCTCATCACTATCAAATACTGAAGTAGTTGATGCTCACGCTGATAACATTCAGACTAGGACCGATAGATGGCAAAGTAGCATACTCACATAAGTGTGAAGCAATGACTGTCTCTCAGAGGAGAAAATTTAAAAATCTTCTCTTGATATTCAAGAAATGACTGTTGCTCGCTCCACCATTTTCAACATTATGGGTGTGAATATTGGGCAGAAACATTACTGCATAAACCTATGTACGTATTATGGCAGCAATCAAGTCAGAAGCTGGGAATTCTGCTGCGAGTAACCCATCACCTAACTTCCCAAAATCTGTTCACCATGTACAAGGCATAAGTCTAGAGATTGTTCGAATGCTCTGTGTTTGTTTCGATGAATGCAACTGTGAAGAATGTTGACAATATGCAACACAAATCAGGCAGTTTGACATCCCAAACATCACTGGTACACAGGGGCAGCAGTCTTTACCATCTGTAAGATGCACAACAGTAGTTCACCAAAACAGCTTCTTGACAGCATCTTTCAGAACCATAGTCGTCACCAGTTAGAAGAGCAAAGATAGCAGAGGCTTGGAACACCGCCATCTGCAGGTTCCCTTAAGAGTCCTGAGTTGGAAGTATATTTCTGTTTTTTGACCGGTAGGTCAAAATCCTGGACTTGTGACTTAATATGCTTTTGGCATGCTTACATACACTATGTGGGTTGCAGTGGTTTGAGAAGGCCTTTTCTAAGGCAATTAGAAGTGTTCATAAAAGCTGGCGTTGCTGGTGGTGGTCATAACCCAAGAATAAAGTTTATAACCAAGTTATTTTAGCTGATAAGTTTAAATACTTTGCACTGTATTATTCCTTGAATCTGGACTAGAATACAATGGTACTTGTTGCTCATGTTTTTACTCTTTCTTCCCTTCTTTGCAGAAACTCAGGGAGTGAATTGCAGGTGTATTATGCTCCAGATGAACGTTATCCAGATTTTTTTGAAGCTATTCGTAGGAGAGGAGATACCTTTTATTTGATATCATTTAGAAGGGTACGTGTCCTACGATTTATTGCATATATAAATATGGTGGACATGCTTTATTATCATTGCTTTTGGCAATCTATTAATACTTGTGAATTTTGACATTGAAATTTTCCTGTGAAACTGGAACAATGTCAGGAACAGAGGTTTGTAAGATAGGTTATGTCAATGGATTGTAAAATTCAAGGTATGTTGGATATATATTGAATATTAAAACCTATGCATCACATTTGGCTTAGGTTCAGTTATTAGGATTTTAAATTAAATTTTTTTTAAAACTTAAGTTGAGTGCAGTGTTGAATGCAAAGTGGCTTTTTGTGTGCCTTTGAAATTTGTACTGCAGTTCTGGAGACCCTATCATTGAAATAATATACTATAGGAAGAATTTGAATACATTGGAGACAATACAGAAGAGATTTACAAGAATGATTCCAGGGATGAGAAACTTGAGTTACAGGGATAGGGTGGAAACTTTGAAACTGTTCTCCTTGGAGAGAAGGAGGCTAAGAGGAGACCTAATAGAAGTTTCTAAAATGACACAGGGGACTTAATAGAGTAGATGGTGAGAAACTGTTCCAGCTGGTTTAAAAAAAATACAAAAATGAGAGAGCACAGATTTAAAATAATTTGCCAAAGAAACAAATGTGATGTCATAAAAAATATTTTCTTGCAATGTCTGAATACACTGCCTCAATGTGACAGAGACAGAGTCAAATGAGGTATTCAAAAGGACATTGGACTGTTGTTTCTAGTCAAATGATAATGTGTAAGGTTATAGGGACAGGTAGATAAAAGGCACTAAGTAATGATGCTCATTTTGAGAGCTGGTGCAGATGTGATGGGCCAAATGGCCTCCTCTGCACCCTGGCACTTATGTGATCTAAGCAATGTGTGTTTCAATATGCTATATCCCATCATTTTCCATCTTCCTTTAGATCATTTGCTTTTCTTGGCTTTTGCAGACCTTATGTGGTAGAGATGAATGGATTGTTATTACATAGAAAGAAAGTACACAATCGTACTTCCACATGATTTAAAATTTTAACTTCCTGTCACTGATTTTGATATATTGAGCACAGTATGTTTACAGAATTGACCATTACCCCCTAGTGATCGGTGAAGAGATCTGACCTTGCGTCCCTATACTGGCTCTGAGGACCTGTTTGATTAACAGTGGTGCTGACTGAACTACTATTGAGTCTTAAAAAGAAGAGGCACTTTCTTAACAATTAGGTGCAGTTTACTGCATGATGGCAGTAGGTGCAAGTTATGTTAGTTAATTGGACATAGTTTCATTAATTATCATGAGCTTTTAGAGCTATTATTCTTGTATACAATTCAGGTAGACCCTACTACATCATGTATAGTCATGACTGGGGAGGATCTGAGTTAGAGGACGACCTGCAGGTCTACAAGAGGAGAGATAAGTAATGCAGTACTAATATTGCTGATGCCAACACCAATGCATTTGACTCCTTTTGAAATATTTATAAATCTTGCCATGTTTGCTCACGTAATAGGGCTTCCATATGGTTGGCCTGACTCTGTTTTACTGTAAAAAAAAAATTAAGATATGATCAAGACATGTACAATAGCGGTATCTCTACATCTCAGGATGGATTTATGAGATTATGGGTTTATGAAGGGGAAATCATGCTTGACAAATATGTTGGAATTCTATGAAGATGTAACTAGTCGAGTTGACAAGGGGGAGCCAGTCGATCTAGTATATTTGGACTTCCAGAATGCATTTGCCAAAGTCCCACATAAGAGATTAGTGAGCAAGATTAAAGTGCATGGGATTGGGGGAAGTGTATTGAGATGGATGGGAAACTAATCAGCAGAAAGAAAACAAAGAGTAGGAATTTATGGGCCCTTCTCAAATTGGCAAGCTGTAACTAGAGGGGTGCTGTAGGGATCGGTGCTGTGACCCCAGCTATTCACAATATATATCAATGATTTGGCTGAGGGAACAAAATGTCACATCTCCATGTTTGCAGATTTTACCAAGTTGGTTGGGAGGGTGAACTGTGATGAGGATGCAGAGATCCTTCAGCATGATCTCGACAAGTTTGCTGAGTGGGCAAATCAATGGCTGGTGCAGTATAATTTGGATAAATGTGAGATCGTTCACTTTGGAAGCAAAAACAAGAAGGCAGATTACTACCTCAATGGCTGTAAATTGGGAGAGGGGAGTGTGCAGCAGGACCTGGGCATCCTCGTGCACCGGTTGCTGAAGGTAAGCATGCAGGTGATAAAAAAGGCAAATGGTATGTTGGCCTTCATTGCAAGAGGTTTCGCGTATAGGAGCAGGGATGTGTTGTTGCAGTTGTACAGGGCCTTGGTGAGACCACACCTGGAATATTGTGTGCAATTTTGGTATTCTTTTCTGAGGAAGGATGCTGTTATTCTCAAGGGAGTGCAGCGAAGGTTAACCAGGCTGATTCCGGGGATGGCGGGTCTGACGTATGAGGAGAGATTGACTAGGTTGGGATTGTTTTCGCAAGAGTTCAGATGAATGAGGGGGCATCTCATAGACGCTTATAAAATTCCATCAGGACTGGACAAGGAAGAAACAGGGAGGATGTTCCCAGTGGTGGGTGTGTCTAGAACCAGGGGTCATAGTCTGAGGATTCGGGGTAGAGGATTTAGGATGGAGATGAGAAGACTTTTCTACACCCAAAGAGTGGTGAGCCTGTGGAACTCGTTATCACAGGAAGCAGTTGATGCCAAAACATTGAATGTATTCAGGAGGTGACTAGATATAGCACTTGGGGCAAATGGGATCAAAGCTTATGGGGACAAAGCAGGATTAGGCTATTGTGTTGGGCAATCGGCCATGATTGTGAAGAATGGCAGAGCAGGTTCAAAGGGCCAATTGACTTCCTCAACCTCCTGTCTTCTAAGTTACTATGTTTCTGCACTGCCTCTATGGCAAATGAACTTGATGTTAGTTTTTCAAGTTCAGAAGTATAAATGAGGGAAAGCACTTGCCCAATTTTTTGTCCAACGAGAGAGGAAATTTCATATAGAGCATGTTCTCACTTCAGATCTGGAGGCTCACATTTTCTGCAATTGATCTATGAGTTGCTATTGACCATTTGATTTTGGAAATCAATAACGAGAGCTATTCATCAGCTTCAGCTCATGCCGTCTTGATCTAAAGTGTAAGATTTCACAGAGTAATGCTTGTATTGTCCCTTATCCATTTATTATTTTGGATACGTTGATGGAGTCTACTTTTGGTTGTCTCATTTCAGGGTTTGAAGGTCCAGTTTGCCCACTGCTCTCAACAGGCATATGAATGTGTGAAGCTTGTCTTTTCTTGCTATTAGTGCATAAATTATTGAGGTGCATTTTGTTTTCCAAATTGTTGCGTGGGAACCATATTTCCTTCTTGTGTTTGTTGCATTTTGTATGAAGACTGTTAAAATCATGAGCTTTAACATATCATGGTGGTGTGTTACAACCAGAAAGTAATAGCAGCCCAGCATCCTTGTCAGAGTTAAACTATGCACCTCTTCAAGTAGTTGAAAGATGTTATGAATAATGCTTTTCTCATAAATAACCATCAATTAGGGTCAAATGGTAGGGGAGCTATTCAAAAAGTTCAAATTAGATTCTGAATCATCCAGCCTAAGACGTACTGCAAAATTGAGGCTACTTATCCAATGCAGTATGCAAGGATTGCTGCCGTGATGGAGGTGCCAGCTTTCAGGAGAAGTTTAAACTGATGTTTCAGCAGCCTTCTCAGGTAGGTATAAAAGATCTCAAAGCACAATTCAAAAAAGAGTAATGAAATTTTCTTCAGTATACTGAGGAAGATTTATCCATCATGATGACAGAACTTGTGGTTTATTTCATTGTTGTTTGTGAGATCATGCTGTTCACAAATTGGATGCCATGTTTCCTGCATAAGAGTTACTTGAATTCGAAAGAATTTCATTGACTGTGTGGTGTTTTGGAACATAGAGGTTCTGAAAGGTGCTACAAAAATGGAAGTTATTCTTGTCTTCCCTTCTTTTCCGATCTCTTCCCTCCCTTCCTCTCTGTATGTGGTGCGTCCTGTCTAGAATTGCTGGGTAACATTAACATCATTGGAACAAAAGAGAAAATCTTTTGCTTGTGCCAGCATTACCTGATCTCTCTCAAGGCATGCAGCACAGCTAATTAATTCCTGGAAATAATGACAGCTCACTTGGCAAGCATGTGTGATTGCAGTGTAAAATATTGCTTCAAGAGTTTGTCAGAATGAAGCATTTTCGACCAGACCAAAGCATTGGATAGCTTTATGTTAACTGTGTTGTGAACTGTTGCATTGGAGGAATTGACATCACTTCTCATTTATTCCTTGTGAAGCAAATCACCTTCAAAAATTCTAGGAGGTAACTGCATTTCCTGCTGTTTTCCCAGTAAAATGATGAAATGGCTGATAAATTTCAGCACTAAGTTTGTCCAATGCCAGTTATCACATTTTCTGCCAACCCAATCTCTCCTTTTTGAAGTTTATTTTCAGGCACCTGATGTAATCTTGTGAAAGTGATATCCTGGATTTTTCAGTGATAATGATAGCACGACCTTGGGAGTCGGCCTATATTTAATTAAACATGGATTGTGACATTAGGTCATAGAGAAGCCATGATAATTGAATGGCAGAACTGATTCGAGGAGACAAGTGGCTTTTCCTGTTCATATGTTCTGTTATGAACATTAACACATTTGTTCTCAAGATAGTATGCGCTTGGTTGAGAAGACAAACTATGTTGGCCTGTGAAATCAGAAAGCAGTAGCAAAATCTGTCTTGTACATTGAAATGTGTCACATTTCCCTTCAAAAGAAAAAATTGTATTTTTGAAGTATATATACGCATTAATAATTGTAGGAATTTGTGCAGCAATTTTAATTTATTCCTGCTTGTTTTCATTTGCAATTCACATGGATTGCATCGTGGAAGGGCAGCAGGCTGACTGCCAGTTTTGTGCCATTACCCCTAAAACGAGCCCTTCAAAAAGTAGACGAATACCCACGTATCATCTCCACCCTGCCCTCCCCAAGATGGTGCAAACTCTGTCCAATGTCTGCTGAAGACAGCACCTGGAATCATCAGCTCAACTCATGATCTTGCCATTCTTTGAAATGAGGTCATATTATAGAGCGCTTAAAGTGCTACTTTCACATTGAGTTACCTATATTCCTATTTTGTGTATTTTTGAGGAATGGCAGCAAATTGTTGCAAGTTGTGGTGTGCCTTGGGTCCTGCTATTCTAAAATTACAGTCAAAATTTATGATGAAACATGTACGTTTTGTAGTTCTCAAATGTTGTGTTTTCTCTCATAAGGAATGTTTGTTTTATCATTTCAAGTTTATTTTGTCTTTGGTTGCAAAAATAAAATAGTCTACTAGCCAGCAATGTCCATTTTTTGCAACCACAGAAACTAGTTTAAAATGTCATATCTCATTCAGCACTAGTACAACATGGAATGAGTTAATTAACTCTGCATGTTAATTACATTTTAGTTGTTGCCCTGTGAAATCCAAGATGGTAACCAGCTGACCATAAATTTTGCAAGTCACTGAAATTGTCCCAATTATCTAAATTCCTTTTATGTCCTGCCTCAACTCACACAGGCCAATGATTTGCAAATTTATGGAAGTTCTGGAAGGTTCTTTGTCATTGAAATTTCTGCCTGTGTTCTACCAGAAAACATCTATCACTACAAAATCTCCCACTGTCCTATTACTGTTGGAATTTCACGTCTTTATCTCTGGCATTCTTTAAGTGGGAATTTTGCAAGATATTTCTATAACAGGAGCAAAATTATTTCCTTATCTGGAATGTACTGGCTGAGAATGTGATGGAGTAAGAGCTAACCATGGCTTTCAAAAGGGTTTGGATCATTACCTAAGAGAAAATGTGCAGAGCTTTGGAGAAAAGGTATGCGAGGGTGCTTTTTCCCCCAGAGGAGACATGGTATGGCTGGGCCAAATGGCCTCTTCCTGTGCAGCAAACATTCTCTGATTCTTTTCTGTTGTTATGCTGTACAAGGTGACTGCTGCTTAAAACTGGGGTTCTACTCATGCAATAATTCAGTTCTTTGATCACCACTATTCTGTACTTGCACTTGAATGGGCAGGTTATCAGTTGGTTTTTGAGACATGCATGATCATGTGACTTCTATTGAAGTGGGGAGTGCTGTAGCAAACCCCAATCCCATGTCATTTGTGATTATTTCTTTGAGGTCTTGTGTTCAATTGTGCAGTAAATGAAAGATTTTGAAAAGAAAATGCAGTGACATTAACAGGAGTATGTGAAGTGTGCATCTCACCAACTGAAAAGGTGACTCAAATAATCAGTGAGTTCAGTCCAAGGAAATCCTCGAACTGTGCATCATCACAGAATTCCTTTCATAAACTCTTTGAATTATACATAAGAGAATCATATTTTTAGAACATAGATGGGGCACACCAAGCATAAATGATTAAGTCTGCTTTTGAAGAGGTTTAAAAAAAAATAGATCAGGTTGTAGATTATATTCTACCTCAATTCCAAAGTTGTTCCACACCACAAAGGAAAATTGATGAACGTTCTTAATATGATGTATCCACAGTGTTGACCACTGTACTTAGGATTTCTCATCATTGTTAATAAAATATCTATTTGGAGCAACGTCGATCATTTCAGCTACTCGACTTATCTGACAATAGAAAGTAGTAATAATTTGGGCTGTGTGCTCACTTACTTGGGTGTATCATGTTATCTGCTGTGTACTGTGTCCTGTGTCAGAAGCATTTACTCTTTGGTGGCATTGCTGTGTATATGGAGATTAAACGAATGTTCAGAATCCAGGTTTCTTTTGTCTGATCCCTTCTCTTTATAATTATTGCAGTGTCGATGATAGATAAATAGCTCAAGCAGAGATCCAACACGTAGCAACAGTTTGTGCTTCTCTCAATTTCTTCATTCTACTTTTGGCATATGTTCTTTCACATGTCTAGGTCCTCACTATAGTCTGCAATCTCCTTTGTGTACTTATCTGCCTCTCTACATCTTATTTGCTTTCTGAGACCCACTTTAAAATGTTTCTGTTTTACTAAGGGTTTACTTTTTCTCCTAATATTTCTTATTTTAGTTTGGCTTTAGTTTTTGTTTATTTCTGAGCGTCTTGGGACTTGCATCAACATTTGAAGATCTTAAATAACTGCAAGTTGTTGTTACAGCATCTAGTCAAAATGGTAACATAGCTCAAAGTACTGTAATTGACAGAGCACTGTTTGTCTGTTTGACAGAGCACTCTTTGTCATAAAATTGAAAGCAAAAGGAATTTCTGTGGAAATTAACATTATCTCTGCAAAACAAATCTAAATGTGAAGCCTGCAACTGGATGAGGCAGTGTCTGAGTAACTACTTGTATAATCTGGCAGCTACCATGTGTTGAACACTCAGGTCTGTCAATTATGTCTGTCTTCTAGATAATTGATTGTGCTCAGGTGGTGAGTTTGCATTCTATTATTGTCAGGTCCATGCAGTATTGTAATCAGTTTGTACCAGTGATACATCCACATTGCAAATTGTGACTCTTGTGGTGGTCTCAAACGAACTTAGTATTTAAGGTGAGTGAGTTCATCATCATAAAATATCTTGATATCGTCTGGATTTTTTGGCATCATTCTCAATGCTGCAGCAATTGACATTTAAAGAGTAGTTTCATAAAGCAATTCATAAAAGATGATTAAGATTAAACTTGAATTCACATTGAAATCAGAAACAAAATAACATGATATTTAAAATGGCCGCTCAATCTGAAAAAGTTGAAACTTGTAGAGCAATGCAAATAAAATGAGATGATCAAACATGCATTTCAAGATTGATTTTCATCCAAATCAGGATAGAAGATTAGCAGAACTGTCAGGGGTGCAAATCTGATTTGCTTCTAAGAGCGCAGTTCGCTCAGGCATATACAGTTGCTTGGGATTTGATCTACTCTAAATCTTTACTTCGTAGAAATAAACAACTTGAAAGCATAATTTTGCATTTGGTTATTAAGTTACAGAAGTGTTACAGCATAGATGAAGGCAGTTTGGACCAAGGTGTTAGATATGCACCATTACTGCCTGCCAATCTCCTACATTTTTTCCCCAAACCATAGCATATTATTTTTATTCAAATAATCATCTAATGCCCTCTTGAATACCATAATTGAACATGCCTCTACCACACTTTGATACCCTAACTCCTTACTGAGTAAAAAATGTCTTCCCTTGCTTCACCCTTGATTCTTTCACAGATCATTTTGAGTCTGTCTTCTTGTCCAAATTCCTTTTACTGCAGGTATAGTTTCTCCATATCTACTTTATCCAAACCCCTCATGAATTTTAAAACATCTGTCAGATCTCTTCTTTGCCTTCTGTCAAGATGGAACAGTTGCAACCTTTAAACTTCATCCACATAATTTAAGATCCTCATCCCTCGAACCATGCGCGATATCTAATGCATTCACAACCTTCCTAGATCTGTGCATAGTACTCCATCTGAGGTCTGACAAATGTCTTATACAAGTTTGGTATCATCTCCTCGCATTGGTATTCTGTGCCCCTATTAATCAAGCCGAGGGTACTGTCTGCTTTACTCACTGTTCCCTCTCCCAGATTCAACGATCTGTGCACATATACACCCAGGTCACTCTGCTCCTGCATGCTTTTTAGAATTGTGCCCTTTTTTTTATATTATCTTTTCATGTTTTTCCTACCGATGTGAATCACTCAATACTTCTTTGCATTGAAACCCATTTGCCATCTATTTGCCACTTTACTAACTTGCCTATGGTCTGCGTCCTTCTGGAGTTCCACAATCTGCCTCCAAGTTTACAGTCTGTCCAAGTATTGTGTCATCTGCAAATTTTTAATTTGTCTCCTGTACACCAAGATCTAGATCATTACCGTGTATCAGAAAAAGCAATACCAACCCCCGGAGCTCCATTACAAACCCTTCTACAGCCCGAAAAATATTAATTGACTGTTACTGTCTCTTTCCTATCATGCAGGCAGTTTTGTATCTGTGTTGCTCCTGATTCTTTTGATTTCCTATGAACTAAACTTTTTCACAAGCCTTTATCAAAAGCCTTCTGGAAGTCCATGTATACCACATCAACAGCATTACCCTCATTGATCCTTTCTGTTACCTCTTCAAAAAATTCCAGCAAGTTAATTAAGTACTATTTCTCCTTTTAGAAATCCATGTGGACTCTTCCTAATTAACTCACCTTCCATGTAACTAAATCTATCCAAATCACTGAAGTTGAACCGACTAGTTGGCAATTCCTGGGTTTATCCTTACAACTTTTATTCAAAAAGGCTTTACAATTTTCCAGTCTTCTGGTGCCTCCCCCTGGTCTAGGGAAGACTGATAGATTGTGGCCAATTTTCCTGCAATTTCCACTCTCAATTCCTTCTAAATCCTTGGATGCATCTCATCTGGTTCCAAAGCTTTAACCAACACCTCTGTCCTATCAGTTTTGAACCCCTCTAGTGACTGATTTCTCTCCCTTGTCACTGGGTAGCATCTCTTTCTTTTTGGTAAAGACAGATGGAAGGTATTCATTCAACACCCTAGCCATGCCTCCTGCCTCTGCTTTCATTCATCTTTTTGGTCCTAATCGACCGTACTCCTCCTTTTTACAACCATTTCACTATTTATTAGACCACTAAAAAAAAACAACTTGGGGATACTTCTTCATGTTGGTTTTCTCATAATTCCTGTTTGCTGTTCTTATTTGCTTTTTCAGCTCCCCTATGAACCTTCGATACTTTTCTCAATTTTATTTTTTATCTGACACTTAACATAAGCGTACTTTTTCTTCTTTATCATTAGTTTCTATCTCCTTTGTCATCCACAGGGCTTTGGATTTGTTTATTCCCATTTTAGGGAATATACTTTGAGGTGCCCAAACCATGCCTGTTGTTCAGTTAGTGTTATTCCTACCAACCTCTTGTTCCAGTCAATCCCACCATGCTCTGTTCTTGCCCTATTGGCATCTGCTCTCCGCCAATTGATTTTTCTCACTTTGGATTGTTGCATGTCATTCTCTACCATCATCCTCAACCTTAATACAATGATCTCTTTAACATGTGCTATGATAGTGAGAACAGATGATTTTGAAGGAGGAGAGTAAAGATGTACATAAAACAAAGTTGATGGAAGCAGGTATGTAATCACATGATCAAAAAGACAAATTGAATGCTTTTTTTCTGGCTGGACTGGGCTACACAGTGGAGGAAGGTATACTTCTGTTCTGCTCAGATTGCATTTTGAGTGCTCCATTCAATATTGTGAATGGCACTGAAAGAAGGAAAATTTGGATTTGGAAGGCGAAGGGTACAGATTCAGTGTCATAGAGTCATGTAGCACAGAAACAGTCCCTTTGGTCCAACTCATCTGCGCCAATCAGCCATCCGAATCTGACCTTGTCCCATGTTCCAGCATTTAGCCCGTATCCCTTTAAACCCTTCCTATTCATATACCCATCCATATGCTTCTTAAATGTTGTAGTTGTATCTGCCTCCACCACTTCTGGCAGCTCATTCCATACATGCACAACCCTCTGTGTGCTTACTGGAATAATTCCAGAACTGAAGCAGTTAAATTAAGGTAGGATCAAATCCTGGCTTGTTATCCTTCGTTTCAAAGATCGAACGGTGACATAATCATGTTTTTCCCAATGATAAAGGATAAAGGGTAGATAGAAATAATTTCTTCTGTAAGGAAGCTCGAAACCAAATAAATTTCAACTTTCATGTTTTCAGACTAAGCTTGGCAGATTTTTATTAGATAAAGGCAGCAAAGGGCAATGAAAAAAACTTTATAATATGTATTTGTGATATCAGTCCAAAGATGTGCGGGCTAGGTGGATTGGCCATGCTAAATTGCCCATAGTGTTCAGGGGTGTGTGGGTTATGGGGGGCTGGGTCTGGGTGGGATGCTGCAAGGATCGGTGTGGACTTGTTGGGCCGAAGGGCCTGTTTCCACACTGTAGGGATTCTAATGAATGAATGTTTGACTCAGATCATTCATGATTTAACAGCATTATGAAAAAACCTTGAGGGTGATAACTTATCTATTCCTGTTAGAATATCTTCGGTTTGGGTGCAACTATAAGAGGAAATGCCCATTTGGCTGTACACTCTGAATACAAAATGGTCTTTGCAGTTTAGTTCTTCCTCTCTGATCTCCCAGCTTCCACCCTCCAAAGCATGGAGTGCCTTTGCTGTATTTCTTTTCAAGCTCATGTGGTCCTGTCACCAGTCCTCTGACTTAATTTTATATTTGGTTTGAAGTCACCAAGGACAGAAGCAAGATGTGGTCAGTGTAATTTGACTTCCTCAGCAGAGGTTCAATACTTCTGCCCCGTGTTTGCCTGACACAAGTCACCTATGCCTAAATCTTAATGCAACTTCCTCCTCCCCACCTACAGTTTGAAAAATGTGCAGGAAAGAGTTTAAAATGTCATGTTTTGAACTTCAAACTAATTTTGTACTTTAAAAGTTAGACAGAATGCTGGTTAAAATGATTGCCCATATCGCTCAGCTTCTTTTGGGGATTAGAACCACTGCTTTATCTCGAGAAGGAGCAAAGGAACATTTCAGTGATGTGAATCTATGTCCTTCCTTGAAACTAGTCAAAAGAGTATCATTTGATTTAAATGGATAATTTCATAACAAAGGCACTGATTGCCTCAAATCCTTAGAGACGTTAACCCACAATCCAAGATGTAAAGTGAACACAAACATGCATACTATTTGGAGGAAAAGCCATGCAGAGATGACCCTATTTTTTGTCTATTTAATGATCAACTAAAAGATGTTTGGATGCAGAAACACCTGAGCCATCAGACACTCCTGCTCAACCAATCTGTGAACCAAATTCTGAAACAAGTTGCAAGACATCAGGTAGCCCAAGTAGAAAACCTGTTTCCAGTTTAAAGTTTACCTGCGAACCAAGCTACTAAAAATTTCACTAAGAAAAGCATCATAAAATGCTGCAAACTTTGGACTTTATGAGGCTTCACATTTAACTTTGTCATCAAAACCATTCAAGCATCGCATGTTGGAGACCAAGAATCATAAATCATTGATTGAGTCATCTGTACTTGGCAATCTGCCTGGGTGGTGGTGGCATCACAGTAATTGCACTGGACTGGTAATCCAGAGACCATGCTAATATTCTTGGAATATGCATTTAAACCCCAACAAGGCAGATGGTAAAATTTGAATTATATTTTCAAAAATAAAATCAGGCATTTAAATCTAGCCAAATGGCAACCATTTAACCCATCTGGTTCACTAATGTCTTCTAGAGAAGAATATCTGCTATCCTTAACTGGTATGGCCTGCATGTGACTCCCGATCCACAGCAATACGATTGACTCTTTATTGGGATGGGCAATACTGCTGGTTGCCTACGTCCATGAATGAATAAGCAAAAAAAGTAATACTTTTACATGTGGCCAACCTTTGCGTGTATGGAGGCATAAACATGTGTGTGACACTGTTTAATTCAGGATAGATATGCAAGGATAAATAATCTTGAGTGTTAAACTCACTCGCAACTGATTCATTAGATTCACACTCTGAGACTAAAAAAAGTGCTTACCTCTTTCCATACAAAGCATAATGATGACAGGCAGTGGGAGAGCGCATATATGGTCATAAGACTTAAAAAATGAAAATAACGTAGCCAAGACCAGTGGCTGAAGTGAGGAAGTGAAACAAAGACCACTAAGAAAGAGGGAGCAAGGTGGGAGAGAAAGCACCACATGTGACAAAAAGTGAGAACTAAGGATTTGAGAGCAAAACATTCGACCTGAGGCTAAATCAAGGCAGTTTGGTCATGAAATATCTGAAGTAAGATTTTTCCGTATTTGTTCTGAAATTTTACAGATATAATTTGACTGTATTTGGCTTGGAACTCAGTTATAATTCTACCAGGACATTTCAGATTTGGCAGGCAACCTTTGGTAATCAGAATAAAGACATTCTGTTCATTTTTCATTACTTAATGACGGTCAACAGATGTGCACAGTTGTCTGCTTTTTGTTTGCATCTTGAAATGCACTTAAGCTGGAGAGCAGTTAACACTGCTTTCTCATTGAGGCCAGTGTGAGGAATAAATTTGGAACTGTCCTTAACTTTCCACTTTGCCCAGAAAGATCTTTAAAAGGCCTACATAAAGCATATCAACTTAACAGAAGCTGTTTTCAACTTAACTGTTGTATTCAGCCTTGAGTCTTAAATGTAGTATTCAGTCTAATATAAAGCATGCAACTTTAATAGGCCAGTTTATTATGACAGTGAATTTGATGGGGACTACGGTCAAATTGAAAAATGTTAAAGCTTCTGTTCATATTATTTCTGCAATTTGTAATTCAACAGACTCATCTCTGTTCTGATTGGTTACTGTTGATTAAAATTACCCTTAATACAGTAGCTAAAATGAACAATTTAGCAGCTTTTTGAGCAAAGGAAAGCAGAACTCAGTGAGGAGGAATAAGTAGGAAAAATCTGTGGGATGCTTCATTTTTTTTTAGAGGTTTTATAAAATTAAATCCAAAAGCATCCTGTAGTTTGTGCTGGTCTCCAAGCAGTTCTACTTCTTGAGCATCATTCCATTCCATAAGAATGGAGACAATTTCAAGTGTAAACTGACATGAAAGCATAAGAGAAGGCATGATATTCCTTTGGTCACTGCAGGCATTGAGTGGAAAGAATACAGTGTGGAGACTGGAGTGTGGCAGGCTATGTAAAAGTGATTCCAAAAGTGAATTAAAGTTCATGGGTGTCCTTCTAGGGAAATGAGATAAGGCTTCACATAAATGAAATGTGATGAAGGGGCTGAAATCCCTGACCTGCAGCAAATTACAGAACAGGGCTGTGGAATGGATCGTTCCTCTTGTCCCTCGTTAGTCATTAGTTGGCATGTATTGAGATTTGTTAAGTCCAAGGGTGTACTCTGAACAAACTGACTATGAAGAAGACTGATTTGCCTCATGGCTGTTAAGGCAAAGTGAAATTTGTCAGTTTATGGCAGCATCGTTGACCTTTTTATTTTCTTGTTCACATTTGTTTTATTGCACATGCTTACTGATTAGATATTTTTCTTCTTAAATCATACAATTTTATCTCTAGTAAGGCAGTGTGTTGCTTATTTTTCATCCCATGAGATTCTCAACCAGCAACAATTGTTCCATAGCTGAAAAGAACTGAAAATCAGACTCCGAACTGATTGAGGTTTAAGAAAGGAGTACTTGTGGTTGCAACTTATGGTTTTAGGACATTCCGGAATGCTTTACAATCAACTTAGCACTTTTCGAAGTGTAGCCACTTGAGGAATATTGGAAATGTAGCTGCTGGTTTGTGCATAACAAGCTCCTGCAAATAACAGTCAAACAAATGATACCATCATCCAAAAAAAAGCTGTTACCTATTATGCAATGGAACACTGTCCTTTTTTTTTGGTGCTGTGGTTCTTCACTATCTGCCTCAGAGTACAGAAATAAACCAAGTTAATAAGTAATCTGACGTCTTATGGGATGGTGATCTGTATTAGCCAACAAGTGCATTTTAAAATGGTTAATTCATTGTCAAATCGGGGATAAATAAGAAAACAAAGAGTGGGGAAGAAAAACGTGACTGAAAAGGAGAAGGAAAAGAAAAAGTTATTGTTAGTTATTCTAAATCTACTGCAATAAATAAAATCTGATTGGGATTCTACACTTCAATAATATTTTTCAGTTCCAGAGAGTGTATTTACACAAACAAAATATAGCATACTTTTTAAAAAAATTGTATCCTGGAACAGATAAACCTTCCCTTTTTGACAAGTTTTAGAAGTTATCTAGCATGCAAGTTCAATTGTTTCACCCAACTTCCAAGTATTTTTAATGTGGAGTCCTTGATCAGATGCCTGGTAGATCAGGGCGACTTGAGCAGCAACTTACTGGCTTCTTGTTTAACTGCACTTCTGCAGTTGTCGCAAGTTGTATGGCTTACACTTCTAAATAGTACACTTACCGTTATTTTTCTACCATAATTCAAGCTAGTATTGAGAAGGAGAAATCTTTGTCGCTGTTGAAATGATGGCCTCAGTTAACATTCACCTGAAAACAGAAGAGCCTTTGGGAGTGCATCATTTGAAGGATGTGCTTTTGATAATGTAGGATCCTTTTCAACTGAAGTTATTGTTTTATCTGAAGTCCTGGACTGGCGATTAAGGTTTTGAAATTTTGACTCATTGGGACAGGTAGTTAAATTCTGTTATTTTCTTGAGTGATCCTATTTTAGAAAGTACTTGAGACTGATTTGCAAGAATGTTCCTTGTGCATTCTGCAAAGTTGCAAAGCAACAGTTAAAATTCTGGGGCTAGTGGAACTTAGTTACATGCTTATACTACATACTGATGTTAAGTGCACATACTTAAACTAGCTCCAGAGGTAGACATTAATATAAAGGATTGGGTAAAATCATTCTAGCCCCAGACACAACATTTTTATATTTTGATAGATCAATACGTTCTTATCAAAAAGAAAGTGCAGTGAATTTTTCCTCTGAAGTGGTACTCAGTAGCTCTTTTGATTCATGGAGGTAGATTTTGTAATGTTGTTGTACAAAAAATATAAATAAAAGACAAATTCAGCCTGAAAACAATTTCAAGGTGAAACAGATGTAAGACGTCATTCACTGCCATCCTTCAAAAAGAATATCCAGCGTACTATTTGCTTTAAAGAAAGTCAAATGTATTCACCACTCCCAGGATTGGCATTCAAATAATGTTGATTTTGGCAGGTCTTTGTTTTCAGGATGTGGATTGAGTGAGAAAAGGTCCACAGTGAGCCCAGACATGCACAAGGATGTGATTTTTTTCTCGTACATCTGAATAGTATCATGGCTTTAAGTGGTTACAAAAATAAACTAAACAATGTTCGGAGAAGTCATGCAGGACCCATGCCAAGCTAGTGTGCTGTTGATTGCTGCTCCCATTGATTGTTGGAAATGCTTATCGTTGTTTTCAGAACTGGTGCTGTCTGTTGATTGGGAGCACAAGGCCAATAGCCAAAATAAGCAAATACATTAGGCTTCCAAGTGATTTTTTTTTAACTAACTAATGTGTTGGTTTATGTTTATTTACATTGATTATTTTTAAGAGCAGAATTTAACTTAAATGCTAGCATATTGAAACAATCGGTTTAACAGTGAGGCTGTGGTCATTATTCCTCCCAGAGTTTTTATTGTAACTGCCTTGTGAAAATTCAAGCTTACTCTAGGTGCAGCATTTGTACCTATAATTATATCTTCAAGAAACATGTGAGAAGACTTGTGAAGTGTCAAATTAGCTTGCAATGTTTATCCAATATTTGTAATATTCTAAATGGTCCTTTCCAAAATAATAAGGATTTGATAACAATTCTGCTGTTCTTGATAGACTTTAAATTCCCAAGACCAAGCCTAATTTCTGAAAATGGTTATTGGCAGAATGTTGTTCTACAGATCTCGGATTATTTTCACTTATTAAAGAGAAAGTGTTTTGTTAAAAAAAGAATGTGCCATCTTTGTCATTCATCTCTTTTGTAAGTGAAAAAAAAAATAGCTGTAACAGATTTTATGCTTGCTGGCAGTGTAATTGACTGGTTTAACTGCAAAACCTCTGACCTAACATTTGGGTATTTGGACAATTTTACAACACATTAATGTGCCAAAAATGATATGCTTGCTTTTATGTGCAACTTAAAATCTGATTATCTAATTCCTGAACTGTTTAAATTACAACTCAAAGCAACATGAGAGATGCAGATTTGTTGTTGACATGCAGGAGGCCGTTGATGGTCCAAGTAAAATGTGATTATAACTGAGCTGTGCACAGTCTTCAAGCTTACCTATGTTGGTCTTCCCAATCAGGAGACAAAAATAAATATTGCTTTCAGCTGAGTTTTAAGAGTGCTCATTTATTGCATTGGAAATATTTACTGGTCAATGAGATTTACCAATTCCAACTAAACTGTGTATAAAGGAAGACTTTAATGTCTCAATGGAATTGTTTTAAGAAATTTGTCTCTTTTGAACCCTCTCAAGTATTAACTCAATGAGAAGTTGAGTTAATATGTAAGGAAATTTGAACATGTAGCCATTTTTAATTTCTTTCAAATGAACCTCCTTCCTTTCTAAATTGAAACTCATATGAGTTAGGTAAATAAACTTAACCACAAATAAAATATTTGTTAACCTTTGATCATTCAGTTGCAAATGAAGCTTTATTTTATACTCCAGTTCTGTACATGAGGTTGAATTCTTGTTCCTCTTGTTTCATTGCCCTCCCCTTACCCTGCTCCATCTCCCAGAATAATTGGGAATTCCTTGCTTGGATTCTACTGAGAAAACATCCTTCAAAATACAGAATACCTCCTTGATAACAAGGCGTGGGGCTGGATGAACACAGCAGGCCAAGCAGCATCATAGGAGCAGGAAAGCTTGACGTTTCGGGCCTAGACCCTTC
>JAHRHZ010000100.1:5888061-5906538 GCA_024137785.1 Ginglymostoma cirratum
CAGCCCCACACCTTGTTATCTCGGATTCTCCAGCATCTGCAGTACCTTTTATCTCTGCCAGAATACCTCCTTGTATGTTTTGGAAAGGTCTCTGTGCATCTTTGCACGTGGATCTCTCACTGAAAGCAATCCCTGTAATTTTCAGCACTTGGATTGTGTAGAAGTAGATGACCTGACAATTATTTTTAAGAGTAAAAGTTTAATAGATGCTGGTTTGCTGTTCAAGACAGGACAGTGATTTCCTTTGATAGACCATTGATACTTTGTGAAGAAATGTTTCTCTTTGTGTTCACTCTGTTCCTTCCCATTCTCAGCATTGTTAATATTGCAGGGATAAAAGATGGAATGCGGCAAGCATGTTTTGTTTCAAGGAAACCGTATTCTTGACCTTTTTGATATCTGCGTGTTTGTTGCCTGCCAAATTTGTTTGTGTGTACAATGTGTGGGATGATGGGGGTGTTTTTTATTTTTAATTTTTACCTGAGGGGACGTATGGGGTACTGTTTTGTAACTCATTTGTAAGCTGATAGATAAAACGGAAGCTGTAGATTAAATATATTTGGATTTTCAAAAGGCTTTTGAGAAAGGTATCCTGCATTAGGTTACTTAATAATTTGAATCGATAGTTTTTGAGATAATATATTTTTGTGGAAGCAAGAATTGATAGCTAGTGGAAGACAGAGATTTGATATGAGGAGAGGGCATTTTCAGAGGGGAAACCAGTAACAAGTGAAATGCCACAGGGATTAGTGCTGGAGCCACAATTAACATTTAACATTATTTAAAAAAAAATTCAGTCAAGGGATGTGGGCATTGCTGGCTGGGCACTTTTTGCCAAGACGGCAATTAAGAGTCCCCCACATTGTGTGGGTTGGGAGAGTCAGATATAGGCCAGAACAAGTAAGGATGGCAGTTTCCTTCCTTAAAGGACATTAGTGAAGCAAATGGTCTCTTCCCAGAAATAGTCATCATTAGATACTTAATTGCAGATTATTATTGAATTCAGTTGCATTGTCTGCTATCATAGGATTCGAACCTGGGTTTCTGGATTAACAGTCTGGCGATAATACCATGACAACATTGCCTCCCCAAGATATATGTTAATGACTTGGACGAGGAAAATGAATGTATAATAAACATCAAAGACGCCTACAGCTCCATCCCTCGTCCACACTTTGGAAAATCAGATCACAACTCTCTGTTCCTCCTCCCAGCTTACAGCAGAAGCTGAAATGGGAGGATCCTTCACAGAAAGTGGTACAGTGCTGGTCTGAGGCAGCAGAAGACCGTCTCTGGGACCACTTGGAATTGGAGAACTGGATCGCATTCAAGTACACAGCAGAAAACCTAGACAAAGGTGCCACCACCATCATGGACTTCGTTAGCAAATGTGTAGAGGACTGCGTGCCAAAGACATCAGTCCAGGTGTTCCCCAACTGGAAACCTTGGGATGGAAAATCCACTGTCTGCTAAAGACCAGGCTTTCAGCATTCAAGCAAGATGTCCCAGGCCTATACAGAAAATCCAGCTATGACCATCAGGGATGCCAAGAAGCAGTACTGGATCAAGTTAGAGGCTCAAACCAACCATGTGGATGTCCACTGCCTGTGGCATGGCTTACACAATATAACGGGATACAAAATGAAGCAGAGCAAGATAGCAGACAAAAACACATTCCTCCCTGATGCGCTGAATGCTTTCTATGGTCAGTTCAAGCAGAATGCCAGTGGCATGGTGTCACCTGCCCTGAAAGCCCGCATGCACCTGTTCCCTCCGTCACGTCTGCAGACATCAGTTCAGTCTTCCTGAGAGACAACCAAGTAAAGCAATGGGCCCAGACAGAGACCCTGACCATGCAGTTAGATCCTAAGCGGACCAGCTGGCAGAGGTATTCACTGACATCTTCACCCTCTCCCTCTGACAAGCAGAAGTCCCCGCCTGCTTCAAGAAGACCACTACCACCCCAGTACCAAGGAAAGCACATGCAACATGCCTTAATGACTGCTGCCCAGTGGCTCTGACCTCCATGATCATGAAGTGCTTTGAGAGGCTGGTCATGGCCCACATCAACTCCAGTCTCCCAGCCTGCCTCGATTTCTGCAATTTACCCACTGACCTAACAGATCCATAGTAGACACCGTTTTCCTAGCCCTGCACTCATCCCTGGAATGCCGAGACAACAAGGTAACCTACGTCAGACCCCTACTCATCGACTACAGCTCTGCCTTCAACACCGTAGTACCCTCCAGGCTGATGTCAAATCTCCAAGACCTAGGTCTGGGCTCCGCCTTGTGCAACTGGATTTTAAGCTTCTTGACCCACAAATTCGAATCAGTGAAGCAATCAGAGAAGTGCACCTCCTCCACAATAACCCTCAACACCGGAGCCCCCCCAGTGAAAAGCCTCCGCAAAGTTCCAGGGATGTGGAGGAGAGGATTGGCAAAACAATTCTGGGCAGGAGTGAAAGGAACAGGGTGGTCATCATGGGAGACTTTAACTTCCCCAGCATTGACTGGAAATGCTATAACTCTAGTATGTCGGATGGATCAATTTTTGTCCAATGTGTGCAGGAGGGTTTCCTGACACAGTATGTCCGAGGGCCGCCGAGGGGAGGCCACACTGGATCTGGTACTTGGTAATGAACCAGGCCAGGTGTTTGATTTAGTGGTAGGTGAGCACTTTGGAGAGAGTGACCATAATTCGGTTACGTTTAGTTTAGCGATGGAAAGGGAAAGGAACATGCCACTGGGCAAGAGTTATAGATGGGGGAAGGGAAATTATAATGCGATTAGGCAAGACTTAGGAGGGATAGAATGGGGTAGCAAAATGCAGGGGATGGGGACAATCGAAACGTGGAGCTGGTTTAAGGAACAGATATTGCGTGTCCTTGATAGGTATGTCCCTGTCAGGCAGGGTGGAAGTGATAAGGGAAGGGAACCGTGGTTTACAAAAGAAATTGTTTCTCTTGTTAACCAGAAGAGGGAGGCTTATGTGACATTGAGACGAGATGGTTCAGATGAGGCGATGGAGAGTTACAGATTAGCGAGGAAGGATTTAAAGAGAGAGTTAAGAAGAGCAAGGAGGGGACATGAGCAGTCATTAGCACGTAGAATAAAAGAGAACCCTAAAGCTTTCTGTAGATATGTGAGGAATAAAAGGATGACTAGGGTAAGAATAGGGCCAGTCAAAGACAGAAGTGGGAAGTTGTGTGTGGACCCTGTGGAGATCGGAGAGGTGCTAAACAAATATTTCACATCTGTTTTCACTCGGGGAAAAGGAGAATATTGTAGAGGAGAAGACTGAGATATGGCCTATTAAACTTGAAAGGATTGAGGTTAGTAAGGAGGAGGTGTTATCAATTCTAGAAGGTGTGAAAGTAGATGAATCCCCTGGGCCGGATGGGATTTTTCCGAGAATTCTCTGGGAAGCTAGGGAGGAGATGGCGGAGCCTTTGGCCTTGATCTTTGAGTCGTCATTGTCTACAGGTTTAGTACCAGAGGACTGGAGGATTGCAATTGTTGTGCCCTTGTTCAAGAAGGGCAGTAGAGATGACCCAGGTAATTATAGACCAGTGAGCCTTACATCTGTTGTAGGAAAAGTTTTGGAAAGGATTATAAGAGATAGGATTTATAATCATCTAGTAAGCAACAATTTGATTGGAGATAGTCAACATGGATTCATCAAGGGCAGGTCGTGTCTCACAAACCTCATTGAGTTTTTTGAGAAGGTGACCAAGCATGTGGATGAGGGTAGGGCAGTTGACATGGTGTACATGGACTTCAGTAAAGCCTTTGATAAGGTTCCACATGGTAGGCTATTGGAGAAAATGCGGAGACATGGGATTGAGGGAGATTTAGCAGTTTGGATTAGAAACTGGCTTTCTGAAAGAAGCCAAAGAGTGGTGGTTGATGGAAAATATTCAGCCTGGAGTCCGGTTACTAGTGGTGTGCCCCAAGGATCTGTTTTGGGACCACTGCTGTTTGTCATTTTTATAAATGACTTGGATGCAGGCATAGGTGGATGGGTTAGTAAGTTTGCAGATGACACTAAAGTCAGTGGAGTGGTGGACAGTGTGAAAGAATGTTGCAGGTTGCAGGAAGACTTGGATAAACTGCAGAATTGGGCTGAAAGGTGGCAAATGGAGTTCAATGCAGATAAATGTGAGGTGATGTACTTTGGGAAGAATAATAGAAAGGCAGAATACTGGGTCAATGGAAAGATTCTTGGTAGTGTGGATGTGCAGAGGGATCTTGGTGTCCAGGTACATAGATCCCTGAAAGTTGCCACCCAGGTTGATAGTGCTGTTAAGAAGGCACACGGTGTGTTAGGTTTCATTGGGAGAGGGATTGAGTTCCGGAGCTGTGATTTCATGCTGCAAGTATACAAAACGCTAGTGTGGCCTCACTTGGAATATTGCGTGCAGTTCTGGTCGCCCCATTACAGGAAGGATGTGGAAGCATTGGAAAAGGCGCAGAGGAGATTTACCAGGATGTTGCCTGGTCTGGAGCGAAGGTCTTATGAGGAAAGGCTGAGGGACTTGGGTCTGTTCTCATTGGAGAGAAGAAGGCTAAGAGGGGATTTAATAGAGACATACAAGATGATCAGAGGATTAGATAGGGTGGACAGTGAGAGTCTTTTTCCTAGGATGATGACGTCGGCTAGTACGAGGGGGCATAGCTGCAAATTGAGGGGTGATAGATTTAAGACAGATGTCAGAGGCAGGTTCTTTAGTCAGAGAGTGGTAAGGGCATGGAATACCCTGCCTGCCAATGTAGTTAACTCAGCCACATTAGGGGCATTTAAACAGTCCTTGGATAAGCATATGGATGATGATTGGATAGTGTAGGGGGATGGGCTTAGATTAGTTCACAGGTCGGTGCAACATCGAGGGCCGAAAGGCCTGTTCTGCGCTGTATTGTTCTATGTTCTATGATGCGTTCTCAGCCCCTACTGTAATCTGTACACCCATGACTGAGTAGACAAATTCCAAACAAACGGCATCTCCAAGTTGGCTGACAATGCCACCGTGGAGGGATGGATATCAAACAATGATGAGTTAGAATACAGAAAGGAGTTAGAGGGCTTGGTGTCATAGGGTAATGACCACAACCTCTCTCTCAATGTTGGCAAAACAAAAGAACTGATCATTGACTTCAGGAAGAAAACAAGAGAACACGCCCCCATCTATATCAATGGAGCAGAGATTGAGAGGGTTGAGAGCGTCAAGTTCCTTAGAGTAGCGATAACTGACAACCTGTCCTAGACTTCCCACTTGGCTGCGACAGTCAAGAAGGCAAAACAACCTCCTCTTCCTCAGGCGGCTTAGGGAGTTCGGCATGTCCATAAGGATTCTCACCAACTTTAACAGATGCACCATAGAAAGCATGCTGTCTGGGTGCGTAGCAGCTTGGTCCAGCAATCGTTTTGCCCAGGACCTTGAGAAACTAAAGATGGCTGTGTGCACAGCCTAGACCATCACGGAAGCCAATCTCCTATCCACGGACTCCATTTACACTTCTTGTTGCCACGGAAAGACTGCCAACCTCATCAAAGACCTCCTCCCACCCCGGTTATGCTCTCCTGCAACCTCTTGCATCAGGCAGAAGATACAGAAGCTTGAACACATGCACAAAAGGTTCAAAAACAGCTTTCTCCCAGCCATTATTAGATTGATGAATAGACTTTGTAACTTCAAATAACTTTGATCTTGCTTCATGCACCTCCTCTGCAGTGTAATCTTGTATGGCTCACTCTGTCTAAGCACTCTATGATCTGTATGCCTTTGCTTGCTATGAAATGCCAGTACTGCTCACAACCCTTGACTGTACTTAGGTACACATGACTACAATAAAACGTATCAAATCGAAGCAGAATGGAGGGATTTGGCTGTCTTTATGCGTGAATCACTGAAAGCTAATATCCAAGTTCATTGGATAGTAGGGAAGGGAAATGCAGTGATAGCCTTTATTTCAAGGAGGATGGAGTGTAAAAGTAGAGAAATTTTACTGAAAATATATGAGACACTTGTCAGACCGTAGCTGGAGTGCTGTGAACGGTTTTGACTCCCCAATCCTAACAAAGAATTAAATTAGGTGTATTGCCACATTTCTCCATATGAGTGCAGTGAAAAGATTACAAGTCACCACTGAGGGTGCCATCCTAGGTACAAAGGTACTTATTGAATCATTTATTGTCACATGTATTCAATGTAAAAATACAGTGAAAAGTGTGTACCTTCGCCATACATGCATGGCGTCATTCACATTAACTTAGAATAAGACAAGGGAAAAAAATAACTTGAGAGTCCAACCTTCCTTTCCACTGCTGCAGTCCTGCACTGGAATTTGCAGCCCTCGTACACCTCTGCAGAGTCCCGCTCCAGGCCTTCCAACCCTCGCTGTGCCTCCGCCAGAGTCCTGTTCTGGGCTGCCTCACTGGCCCATTCTTGATACGCTGCCGTCGCTCCATCCTATGCTTGATCCACCATTGCTGTAGGACACAACCCGCACATTCAGCTCCAGCCACTTGGTTCCCTGTTGCGATACAGCTCCTTCTCGACTCCTTAGATAGGTAGTTAAAAGGAGTGGGGGGGACAGAATTACTACAGAGGGAGTGAGAAGGAGGGAGGCAAAAAAAAAGGAAGGACAAAGAAAGCAAGAGATTTGGTGACCAGAGTGGAACTCCCAATGGAGCGACTAAGCTTGCTGCCACCTTGCTGGAAGTGAAGAGATTATGCAAGAGTTTGACAAGATTGATTCCGGGGATGAGCAATTTCAGTTCAGGATAGATTGAACAAGTTGAGATTACGTGATGAGAAGAAGGCTAAAAGTAGACTCGTTGGGGAAATGATGATCCCTTTCTTCAGGAGGGAGTAAGGGTAAAATTGGCGCTGCTGTTTGCACCAACAAGCCGCGTAGACATCACAACAGGAAGTAGTCTCATTCCAGTTGCACCTGGCCACTTCAGAGTGGGTGGCATGAGAGAGAGATTGGGACAGATATAGATAAGGAGCGAGGGTAATATAGAATGGAACAGAGATAGATAAACAGCATGAGAAAATGGGAGGAATGTTGAGAGACTGGAACAGAGAGGGGGTAAATAGGCGGAGAGATGCATAGAGGGAAGAGAGAGACATTGAGAGATAGAAATGGATCGAGAGAGATGTGGAAGGAGAAATAGAGGCCAAAATAGACGGACAGATAGGAAGAGTGGCTCAGTGGTTTGTACTGCTGCCTCACAGAGCCGGGGACCTGGGTTCATGTATGGAATCTTAGTTCAAAAGCAGAAAAATACGAAAAGAAAGTTTAAAACGTTGAATGTTACAGTCCTTCTTACTAAAAAGTAGGAAAACAAAGAAACATAGTTAACAGTTCAGCGCCATTGCCCATAAGCACCTGGCCATCTTGGACTCTCACTCCTCACAAGGGTTCAGTCTCACCCCTGCCACTGCTCTGGGCTGCTTGTTCTCGCCACCTTGCAGCCTGTTCTTGCCACCTTGCAGCCTGTTCTTGCTACTGCTTACAACTGCTCTGACCGTCAGCTGCTCTGGCTGCTTACTCGCACCCTCACTACCAGCCACCCCAAGGTGCCACTCCCACTGTCGCCACCGGCTGACCCGGGTTGCCTACTCCCACCCTCGTCGCCCCTGGGCTGCCTACTCCTGCTCTTGCCAGCAGCCACCTGATCTTGCTCCCTTTCGCCTTTGCCACCGAAAAGAAGAAAAAGATCAAAGAGAAAAGGAGAAAGAAGGATGCAGCCAGCCTGATGCTTGGAAACGGAGGGGCTCAGCAGCCAGAACTCTGTCTGGCCGGCTGCTGCTGCCATCTTGAAATATTTTGGCATTCGATGAAGTCCAGAGATGTTTTACTAGGCTGATGTCAGGAATGGAAGGTCTGTCTTTTGAGCAATGGTTAAGTAGATTGGGCCTAGACTCATCAGTATTTAGAAGAGTGAGAGGTGACATTATTGAATGCAAGATTGTTAGCAGACTTGACAGGCAGATGTGGAGAGGTTGTTTCCCCTTAATGGAGGACTCGGGACCAGAAAGCATAATTTCAGAATAAGGGGTTACCCGTTTAAGACTGAGATGAGGAGGAATATGTTCTCAGAGGGTAGTGAATCTGTGTCATTCTTTACCGCATAGGGTTGTAGAGTATATTCAAGGTTAACATAGATTTTTAAACATTAAGGGAATTAAGGGTTATGGCGAAAAAGCAGAAAAGTGGAATTGAGGATTATCAGATCAGCTATGATCTCATTGAATTGAGGAGCTGACTCGGACTGAATGGCTCCTGCTCTCATAGGTCATTGATACATGAAAAAAATTGTGGCTTGAAGTGAAAAGACTTTAAGTGAAGCATTGAATTAGGCAGGTTTTCGGCCATTGCTTGGTAAAGCTGTGCTTCTTGGTCTTAGACTTCCTCACTCCCTCATTCTGACGGGCGATTTGTCAGATCCGCTGGACTTTGTTTAGGCTGGAGTGATTGCTGCTCTGGTCTGGCTGGAGGTTGGTGACTCTCCTGTGTTATTCTGCTGACTGTTGGAAAAACCCACTGGGTTCACTAATGTCCTTTAGGGAAGGAAACTGCTGTTCTTATCTGGCCTGGCCTACATGTGACTCCAGACCCACAGCAATGTGGGTGACTCTTGACTGTTTGGGCAATTAATGCTGTCCTGTCCAGCAACATGAATGAGTTTCTTAAAAAAGTTGTTCTCGTTTTAAGTCCTTCAGCGCTCTGAATTGGTGACATTAGTTGGTTATTTGTGAACTTTCAAAGATTAGTGAGACAGAGCAAGGAACTTCTGTAGTCTCTATTTAATTACATGCCAGATTTTTGAGCCCAGAGAAAAAAAGTAACAGTATTATCTGTGCTAAAAATAAATATCATTAAGCAATAAAGGGAATTTCCAGTGTGGTTTCCTTTGTGTCAGAATATTCTGATGGTGACTATAGGTCATGATGAACAAGCCAAGGATTTATTTCAAGTGGAGAAAGATGGTTACCAAAGCAGCATGCAACACCAATTCTATGCCTATGAAATATTAGCAATTACTACAAAGTAACTTATTTTGACCATAGGAATCTAACATGAGGAGAGGGTGAGAAAGAAACAAAAATGATCTTAATTCTGGAACTGTGTTGCATCGTTAGTAGCTTAGGTGTAATAGATGAAATTATCAAGCAGAAAACTCAAGGCAGTCAGCCTCCCAGAATACTGAGAACTGCTACACACAGTCTGATGATTTGAGTCACAGCCAAAAAACTGGTTCGTATTTGTCTTGATCCATCTGTTGTTGAGTTTTTGTGTTGGCACACCACTGTGGTTATTCTGTGAAGTGAGGTTTGTTCTCCTGTATGTATTTTTCACTTGTGAATCATTCTGATTAATTGGGTAGGATTTAGTAATGGTGATGTTATAAAGGTCAATAAATTTTCACTGGGCCAAAAGACTTGATAGTAAGTTTTACTTCCCCACAGTATATGAGTGCAGGTTCATTTTTCACTGATTCCATTTCTCATCATCATCAGAATTTTTCATCATAAAATCCCGACAGTGTGGGAACAGACCCTTCAGCCCAATAAGTCCACACCGACCCTCAGAGCATCCCACCCAGACCCTGTAACCCACCTAATCTACATGTCCCTGAATACTATGAGCAATTTAGCATGGCCAATCTACCTAGCCTGCACATCTTTGGACTGTGGGAGGAAACCCAAGCAGACCCGTGGAGAATATGCAAACTCCACGCAGTCACTCGAGGTTGGAATCGAACCTCTGTCTCTGGCACCGTGAGGCAACAGTGCTAACCACTGAGTCACCGTGATTATGTTTGTGCTGTTCACTCACTGTGTGGAGAGTCTAGACAATATAAGCTAATTTTGTTCCTGAATTCTCAGACATAAAAAAAATGATTTTTTTTTCAAATATCTTTTGGATTCCTTAAGCCCCAACACTGCCCTTCTTCCTATCCCCTACATCCACTGCACTCACCAAGCTCCATGTCTGAATATTTTCCTCCAACTTCACTGTTTCTTGGAGGTGTACAAGACCAAACAACTTGAGTGCTGAACGTGTACTGCACTTCCTGTTGGTAATAGTGCTACTCTATCAGATGCTCAACAGCAAGCAAATATTGAAAACTCCTAACAGTGGGCTTCAGGATATAGATTCACAGCAAATATCACATTGGTGCTGAACAGCATCGTATCATTAAAACCATCTTGCAACTGTATTTATAATGGTTAAATAAATTGGACAATGGAATATTTCTGCAGCTATAATATTTCTTGAAGATGAGCCATTGCATTGCAAAACTGAAAGAGAATTCAACTTTGAGATTGCCCTCACCTGTTGGCAGCGTTAACATTTTTGTATGTTATTTCTATTGAACGAGGTAAGACCAGTGAGACACAACAGCACTCAAAAACAATGTGTCTTTGTTGATTCAGTCTTCTCTGCATCCTTTAAAACCACCTTTGATGTCATACCAACTGAAGAACACCAGATTGACACTAAAACACAAAAGTCTTAAGTGTTTCACATGTGGACATCTGGTTATTTTCTGCCAACTGTAAAACATGTTGTGATTTTTATGTTGTTGTTTGTGATGAGTAAAACAGAGAGCCAACTTATTGAAAATAGTGTCTTAATCACTTCATTCTTTGTTGGCGCACGAACAACAAATCTCAGTGAAGTCTGGATGGACAGTTTGATTATTTTTACTCTTCAAAAATTGTTGAAATTTAGCCTTTCACACAAGGTCTGCAGATGGCAACATGAATCAGTTCTTCAACAAATAATTCATATGTAGCAGCTAGGATTGCACACTTGAAAGGAGCAGGCTGGTCTAATATTGATTGGACCCTGGGAGGGTGGTTGGTTGATAAAGGGTGCTGTCTGTTAGAAAACAACTCTGAAATAATTCACAGTCTTTAGAGAAGTCTAAAGAGGAGGGATTCGGCGAGATGTTTCTCCTCTCGAACGAGGAATTTGACTTTTTTTGGATGGTGTATATACTTATGTTCTTAAAGGCAATGGGGATGAGGAAATGACTTGGATAAGAATTATCTGTATGCACAACTCGACTTTACCTTAAAAACAAATCATATTCCCTGCTACGTTTGGAGATTGTTTTGACCATTTTTGACAAAAAGTAGTTGCACAAATGTTTCAACCAGGGCTTGTTTTAAAGCAAACTGTGTTCAAACTCTCTTCGAAAAGAGGGAAGTGTTCACAACGCAACATGGCTTTTAAGTTGTTTTTGCAGAGTTTTTAAGCAATAAGCAAATCACTAAATGGTTGCAATAATTGTCCGACATGCCAGAGCCACTGTATTGCAAACCTCTCAAGCTTGAGGTGTTTGGCAAGGATTGTCGGGTGTATTCCTTCTTTTGAGATTATAAACTTTGTTTCTGCCTGTTCTTATCTCCCAATCACCACCAGGTGGTGAAAAACAATCAAAATAGTGTGAAAAAACTATTTTTATATGGTATTTTAAATAGATATAAATATGTTTGCAATGGCTTTTTCATTGCCTAATATTTTGAAGAGGGAAGTAGTCGTGATCAAGGACCATTTACAGAGGACATGACTGCATCTGTACCTGAGACAAAATCTCATAGTAACTGCTTCTGTTCACGCTGCTGTCGATGGTTCCAGAGTGTGCAAGCCTCTGAAGGAACACTTAATGTTTGAACTTGAAGTTGAATTTTCAGTGGCCCTTGTGAAGTAATAGCCCAGAACTGAAGATCCTGAGAACTGCAAATCAGTTCATTCAAATTGGAAGCTTGTGTTAAATTGTAAAGCTACACTGCAGTCTGGAGGTTTGTGAGATACCATTGCATATCAGGGTATCAGTGTTATAGCTGTATCGCCAACCAAGTCTTTGTCTTGCTAGACTCCATGATACCAATCCTTCTGAGTTGACTAAATTGCTCCAAAAGGTGCTGTGATTTCTCACAAAATTATTTCCCAATCAAAAAATATGAAACGAAAATTTTTTATACATGCTTTATTCCATTGAAAGCTCCTGAAAGATATTTTTCGAGCTTTGTTCATTAGCATATTGAACTGCAGATTAAATATATTCAACTTACAGTTTCTTTTCAAATTGGTCATCCATTGACTCCATGCATAAGTAGATAATAAGTGAAGATCCTAAAGCTGTTGGAATTAAAGCAATATTTATTGTAACCCTTCAGAGGGTATTATTTCTTTCTTTCCATAAACATCAAGACAGTTGATTTGAAATCCGGGATCCAAATTCAGCTCCACTATGTCCACCTTGTAGTCATTGTTCTTTGGTCAGTGCTGATCTGATGTGTTGACAGGTGCTTTGGGGTCAGTTTGCTCAGTTGACTGGACACCTGGTTGGCAATGCAGAGTGAAGCCAACAGCGTGGGTTCAATTCACACACTGGCTGAGGTTACCATGAGGACTGTCCTCCTCTGCCTCTCAGAACATCATAGAATCCCCACAATGCTTTTGGATGCTATTTAGGGCTACCAAGACCACATGCACCCCTCCAAACAGCATCCTACCCAGGCCCATTCCTCTAATCCATGGGCCACCGTGCCACCTCTCTTCCCTCACCTGAGGGGATCCTCAAATTAAACTACCACCGCTTTGTCACTCTGTAACGAGAGAGCACCCATATGCCCTCGTAGGACTAGATTACTTTATCTTACTCATGAAAGAAACCGATTGCATTTTGAAGTGCTTAGGACATCATTAAAGTGGTTTACAGCCTGTGGAAAGTATTTTTGGACTGACACGGAAATACAGCAGCTAATTTCTCCACGATAAGTTCCTGTAGCATGACCAGCTAATTTATTTCAGTCGTGTTAATTTAGGTATCATTTTTGGTAAGGACACCATAAGAACTGTCCTTTTTCTTAGTGTGTCAAAGAGTCTTTTATTGCACATGAGAGGGCTTGCAGCCTTGGTATTAACATGTAATCAGAAAGGCAGCATGTACAGCATTGCTCACTGCTAGGTCAGAACTGCATTGAAGTAAAAGCCCAAGTTATATGCTTCATTTTTAGAATGAACTCCATTCCTCCTGTATCAACTGTGTTATCGCACCTAACCAACGAGAATACCATGCTGTGCATGCAGTACTTTACGAATGGTTTTAAATATAGTTCGGTTTCTTCTTCTGGCACTGTGTGTGTCCACTCATTCCAGTTGGTAGCAAATTTGTTTGTGTTCAAAGTCAATATGCCTTCAAGCTCCACTTGCATATTTTAGCACATAATGTAACCTGGCACTTTATTAACCACACTGGTTGAGCACATGTCTTTGCCATGTTGTAATTATTTTTGATAGTGTTTTTCCAAAACGTTTTAAAATTCCATTTTAAAAACCTCTTCTAAGTTGTGCATGACGTCCCACAACTCAAACCGAATCACTTTGAAATTGCTTCATATTAAAACATGGCGTGAGGTTGTGAGAGAAGAGAAGAAATGTTGACTTTTCATTGACTTCACGATAATCCCAAAAAAAAATGAGGGCAAGTTGACCAGAAAGTATGGCTGTGACCAACTGAGTGACTTTGTTGTCTGTGCACCCTCCACTTTTTAGTCGAGTGGCTTACAGCATGGTGCTGCAGAATTGTAAGAGGCTGTGAGGAAAGTTGTCAAAATTTTGACAAAACTGACTGCGCAAGAAACATTGCTGTCCAGCACTGGCCTGTCAAATTTTCTAGGTGCTGGAAAGGTGCCCTTGCTAGTAACATAAACAGAATCAGCACAGTGGGCAAAGGCTTGCCTCATACTTACTGATTGCATCATTACTGTGCTATGTTCTGAACTGCCATTTTCAGCATAACCAACATTTACAGTGATAGGAAGAGAAGGCAGCCAAGATGTACTTGTGTCGCTGCTGTGGACAGCACTTTGCCAAGATCAATGAGACGTGAAGTTGGCTTGACAATCTCTTGTTCACCTTAGTTGGATTAGAGTGAAATCAGAATGTGGAAATGAGCGTACGTCGGAATTTATCCTGTACGTCAGCAGTCATTCTAAACGTCAGTG
Source organism: Ginglymostoma cirratum (assembly GCA_024137785.1). Classification (NCBI taxonomy): domain Eukaryota; kingdom Metazoa; phylum Chordata; class Chondrichthyes; order Orectolobiformes; family Ginglymostomatidae; genus Ginglymostoma; species Ginglymostoma cirratum. Next base: position 5,902,097 of record JAHRHZ010000100.1, read on the forward strand.
CACTCTATTCCTATTTCCCTTTTATTCCCACTTTTGTTCCATTCTGCTTCAATCTAGTTCTAGCTAATGTATAGAGCTACAGATATCATCAAATGTAGAAACACACATAAATGTGCCTATATGAAGGACAACCAAGCACTGATTTCTTGAGGGTTGGAGTTGAAAAGCAGAGATGGTATGTTAAACTTGTGTGGGGTCTTGATTAGATCATACGTGATATGCTGTAAACAGTTCTGGTGTCCATGTTATGAGGAGAATATTTTTCATCCACAATATGTTGGCATTGCCAGCAAGACCAGGAATTTTGCCCATCTGTCATTGTAGTAGCCATCTTCTTGAGTACAACTAAGTTTGATAAAGAGGAGAAGGAGCAGGTACGTGTGAAACATAAACACTGACATAGTCTCATTGTGGCAAATCTGTTTGTGTGATGTGGGTTTTGCAAATAACACTTTAGTAATTGACTCTGGAAATCAATATCATAGCCTCACAAGAACCTGCAAAACAAATTCCTCCTGTCCACTGTTCGAAATCTCTTAAAATATATTTTGTACTTCTGTCTATGCTTTGCCCCTTTAGTATCTGGAAACAGTCTCATCAGAGACTGTGACACCAAATATCATGTAAAACTTTAACAGGTGTTGTTATTGATCAGAAACAATTCTATGGAAGAAGAATTTTTATTCCATCTGTCTCAGATTGGGTGACAACCTGTTAATATCAAATCATTACTGTCAGCACATGTTGCATAAGGAACTGCAAGGGAATGAAGCAGCAGGTGATGTTAACTTGGAAAGACAAAAGTTATGTGGGGTTTGTGACTGATAGATGAAATTTACAGCTCTTGGAGAGTGATGACAGCATGCGTGTGAAGCTGTGATATATAGCAGCAAATAATTCTGGCTGTAGTTAGCAGCCACATTCTTGCATTGAAATAGTTTTCATTCTGTGTCTGTAATGGCACTATTGTACTTTGGAACAAGATGGCTGAAAAATAAGACCTGCACAAGTGCTTTGAATTTGTTTCCCTTTTCATCTTCTCTTTGATCATGAAAATCTCTAGAAATTGGTGAATTTATCACTTCCCATTTCCTCCATTTCGCAATAAATTTCTTCTGCACTTGGCTGAAAATCAGTATTTTTATTTTTCTGATCATTTTTCTGCTAATATTTTTCACTTGAACGACAAGTGCTGAGGATTTTTTTTGTTTTACATATGCATTATTATGTGGGATACGAACGTCCCTGGCCAGGCCAGTATTTCGCTCCCTTGCATCTGCTGCCCCAGTCCTTCCAGGTGGTAGAGGCTGTAGATTGAAAGGTGTTATTGAAGGATTCTTTGTGAACAGCTGCTATGTATCTTGTAGAAGATACTCACTGTGCATCTGTGATGGAAGGAGCAAATGTTTAAGATTGTGGATGGGTACCAATCAAGTGTCCTGTTTTGTACCTGATGCAGGATGGTGTTGAGCTTCTTGAGTGTTATCGGAATTGTACTAATTTAAGCAAGTGGAGAGTATTCCACCAGACTGCGGACTTGGGCCTTGTATATGGTAAGGGGTCAGTTTAGCTCGGTTGACTGGATAGCTGATTTGTGATGCAGCGTGACACCAACAATGTGGGTTCAATTCCTGCACTAGCTGAGGTTACCCCAGAGGATTCTCCTTCTCAACTTCTCCCTCGCCTGAGGCATAGTGAGCCTCTGGTTAAACCACCACCACTCACTCTTGAGGGTGCGTTCCTATGGTCTGGTAAGAATATGGCAACTTTACCTTTTTATATATAGGTAGGGAAATCAGGAGTGACTTCCTCGTCAGTGTGCTTAGAGCCACAGAATTTATTTGGTGTTAGAGTTCAGTTTTTGGTCGGCAGTAATCTGTAGGATGTTGACAGGGGGATATTTAGTACTGGTAACGTCCATGCCATTGGATGTTAAGGGTCAATGGTTCAATTCTCTCTTGTTGGAACTGGTCATTACCCACCATTGTGTGGCATGAACGTTAGATGTCCTTTGCCAGCCCAAGCCTGAAAATTGCTGTCATCTTTCTGCATTTCAGCCAGGGCTGTCTCAGTATCTAAGAACTTGTAAATGGTGCTGAACATGTTGCAAGCTTTATGGTGGTAGGAATGCCGTTAATGAAGCAGCTGAAGATGATTGAGCCTCGGACATTACCCTAAGCAATTCCTGGAATGATGTCCCAGGACTGAGGTTACTGACTTCCAACAATCACAGTCATCTTTCTTTGTGCTGACCGACGGAGAGTTTTCTTCTGAATCCCATTTATTCCAGATTTGCTGGGGAGCCTCAATGTCAAGGGCCATCATCATGCCTCACTTGTTGAGTTCAGTTGTTTTGTCTGTTTGTGAATCCAGGCTATAACAAGGTCAATAGCTGAGTGACCCTGGCAGAATTTCAACTGAGTGCAGTGGGTGGGCTACTTCATTGTTGATTGAGAATGGAATGATGTGGGAACAGCACTGGCCATTTTGTGAATGATTGCAAGGAAATAAGGAGATTTCTGCCTTCTACCTCTGGTTCCTGTTAGATATTTAAGAATACATTAGAAGTTGAGTATGGATTTTTGTAGTATAATTTGTTTATTCATTTGTGGGCAGTGAATGTCTCTGGCAAGGCATGCATTTGTTGCCCATCACTAATGCAACTGATTGGCTAGACTATTCCTGAGGGCAGTTAACGATCAGCAGCATTTGCTGTGGGTCTGGAATCACAGACACAGCTAAGGATAATGCAGTGCCTTCCCTGAAAGATATGAGTGAGCCAGTTTTATAACAATCTGATAGTTTTGTTATTTTTTTATTCCAGGTTTATTAATCAGACTTGAATTCCGCCAGGTGCCATGGCACGATTTGAACTCATCTCCAGACCTCTGGATTACTAGCCAGTAAAAGTACCATTGTGCCATCACTCTTGCTTTTTTTTTCTGTTCCATTGCCTGGAAGGATGTAACCTAACCATTTTGAATTTAACAGTTTCCACTTAGTAACTGAAGTTAATTAGGTAACTGTTGAAGATAATGAACATTCCAGTGCATCATATTCTTCATTTGTATTTTTTCAGTTGATCAGGGTATGTTTCCTTTGGAAAGCGTACTCCAGCTCAAACAGGCACACACTGCTCAATCAGTGTTATATTTTTGCACAGTTCACAACAGTTATCATGTGGTGTTCCTGTCTAATATATTGTTAGCTTCTGGAGAGCTTCCTGGTCAACTATTTCACTTGGTCAGCTTTTCAAAAAATCTTTGGGAATATGGATGGCACAATTGTGGCAGCTTTTATTTTAAGACCAGAAGACTTTGGAGCAAAAGTAGGTCATTCAGCCCATCAGGCTGCTTCACCGTTCATTGAGATCATGACTATTCTGATAATCCTCAACTCTATTTTCTTGCCTTTTCTGTATAACCCTTGATTCCCATACTGATTAAAAACGTATCTCAGTCTTCAATATAAAGCGACTCAGCCTTGACAGTTTTCTGTGGTGAAGAATTTCACCCTCTGAAAGAAGACCTTTCTCCTCATCTCTGTAGTAAATGTGTAACCCCTTATGCTGAGATTGTGTTCTCTGGTCCTCCACTCTCCCACAAGGTGGAACAATCTTTCCTCATCTACTCTGTCAGATCCCCTAAGAATCTTGGATGTTTCAATAAGGTTGCCCCTCATTCTTCTGAACTCCAAGGAGTGTAGACCCAACCAATGCAATCTCCCCTTATCAAACAGTCCCTTCCATGCCTGTGATCAACCGAGTGAACGTTCTCTGGTGCCTCCAATGCCAGTATATTTTCCCTACGATAAGGGCCAAACTGTTCACATTGTTCCAGCTGTGATCTAATTAGACCCATGGTTTTAGCAAAACCTCTGTACTGTTATACTCCATTCCATTTGAAATGAAAGCCAGTGTTTGCTTCCCAATGTCCAGTGCACTCGGATGCTAACTTTTTGTGATTCATGTACGTGGACTATCGTCCCTTTTTTTTCTGTAGCTTTTTGCTGTCTTTCTCCATTTAAATAATAATCATCTTTTCTATCATTCCTACCAAAGTGCTTAATCTCACATTTTACCACATAATATGGCAAGTTTTCAAAGCTACCAGGTTTGTGTTCCCTTGTTTTAACATTTCTATATCCCTCTGCAGACCCAACCCAACTACCACTTGCCTTTCCACCTTGTTTTTGTTTCAACCACAAGCTTTGTCTCATCTGGATCATTAATCCATATTGTAAATAACTGTGGCCCTAGCCTATGGCACTCCGCAAGTTACAGGTTGCCATCCTGGAAAAGTCCCCTATCCTAACTTTCTGTCGTTTGTTATTTAGCCAATCCTCTGTCCATTCTGATTTACCATTTCCAACATGACGGGCTTTGATCTTAATCAGTAGCCTAATGTGTGGTGCCTGTTGAGCACTTCCTGGAAAATACATCA
>JAHRHZ010000100.1:5906938-5950859 GCA_024137785.1 Ginglymostoma cirratum
TGGTCATTCAGTTTATCAAAAAAAAAATGCAGGCAGCCCTTGAGTTTCCATGTTGATATTGTTGGTTGGGCAGAGGGATGAATTGTTTTGTTCTGCAAAATGCCAGTAATCAGAATTTTTTGGGTCAATTAATAACCAATTGTCAGTTTTACTTGTATTCCTTAGAGTTGGGAAAATTATTGTCCTTTGTTCAAACTAGAAACAGTTTTGGAACGAGTAAAGTGATTTTGGTGCCATGTTTACTTTTTGTGGGAATTAAGTTTGTCATAAATTTCAGTTCAAGATGGAACACTGACATGAAAAACTAATTACGTCAATTGAATTGATAGCACAAGATTTGACTTGTGCGGTTCCTTTGTGCTTGTAATACAATTTATTAATTATGCCTTGGCTCAGCCACTCTTCCACCCCCACCTTCCTAATGATTATAATCTTTATGGAAATAAGTTTCCATTTCCAGAGATGGCTATGGAACAGTGAATTTTCTGTATTTGTGCTCATTTACAAAGAAATTATCGTACGCAAGCTAGGTTTGACCAGCCAAAGCTACTTCTGCAATCAGATTTTCTTCTGTGGCCAATGTTTCCAAATTCTTGGCTTCAGTTGCTCTCCCTTGTTGCACACCTTTCCCCACAAATCAAAATTGATTACCTGATGTGCTTGAACAGATCAAAACTGGCCTGTGAGGCTCAAGAGATAAATATAATGACTATTATAGTTTTAAAAAACACAGCGTGACCCCCATATCAGAGAGATCTTAATCAGAATTGTTGATTTTCAATGTCTGAAGTGCCTCTCGGCTCAGGAGATGTAATTCAATGAGCCTCATCTGTTGCAGTGCATTTCTCGGGGGTTCTCATAGGCTTATTGCTTGGTTGTATTAAAATCTGATGTGCTTTGTGAATAAACAACCTGCTGATGCAGAAGACGGTGGAGTATGAATTATGTCGCTAATGAATATTAGAGGGAGGAAAATTAGATGGAGCATGACAGAGAGAGAAAGAGACTTCTTAAGTTTCAGGAAAAGCAAACCATTGTGTTGGTGAATTTGGGAAAGAGAAAAGGTCGCATTTAATATGGTTAGATGGAGAACTGTTTGGCTAATATCCCTGTTGTCTAAGTCTCCTGGGTGTATATGGGATCATGCTGTCACCTCCTGAAGACCTACTTTGCAAGCAGAATTGAATATCAAAGAGATATGCTCATTTAATCAATTTGCCATAGTTACAATTGCGGCATAAGAAGTGAGAAAACTTCGAAAATACATGAACCTTTTCTCACTACCAAAATAACTATTCATATTCAAAATAGTCAACTTGGAATGGTGTCTGGGTTTCCAGGCTACAAGCATTTTTAAGTGACTGCAAATGTTTGCAATTTTGTGTCTTAGTTTTGTTTATTACTTTAAACAGAGAAAGCATCAATTTGTCTGTTTTTTTGCTAGACTCTCAACCTTCTTACCAGTGAGATACTGTGATGGTTCAGGATGAGCACGCGACCAACGATAAAATAAAGGAATGCGATGAATTGCTCTCGACAGCTGTGTTTGTTTTACATGGATTTTATGAAAGCCATGTGTTCTTCCTCTCAGGGAATTTTAGAATTGTCTTTTAATCTGTAGTGTGCACAGCCTTTGTTCTATTCATTCTTAGTGCATACTTTTGCTTTGCTTGCCTAACCATTTAATTTGTTTACTTGGTTGGGTCTTTCAAATGATATTTGTGCAAAATGAATTTTTCCCTCATATTGGCCTCATTACACTGATTGGACAAAATGTTGGAAAGAGAGCTAAGGCTACATTCTCTATTTGACACATTGGCCCATTTCTCATTAAAATACATGTAAAATATCTGCTTTCCTCCATGGACACATACTCATCACGTCTGGGGATGTTGCTACTTCTTCCGGATTCCAGATGTCAACCCTCTGCTGCCCATCTGAATTATTCCAATGATTTTAAGACAGATAAGTTCATCCAACTGCCTCCCAGAGCATCAGCATTGGTCTTCAAAGCAGCCATTTGGTCTATAATATTGCAACCTAATATATAAGCCATGGCAGGAAGATTCTGGTAGTCGTGGATTTTACCAACTCTGATCTTATGCAGAATTTTCTTGGTAGAGCTAAGAAAGGCAGGGAGACCTGAAATGTTGGGTCAATGAACCATGGACAGAAATAGGGTGCCTCTATCAATTGCTAATGATTTAGCCCGCATCAAAACTGAGTGAGATGAAGCCAACTCGTCTGAAAATAAGCACAGTTAGCACAAACTGTGGATTGAACCTAGCATTTAACCAAACATGACCATACACAACACAAATGATTATGTTTACTCAGTCATTCATTGGGTAACATGTACTTTTTATTTCCATGGGCTCAATTGAACCTCTGCCATTCTCTCTTTTCATATGTTCATTAATGAGATATGAATGTCACTGGCAGGGCAGCATTTATTTCGCATCTGTAACTTCCTTTGAGGTGGTAGTGGCAGCAAGATGCCTTCTTGAATTGCAACACTTTGTCTTGAGATGGAAGTACTCTGTACTGTTAACATAAAAACACAGAATATTGGAGCAAAAGTAGGGTATTCGACCCTTCAAATGCTCTGCCATTGAATATGATCACGGCTGATCACCCAACTACGTAGCCTGTTCCAGCTTTCTCCCCAAATCATTTGATCCCTTTTGCCGTAAGAAATATAATCTACACCTTTTTTGAAGGTCTTCAATATTTTAGCCTCAGTGTTTCATATGGTAGACAATTCCACAGGCTCACCACTGTCTAAGTGAAAGGATTATCATCTCAGTCCTAAATGTCTTACCGAGCTCACTTAGCTCAGTTGGTTAGATGGCCACAATGCAGAGAGATGCCAACTGGCTGAGGTTACTGGCAATTAGTTTATTCAGTCGGCACAGGCATGATGGGCTGAATGGTATCTTTCTGTGCTGTAACATTTTTCTGAAAACACAAGTCCTTTTTCTGAAGGATTCTCTAATTGTAAGCAGTCATTGACCCTCATGGCTCTAGATCTTCCACCTCTAGCACTAAAATGTTCGCTGGTTCACTATTGGCCACAGATGTAATCTTGAGCTTGAACATACTTTGAAAAGGACAGATGTGACCACTTCCTGATGTCCCATTAGAAGATTTGGTATATATTCCTTTAAATGTAGAAGACTAAATGGTTATCTAATCAAGATACTTCACATGATTTAACAGTTTAGATGGAGAAAAATTACATTGTCAGGTGGGAGGATGCAGATCAATTGGTCATAACATTACTATCATAATGAGGTGGTTCAGTAGTGATGTCAGAAAGTGCTTCCTCACACAAAGTGGAATGATATTAGTGAACATGCTGACTCCTCGAAGAAATTTTGTTGTTAGATCTTTTTGTATTTTTGTTTAGGTGTTAAAGGTATTGAACGAGGACAAGTAGAACCCGTGAACATACGTATCCGCTTGACAGTTGAATATTAGAGCGGGGCTGAGGGGTTTAATAGTTTCTTCTCCATATGTTGACATTCAGCTCTGGAGAAGTCCGGGTACACACATCTCTAACAGCTGGAGGTCAGGTATTAAAACACTGTAAAAGCAAATGAATCATCAGTCTTTGTCCCAAGGGGACAGGATCTTTAAGTGCAGTAGATATTACATACTGGTTAAGCCCTGTCTGGAGGACTACGTTCAGTTTCTGCCATTGGACAACAGTAAGGATATATCATTATAATGGGAATAATAGGGTCATTCAACAGAGACCAGACTGCATAAATTTAATTTGTATTCCCTTCTATTTAGAGTATTAAAGCATAATTCAATGGAGATATGAAAAGTGGTTAAAAGACTTCAACAGAATATGATTGGAAAATTTATTTCCTCTGGAGGGAGAATCCAGAAACAGGGAGCACAATATTTTGCAATTATAATAAGGCACTTAGAAGTGAAATCATACTGTGCTTCTTCTCCCACAGTAGGGTGGAAATATAAAATTGTTTTCCAGAGGGAGGTGGATATTGAGTTCTTTAAAATTTTTAAGACTGAGGTCAAGAGATTTGTGTTAAGATATCAAGAGCTATGTGTCACAGTAGGTAAATGACATCGAGGTTCAGGTCAGCGATGATCTCATTGAATGGTAGAACTGACTTGATAGGCTAAGTGAGCTCCTCCTTTGCCTCATTACTGAAAATAATTTTTGCTCCCACAACCCCATAATTTTACTGAAGGCATAGGTTTACATGCTGCATGTTGCAGGAGGTCATCAGCCATGGATGTTTTGAAGACATGTTAATTAAATTTAGATTTCAGTAGCTGCACAACCACTGAGGCATCAATTAAAATGTTCTTTCATTTTAATATTTAGTTCAGTGCAAGTGATATTAGAGTGACTATCATTTTGCCGTATTGCACTTCCTGGCTCAAATAAAAGAAGTTAGATGTCTTCCATGTTTGCATATTTTCATATTCCTGAAGTCTTTGCTCTTAAGTTTAATGCCAGACCACTGATTTGGCTTTGAGATAAGCATGATATAGAATAAATTAATTGTTGTCATTTATGTGCCAAAGGGCCAACCGAATACATTAGCATTGATTCCAAAACAGAAATAAATAGTTCCATTCCTCATTTGAAAAGTCTCACCAATGACCATCCATGAAAGATTTGCTGTATTTGTACAGTTGGAGCCCTGTTTTCAATTAGCGTCAGCTTTATATAGAACAGCAGAAGGAAGCAAGATGTTTTTCTGCCGTCCTGCTCCTCTTTGACTATATTTTTTTAAATGATATACTATGTGTTTCCACTTTTTTTTTGCCTTTCTTTGTGCCATTTGACTTCCATGACCTTTTATCATCAAGAAAGTCAAGAGCAAAGGCACTTTTGAATATCACCCTTTCCAGGCTGCCTTCCAAGTCACATGATTCTGTCTTGGAAATATTGCAATTGGAAAATCGCAAGTCCTTATTGTCACTGGGTGAAAATCTTGCAACTCCCTTTTTGAAACCATTGTCAGATTGTAGCAGCTCAAGAAGCAGCATGTCACCACCTCAGTGTGGGCATTAAATGCTCACTTTGTAGAAATGCCTGCCTACATACTGTCAATGAAAAAAACATAGTTTATTCAGCCAGCACCTGTGTTGAAAACAAAATGATGGAAATCTTGGTATCTCTAAGTTTAAAATACTTCAAAGTTTGAAATGCATATTAATTGAAACTGAATTCAGTCACCATTCATGGTTTTGTTTTTGCCAGAAAGTTCACTTTTCCCACGATTATTTGCTCCAACATTGATATTATCCTGGCATTAAACAAAAAACTTCGGATTCTGAAGATCTGAAATTGCTGTAGAAACACAACAGATGTGGCAGCATCTGTGGAGAGAAAGCAGAATTAATGTTCCAGGTTCATTGGTCACTGGACTAGAAATGTTAACTCTGTTTTCTCTCCACAGATGCTACAAGACCTTCAGAGTTTCTCCAGCAATTTCTGCATTTGTTGCTCGAATCCTGTGTAGTTATGTTTGGGCATTTCCTTGTATATCTTTATATTCGAGCATCATTGAAATCTTGATTTTTCTTCCTCCGAAAAGCATTGCATTTTTCTCTTCTGTAATTCATTATAGTTTTTGACATCAGTGGTAACTAAAACAAATCAAGTGACCTTGGTGCGTTCAAATCTCATTACACTTATCTGATCATTTCTACCGGTTTTGCACTAAACATTTTACTTTGTGGGAGCATAGCTGAGTTTAAATTTATTAATGTCCTCATGTTATTTTGTGCTGAAGCATAAACCGTAGTCCTTTTCTAGGAGTGCTTTCCCATGCCAAGATGTTGAACCTACACAGTTTGAAGAGTTATTCCTCATTGTGTGCAGTTATCTAAAGTAGACAATTTCTCCTGCATGCTAGTATTGTTTCACTCATCTCAAGAAGACACTGGCATCAAAAGTTAAATGGACAAAACAGATCAGTGACCACCCTCATTGCTTGTTCCCAAAACAGCCAACGACTAAAAGGCTCATGTATAAGGACATCTTGATACATACTGTTCAACACTTGATTGTAATCTCCACATCTTCCATCTTTCTGATTATAGATAGGTTAGCCAAAGACACACAAGTGGTCGAATAATTCAGAAGATGCCCTCCTATCAAGAGGCAGTGAAACATGCCTCAGTTGGTTTTACTTCCATTCCATAGTATTGCTGTTAGCTGTGAAAACCTTATGCAGAAGTGGGCGAATGAAGCTAAATTAGTTCTGTTGCATCTCTTCATAGGTAGGTATCTCAAAACCGTGAGACAGCTTCACCTTACCGGAGCGACTTGCAAGTCTGGAGGTTTAATGGTCTTTATCTCTTGAGCCAGGATCTGCAAGGGATAATGCCAGCTTAGGTTTCCAAGAATAGTCCATGATATTGCAATTAGAGACAGACAGTTGCCTGGAATATTGAAGATCAGACCATGAAAGCTGTTCTCCCCAGAAAGGAATGTATTTTGAGGTCATCTGAAAATTATGAATCAAATACTTGACAATAGTGGTCATTATTGTAATCTGGAGAATTGTGTCAGCCAATTTCTGCACAAGGTCCCGTGATTAACAAGGATGGAAGTAACCACGCAATATTCTCTTGTGTGTTGGTTGAGGGACAGTTGTTGGCTGAAAGATTGGGAGAACTCCATGTTCTTTTGGTACTACAAAATCTGATATGGCCACTTCAGTGAGTAAGGCTTTGGTTTACCATAAAACAGGCAAGATGTTATTTTAGATTGATTGGAGCTGTGCAAATACTCGTGAATTCCTCTTCTTCACATTCATCAAATAGAAGTGTATCTTTTAATCATAGTTAGCACATTATTGAGAGGTTGAAATGACTTAATAACCTGAGAGACCTAGCAAAAGACGTTGTTCTTGAGAATATGAGTGACATTGTAACACTCACCCTTCATATAGTGGGTTAACCTAGATTGAACTGACTGCTACTGTAATCTTAATAACCAACAGCTTTGAATGACAAAAATCAGAAGATAGAATGGTTGCAATTTGTGCACAGATGGAAACAGCTTGCCAGAACTTATATGAAGCAGCTGTGACAGTGAAAGATCTCTGCTGACGTGGCTGAGCTAACAAGCATCAACGTTAGACAGATCCCTACTGTCACAGATTAGCCAGCACCTGAGAGATGAAAAAAACAACATCCTTCTTATCTTTGTCTTAACTGAGTGACTCCTTAGTCTGGGATTATGCCGTCTGGTCCTAGATTCTTTCCCCTAGTGGGTAACAACCTCTCCCCATCTACCCTATCAAGCCCCTAAGAATTTTGTATGTTTCAATAAGGTGACATCATGTTCTTCGAAATTTGAATGGTAAAATTTTGATCAGTGTTGAAAGACATTAGACCATCAGTATTCATAATCGTGGTGTAGGTCACATGACTTAGGACAGGGCGCAACTTCTTAATTTGCAACAGAAGGGCTTTTTGTTAAATGACCTCCAACTTAATGCTTCATGGTTACGGTACAGTATGAAAATAATTTATTTGCTTCTCATTGAGTAAGACAATGCCAGTTTAACAAGTTAGAGTAGAACAGTTTAAAGGATGAGATTTCCATGTGCCATGAATGGAAGGCACCATCAATCTCAAAAGTAAACGTTTAAATCATTCAGTTAGAGGAGGTGGGAAATTACTGGTGAGAAGTTCAAATCTGACTACAACTGTTTAATTAATCAGTTGATGCTCAGTGTTAAAGCTGTCGCACACGTCTCTACATTTACATACACATTATTGTTAGAATAAATATATTTGCCTTATTTAACAGGTACATGATGAAAATCTAATCTTACATAAAGCAGACATTGGCTTTTACAATAAAATAACTAACAGGAAGAAGGACAACTGGAGTACTAAATTACATATTCAAGCAGTATTCTCTCCAATTTTTGCAAATTTGGTCAAAAATTGAACTTTTTAAATTCGTTAATGGGATGAGGGCATCGCTGGCTAGGCAGCATTAACTGCCCATCCCTAATTGCCCAGAGGGCAGTTCAGAGTCAACCACATTGCTGTGGGTCCGGAGTCACATGTAGGCCCGAACAGGTAAGGTTGGCAGTTTCCTTCCCTGAAGGACATTAGTGAACCAGATGGGTTTTTCCGACAATTGACAATAGATTCACGGTCATCATTAGATTCTTAGTTCCAGATACTTTTATTGAATTCAAATTCCGCCATCTGCTGTGGTGGGATTCAAACCCAGGTCTCCAAAATGTTATCTGTGTCTCTGGATTAATAGTCCAGTGATAATACCACTAGGCCATTGCCTCCCAATAGAATGTGGGTCAATAAATGCTAGAGGACATTGCTTCAATTCTGAAATTCAAAATTGAAATATCATACATGCAATATACAAGTTACACGCTAACGTACCACAAAAGAAATGTTCATTGTAACTGTGAATCCAAATGACTAAGGTTTTGCAGAACAAATATGGAGCTCTCAGCTGGGACCTGTTCCAAGTACTTGGGAACATGTACGTGAGATGATATTGCTGTTCAACAAGGAGAAAACCAAAAGCAGTACTATTCCATTATATCCAATTCAGTACAATAAGTTTATTATAAAAAACACTTGAACCACCTGTGGCAGTCACCAAATTGATTGCAAAGACCAGTCTCTGCCAAAAGTAAGAAAAAAATCTCAAGAATTTGAAACTTGAATTGTCTTGTAAGTCGTCTTGTATTTTTTCCCTCCTCTCTCTCTCTCCTCCCTCTATTCTGCAATATTCCACTCCAACCAGGCAAATGGAGGGAGCCACAACTGGGCGTGGGAGAGACACAAAAGCTACAAATGGCTTGTGGGAAGACAGGGAGTGGGATAGGTGGGTTGGGAAGGTAAGGGGAGACTGGGAAGCAGCAAGTGTAGTGGGATAGCAAGAAGGTGCAAAGGGAGGAGAAGAAAGAGAGAGGCATCAAAGAGGAGAAAACAGTTGCAAACCTATCAGCAAAGGATCATTCAGGTATTAGGAGTTTTAAAAAAATCTTGATGGCCTCTGATATAATGAATTACTAGAGTGGAATAGAATAGTCATTTATTGTTGTTGGTTGGCTTGCCGAGCTGGTTTGTTGTTCCGCAGACATTTCATTACCCTGCTGGGTAACATCATCAGTGCAGCCTCCAATGAAGCGCCGTTGTGTTTTCCCGCCTGGATTTTAAACCCTGGAATCCTTGAGGTGAAGTACCTCACTTCCGGTTTTGCTTTGCAATGGTGTTATATGGGGTTGAGTTCTATGTGTTTGTTGATGGCTTTCTTCGTGGACTACCAGGCACTTAGGAACTTCTGTGCCTGCCTCTGCTTTGCTTGTCCCAGGATCTTGGTGTTATCCCAGTCGAATTTATGGTTCTTCTTATCCATGTGTGTAGAGATGAGTAAATATTGGTCATGTCTTTTTGTAGCCAGTTGGTGTTCGTGTACCCTTATTGTTAATTTCCTTCCTGTTTGTCCGATGTAGTGTTTGTCACGGTCTCTGCAGGAAATCTTGTGTATGACATTGGTCCTGTCCATACAAATCTAATCCAAAACCTTACAATCATTCTTTTACAAAAAGAAAAGTGTTTAAGTTGCCATACCAAGGCGTTGATATTAATAACAGAAGGTGTAGATAAGAAAAAGCTTTTAAAAAGAATTAAGACAAAGTCCAGCTTAGTTCATTTCCTGATTCTTGGCTTCAGGAGAGACAGTACCACTGCAAAACCGCCACGCTGGGCTGATGGAATATCGGGCCAGAAGGCTTCGCAGAAGCCAGCCCAAGGACTGATCTCATCGCCAATCCCAGGAAAGACGATGTCAAAAAAGCCGCCCAAAGGAATCCTGGCTGCCAGATGCTGGGCCAAAACCATCTCAATGCTGAAGGTACTACAAGCCTCCACTGATGTACCAGCCGACACTGGGTCCTCGCACTCACTCCTCTGCCAGCCACCACCTCGACGCCAATTCCAGAGTTCCACTCCAGACTCTCTCTCCTCACCAGGGTTCTCCAGGTCTTGTTCTGGGCTCATTAGCCACCTCGCCACCATCCTCCAGGTCCTGCTGTGGGATCACCAGCCGCCACCATGCTCTGGATCCTGACGAAGATGCCTTCATCCCACCTTCTGCTACAAAAAAAATGAAAGAATGAAGCAAGAAAGAAAAATCATTTTGAGAAAAAGAAGGAAAAAAGTAAAGCGGACAGAATGGGCACAGGGACACATTTCTTCCTCCCCTCAGGATGAACACCCACTTTCGTTCCTAGATCTGATGAACAGCAGGAAAAACAGGAAACATGGTTAATAAATCAATAATGTATTGATGATAATTTATTAATAATGGGTATTAATAAATGGATGCAGTATCTCTAGCTTAAGGCTACATCTATTCAGGAGCTGCTCAATGCAGAAAATTTCTACTGAATGCTGTTGTGTTGAACATTTGTCAGTTGGTAAATTTAAGTCTGAGATTGACATATGAGATGCAGTAAAAGTGTTAACAACTATCTTGTTAAAATATTCCAACTTCCAGAATATGTACTGGAAACACTTCGGTTGTGACGTCACCAGTCTGTAGATGATTTGTTTTGGATGATAATTTTTGGTGTGAAGATGCATGTTTTAATTGTTCATTTAAAAAAAACTTTTGCTAATTTATGCTTGTTGTCTTGTGCTAATTTAAATACTGTGGTGTGTAGAAAATTAATGCTTTCCCAAATGTATTGTGACTTTAAATTTAATGGTGTTATTGAGAAACATTCGGAGAAATATTGAGTAATAACTGTTGAATGTGATAATATTTTTCTCTTTCTGCTTTCTCTTTCGGCTTATGTGCGAGCCAAAATATTTTTGTCCATCAACACACACGCACAGTCATAACTGCATTACCCAGTGAAAGAGTTAGTGAGATTGAAAAATATCTTTTGAAAACAGAAAGTAACTGTTAAGAGGAACCATTGATAAAACCTGTATATTATACCTGTGTACAAGACTTGTGTACATGAGATTTACTTCCATGTTTCCCTCCCCCTTTCATCCCAAATACCATTGACCTTTGTCAAGGGTAGTCAGATCAGCTGACAAGTTGCATTCAAAGATGGATTCTTCTTCATGTTATGTTGGTGTGAAACCTGAAGTGACAACATGAAGCAAAGCTCAGTGTTTTATGTTGGCTGAAGGTTGACACTTCACTGAAAAACAGAAGCCTGATTATGAAAGTAATTGAGCAGGACATTTGTTGGTGGTATCTTGGGGTAGATGATCAAAGTTAGACTTGACAAAGTGCACAATGAATTTTAGAATGGCAAAGGGTTAACTGGATAAAAGTGAATTGTAGCATGATTAAAACATCCATTCATTCAAAACCGAGAATTGATGTTAATTTCATGTTGCTAATACCCTTTTGCAAGATTAACTCTTCGTCCTGGCCATGTCATAAGGAAACCTCAAATATGCCAAATACTTTGGAAGTTTTCAGCTGCTGTGCAAAGTTGCCGATTACCATTTCTTCTTGATGGAAGAGCTTGCAGATATTTTTACTCCCCCATTACAGTGCCTGGGGATGCTCACACAGAGGGCTACCCTACATATTAAGCAGTGGCAAGCATTGATATGTTTGCATGCTTTTACTGACATGCTGACTTGTGTCTAGCATCACTGAACAGTTAAACTTTGATTTGGCAGGCCAGCTGCTACTTCGTGCTCTGTCAGCTCAAGCTATCAAAAGTCACATGGCTATGCTGGTTTCAGGCAATGTGTCACTCTTTAGAAAGAGCTACAATCTGTGAATTGGTATTGTGTAAGGAAAGTAATTACGTAAGATTACATCATCACCTATGCTGTGCTTTGTGTCTTTGATACACTTGGGTTTACATCTTCACCTACGCCAAAAAGAGCAAAAAATGTCAAGTGTACATGATCAAGGAATTTTCAGCCGGTTCAAAAAAATCAGGCAGTGAGATCCCAGTATTATGCTAAAATTCTACTGAGCCTGACACAGTTACCGCTTTGTATTACAATGTCAGTATCTGTATAGCCAAGTTATTGACATTTCATTGTGGCAACCTTTGTTAAATAACTCCAAGGGATATTGTTAAGAATGTTGACAATCTGGAACAGCAAGGTGAACAATAGTTAAAAATGAGAGAAGTTTTGTTTTTAAAAAAAGACTAGTTTTGGTGGAAATCTACTATTACGTTGTCTAATAACAAATAATATTTTTCAATCCTTTTGTGAATGAAAACGCAGGATGACTGCCATTTGAAATGGGTTTCCGATTTATTTATTGTGCTATGTTTTATATGGGAAATATGCAGTAATGTTGAAGCTGTCCTGATGGAAGAAAGATGATGCTTGTTTTTAAACAAGTTTTGCTTAGATTTTTGAATTTTCTTTTTGATTTAGTATTGTCACAGGTAGCCCCCCCTAAAAATTCATGGCGTTTGATTCTGGTGTATAATGCATACATGTTAGGAAATGGGGCAGCCTTGTACAATCCTGATTTAATAGCTTGCGTGGTTCTAATAATTCCTCCTCCTTTGACTGCTATGTCAGTGCCTTCAATGATTGTGATATGCATGTGTACAATCATGTGTTACAATTGTGTGCAAAGTGTTGTTAGCTATAAAGGAGAATGTCTTAAATAAACGTTGTCGTCTTGTTCCCACTCTCAAACTCAACGTTAAACACCTTCCCTAACTTATCCAGTTTCCTGGTATTGTCCGCCAAATCCCAGTGAAGTAATTTGGCTTTCTCTGAATTTTCCTCACTTCAAATGTATTGTGTAGGTGTTGTTGTATAATAGATTCTCATTCAAAAATTATTGCAGGTGTCTGATAATGGAAGTAACTATACACTGACCATCACTTTAGCTTATCATTCGTATGCCAGTCATTATAAAATAAAGCTGATTAATCATAATGTAACTATCACATTATTCAGTGCACATTGGTCTGAGTGTTTTGGTTTGTAAGTAAACTCTTCAGAATTTTAGTCATCTCAGAGAAACTCTATGGAGGAGAAAACAGAGTTAACGTTTCGGGTCCGGTGACCCTTCCTCAGAAGGTGTTCTGAGGAAGGGTCACCGGACCCAAAACATTAACTCTGTTTTCTCCTCCACAGATGCTGCTAGACCTGCTGAGCTTTTCCAGCAACTTTGTTTTTGTTCCTGATTTACATCATCTGCAGTTCTTTTGGTTTTTATCAGAGAAACTCTAGTTCAGCAATATTTAGAGAGATATAAAGGAAATACATTTTTATTTAGGTCAGCTTCTCCTTTTGTGACTGGTGAGAAAATAGCTGACTACTTGTATCTAGCTCAAGATCAGAGAACTCGAACGTGATTCCTGCTATCATTTATTTTTCCCTAAAGGTGTTTCTGTTCACCTGCAACACCTTTGCTAATGCCCAGGCTTTACTTAACTGAGACATCTCGCTAACTTGAGAATCACTAACGTACCAGAAATGTGTCTGTGCTCTTACACCTTGGTTACAATTGTGACAATGCTATGGCTTTAAGAGGTGTGTTTTGTTCTTTTTTTATGAAGAAAGGTTGAGACAGAGGTACCAAGCAGTCTGCTCAAAGTCATTAAAATAAACAACTTAGAATCCATAGAATCCAAACAGTGTGGAAAAAGGCCATTGAGCTCAACAAGTCCTCACCAACCCTCTGAAGAGCATCCCACCCAAACTCATCCCCCTACCCTTTCCCCGTAACCCTACATTTCCCATCGTTAACGCATCTAACCTACATATCCATGAACACTATGGGCAGTTTATCATGGCCAATCCACCTAAGTTGAACATCTTTGGAATGTGGGAAGAAACTGGAGCACCTGGTGGAAAGCCGCGCGGACATGGGGAGAACATGCAAACTCCTCGTAGATAGTCGCCAGAGGGTGGAATTGAGCCCAGGTCCCCGGTGCTGTGAAGCAGCCATGCTAACCACTGAGCCACTGTGCTGCCCCACCATCCTTGTGAGGCATTAGGTTTTTTTTTTAAGTTGGAACTGTAAAAGGAACCTGAATGGATGGTGTCAAGCTCCCACAGAACCAGGATTTTTAGTTTTAGTTTTCTGAAGTTGTTGGAGTTTTGAAGCTGGAATTGGAAACTCTTATTCCTCTCTCTGGTCCAGCTAAAAGCTGAGGTTCTCTTCCTGCTGCTAGAATTGCATGTGAGACCATCTGTTTTACTAAATTTGCCTTGGCCGATGGTGTGTTTATGGAATGTTACTATATTGGAATAGTTAATCAGTAGTAGTTAATATATCTGTTATCTTGTTAAGCATTTTATTAGAGTTAGAGTTAAGCCAATCCTTTTATTTTTATTTTGTCTATATTTTAACTATGGTGTAAAATTAAAGAATGTTTTGCTTAATGTCGAGTATGTTGACCAATTGAATTGCATTTGGAACACATCGCCTTACATGTCCCTTTTAAAAAAGAACAAGTTAGTGTTTAGACTGCCTTCTTAAAATATTTTGAGGGGGTTTGGTCTAGTCCATTACACAAGAAGCCATCGAAGACACTAGTTTAGGATGATGTAAACTGAAATGCATCATGTTTTTAGAAATTTTAATTTGTTCATTTTGTCGAATGTGGGTGTCACTGGCTGGCTAGCATTTATTGCCTTTCCCTATTTGCCTTTGAGAATGTGTGGTGAGCTGCCTTCTTGAATCGCTGCAGTCTACCTGCTGTTCGTAGACCTACCGTACTCCCTTTACACCTACAACTATGTCGCGAAATTCCGAACCACCTACCAGTTCTCTGACGACACCGCCGTAGTGGGACTTATAGCTAACAACGATGAGTGAAAATACAGAAGGAAGACACAGGGCTTGATGACGTGGTGCAATGAAAACAATCTGTATCTCAATGTTGGCAAAATTAAGGAACTGACTTCAGAAAGAAAGGAGGAGAACACACCCTCACCTACATAAAATGGAACTGAGGTTGAGAGGGTGAAAAGCATCAAGTTCCTCAGAGTGATGATAACTGACAACTTGTCCTGGACTTGCCATGTAAATGCGACAGTCAAGAAGGCACAACAATGACACTTCTTCGTCAGGCAGCTCAAGAAATTTGGCACATCCATAAGGTCCCTCACCAACTTCTACAGATGCACCATTGAAAGCATACTGTCCATGTGCATAACAGCTGGCTATGGTCAACTGCACTGCCCAGGACTGTAAGAACCTACAGAAGGTGGTGTGCACAGACCAGACCATCATGGAAGCTAACTTTCCGTCCATGGACTTGATTTACATGGCTCACTGCCGTGGAGGGGCTGCCAACATCATCAAAGATCCATTGTATCCATTGTAATGATCTCCTACAACCTCTTCTGTCAGGCAGAAGGTACAGAAGCCTGAACATATGCACAAGCAGGTTCAGGAACAGCTTCTTCCTGGCTGTTGTGAGACTAATGAATGGACTCTGTAGCCTCAAATAACATTGATCTTGCTAACATTGATCTTGATTAGTGCATGCCCTGTGCAAAGTAACCTGTATGCCTCTGTCTAAGTTATTTGATCTGTACGTCATTTGCTTACTATGATCTGCCTGTACAGATCATAAACAAAGCTTTTCACTGCATTTCAGTACATGTGACAATAAACAAATCAATCCATCAATCAAACAATGTCATTAGGGAGGGAATTACAGGATTTTGACCCAGCAACAATGAAGGAATGGCAGTATATTTTCAAGTCAGGATGGTGAGTGGCTTGGAGGGGAAATTGAAGCTGTTGGTGTTCCCATTTATCTGCTACCCTTGTCCTTCTGGATGGAAGTGGTTGTGGGTTTGGGAGGTGCTATCTGAGAATCTTTAGTGAATTTCTGCTGTGCATCTTGTGGATAGTACGCACTGCTGCTACTGAGCATTGGTGATGGCGGGAGTAGATTTTTGTGGATGCAGTGCCAATCAAGCGGGCTGCTTTGTCCTGGATGGTGTCAAGCTTCCTGAGTGTTATTGGGGCTGCACCCATCCAGGCAAGTGGAGGGTACTCCATCACACTCCTGACTTTTGCTTTGTAGATGGTGGACAGGTTTTGGGGAGTCAAGAGGTGAGTTACTCGCTACAGTATTCCTAGCCTTTGACCTGCTTTTGTAGCCACTGCATTTATGTAGTGAGTCTAGTTGAGTTTCTGATCAATGATATCTCTCAAGATGTTGGTCAGTGGGGGATTCAGTGATGGTAACACCATTGAATGTCAAGGAGTGGTGGTCAGATTGTCTTTTGTTGGTGATGGTCATAGCCTGGCATTTGTCTGGTGCAAATGTTACTTGCCACTTGTCAGCCCAAGCCTGGATATTGTCCAGATTTTGTTGCATTTGAACACTGACTGCTTCAGTATCTGAGGAGTCAGGTACGGTGCTGAACATTATGCAATCATTGGCAAACGTCCCCACTTCTGACCTTATGATGGACGGAAGTCGTTGATGAAGCAGCTGAGGGTGGTTGTGCACTTCCCTGAGGAGCACCTGTAGAGATGTCCTGGAGCTGAGATGACTGACTTCCAACAACCACAACAATCTTCCTATGTTTAAGGTATGACTGTAACCACTGGAAAATTTTCCCCTCTTACCCATAGATTCCAGTTTTGCTAAGGCTCCGTGATGCCACTCTTGGTCGAATGCAGCCTTGATGTCAAGGGCTGTCACTCTCACCTCACCTCTGGAATTCAGTTCTTTTGCCCATGTTTGAACCAAGGCTGTCATGAGGTCAGGAGCTGAGCGGTCCTGGCGGAACCCAAATTGGGCGTCACTGAGCAGGTTATTTCTGAGCAGGAGCTGCTTGACAGCACTGATGATCGACAGTAGATTGATGGGGCGGCAATTGATTGGATTGGATTTGTCCTGCTTTTTATGTACAGGACATACTTGGGCAATTTTCCACATTGTTGGATAGATGCCAGTGTTGTGACTGTATTGGAACAGCTTGGCTAGGGGAGCGGCATGTTCTGGAGCATAAGCCTTCAGTACTGTTGCTGGAATGTTGTCAGAGCCTGTAGCCTGTACCCAGTGCCTCCAACTATTTGATATCACGTGGAGTGAATCGATTTGGCTGAAGACTGGTATCTGTGATGCTGGGGACCACTGGAGGAGGCCGAGGTGGATCATCCACTTGGCACTTCTGGCTGAAGATTGCTGCGAATGCTTCAGCCTTCTCTTTTGCACTGATGTGCTGGGCTCTTCCATCATTGAGGATGGGGATATTTGTGGAGCCGCCTCCTCCAGTGAATTGTTTAATTGTTCACCACCATTCAAGACTGGGTGCGGCAGGACTGTTTAACTTAGATCTGATCCATTGGTTGTGGGATCACTTAGATCTCTCTATCACTTGCTGCTTTCACTGTTTGGTGTGCAAGTAGTCCTGTTTGGTGGCTTCACGAGCTTGACACCTCATATTCAGGTATGCCTGGTGCTACATCTGGCATGCTCTTCTGCGCTCTCCACTGAATCAGGGTTGATCCCCTGGCTTCATGGTAATGATTGAATTGGGGAGATGCCAGGCCATTGGGTTACAGATTATGTTGGAATACAATTCTGCAGCTGTTGATGGCCCACAGCGCCTCTTGGATGCCCAGTCTTGAGTTGCTAAACCTGTTTGAAGCCTATCCCATTTAGCATAGTGATAGTGCTACACAACACAATGGAGGTTATTCTCAATGTGAAGACGGGACTTTGTCTCCACAAGAACAGTACGGTAGTCACTCTTACCGATACTGTCATGGACAGAATTGCAGCTGGCAGATTGGTAAGGATGAGGTCAAGTATGTTTTTCCCTCTTATTGGTTTCGTCATCACCTGCCACAGACCCAAGTAATCCAACGTAGTCATATTCTACGTTGTGGAAGAACCATGTAAGTACTTATTGCAATGCCCTTTCTGCTACACAGTGCATTTTTCAAGGTTTTGATGATTTAATCTATGAAGTTTTTAAAACCAGGATTGAGAGGAAAAAAAAGGTACATTAAGTTACTGGAAGACAGTTGAGAACTGGGAAAGAAAAATTGGACGCTCAGTAAAAAGGAGACAACAGGGATATTTTTTTCAATGTTGAAACTTTACTTTGTAAAAATTTTGAGCAACCAAAAGTATGGTTGCCCAACAAGGGTTCTGACCACTAAATTAAGAGTGTGAGAGGGAAATCGGAAAAAGCTCACATTTTTCAGTCTGTCATGTTTCACTATACGGATGCATAGAAGAATGAACTTGTTTTTGTTTATCAAACTTTTTAAAAGTTTCATTTGGTTTCAGCAAGTAATTTGCAGTGAAAATTATTTTTAAAGAGGGCAAGGCTTTAAAACCTGCAGGGTTGAGCCTGATTTTTGAGTTATTTTAGCATGTGTTGTAACAACATTTGTCTGTTTGTATTTCAGGATCATCTTTTGCTACCAGCTATCAGCCATAATAAGACAACCAGACCGAAAATGTCTCTTGTACTACCAGCAATGAAAATGAGTGGTAGGTGCTCTTTTTATGGAGGTGAACATCTTGACTGGAGAATGGATAAGGCACATGTACTCAGTTATTATTCATTATGTGATTATTTATTTAATGGCAAGTAATAATTCATGTTTTAAGGAAAACCTGAAAGAAGTGAATTTGTCCGGGTGACTTGGACACTATATCACAGAAATGAAATTTTTGAAAGACGTGAAAGGTAGGGAAAGGTCCCGGATGGCTTATATCTTCAAGTAGCTTTTCTCCTCTGCTGTATCTGAGAAAGGAACCATATTTATTCTGACATTCTAAGAACAGCACCACAGGGGCAATATTGGTGGTGTTAATGAAACACAGAGGAGAGAATGTTAGAATGTTAGAAGAGAATATTCATTGGTGACAATCTTTATTGAAAGAGCAGTGACCCTGAGCAGCATACCTAATTGGGGTTGTTTGAGTTATTTTGAAGTTCGTAATTTGATAACTGAGAGAAGTTCATAGAATGTACATTAACTGAACTGTCAGAGTGATGTGCTAAGAGTTTAACCTAACAAATGAGTATCAAATTGTCAAATTTAAAACTAGAAAACTGAACATGATAAGTGGAGAAGGCTTTAACTACATAGTAGTGAGGAGTTGAGTTCTGATTTGATGAATTACGTGAATTTAAGATCTACTTTTCTTGTGTGTTGGTGTGTCCACACATGACCAAATCGTTAAAAGAATATGAAAGCAGAGTAAGTGCTGCAATGTACCTCAAGGTAACTTAGGCAAAAACCTAAATAAGACACATGAATCTAGTTAATTTGTAGGATCACATATAAAATTTGAAAGATTTTGATGTCCTGTGCCTCACACCAATTCTTGATATCCAGTCCTGCTCTGCAAAACCGTGCTGTGGGAATGCTAATTTGTAAAATAAAAACACATTTTTGGTTGTTCTGGATATTCAACCTGTGAAGGACTTTGATGAGGGAGAGTTTGGACAGCAGAGGTGATGAATAATTCTGTAAATCAGAGATTCTTATGAGGTGGCAAGATCCGCATTTTGATTTCTAAGGCAAATTCTTGATGTAGCTATGGCATTGAATTTTTGAGTCCAGAACTCAGAATTGTAAGCGATAAGTAAATAAAACTTGAACAAGGTGTCACACTGAAATAGGCCACCCACAGAATTTTAAATGTGTGGAATAAATTCTGAGCCAATACTGTATAGATTTTTAAAAAATCTTCCTATAAATACTGTTCCATTCCCCCAGTTTCTTTGTCTCCATCGCGTCTGCTCTGATGATGCCAACTTCAACCGGGGATCTCTCAGCACCACAGTTGAAAAGGCCCTCAGTCAGGTCCAGCCCATCTCCTGCACTTCAGCCTTCATCCCCTCTTTCCCACCTACAATAGGGATAGAGTGTCCCTTGTCCTCACCTACCATCCCACTAGCATCCACATCCAGAGGATCATTAGTGACCATTTCTGCCACCTCCAGCAGGATGCCACCATCAGGCACACATTTCCGTCCCCTCCCTCGTCAGCCTTCCACAAAGACCATTCCCTCCGGGACACCGTGGTTCACTTCCACTTCACTCCCAACACCACACCCCCACACCCACAGTCTCACGGTACCTTTGCCTGCAACCACAGAACGTGTAACACCTGACCATTTAATTCCTCCCACCTCAGTATCCAAGGGCCCACGCATACCTTTCAGGAGAAGCAGAGCTTTACCTGCACTTCACTCAATCTAGTCTACTGCTTTTGCTGCTCACAGTGGTCTCCTCTACATTGGGGAAATGGAGCACAGACTGGGTGACCACTTTGCAGAACAACAATGTTCTGTCCACAAAAAAGACCCTGAGCTTCCAATTGCCTGCAATTTTAACGTGCCACCTTTTTCCCTGACCAGCATCTCTGTCTCGGGCTTGCTGCAGCGAATCTCATTTTTCACTTGGGAAACTCTACAGCCTGCTGGACTCAATATCGAGTTCAGCAGCTTTAGGGCTTGAGGCACTTTCTCCCATGTCCTTACCCCAACCCCGACACACCAGACCTTGTTATAACATTGTCTGTTATTACACACAACCCATTGTTAGTCATGAATAGTCCTCATTAGCAGCTATTCATTCTCCTGGGCTGACCATTATCGAATCCTTTGTCCGTCCAGCTGTTCATTCTCTCTTTGGACCCTGTCTTCATCTATCATTTACTCCTTATACCTCACCCCCGTCTTCTCAATAAAAACCAACTTGTCCTAGCTGTCATCAGTTCTGAAGAAGGGTCATTGGATCTGGAACATTAACTCTGATTTCTGTCCACAGATGTTGCTAGACCTGCTGACTTTTTCCAGTACTTTCTGTTTTGTTTCTGTATAGATTAATTTATTCAAAAATGCGTTGAATTATCATGAATGGCATAGTCGGTCATAAGAACAATTGTAGAAAGGGACCTTCCAAAACTATGTAGAATAAGAAGTTTCTTGACCTGTCAAACCAGTGAGGGCAAATGATCAAGGCCAATGCAATTTACTGTCCTGGGTCCAGACTCATATGTAATTTTTAAGGTAGGCATGATGGAGAACTTTCTAAAGATTAGAGCATAACTTTGAGGAAAAATGCATGTTTAAATAAATTAGTTGGGTCAGTCACATATCTTTTTCATTCTGCTTCTCTAATGCTAAATTATATGTACAAATTGTCAACCATGAAGATGCACACGTTGCAAACTTAGTCCAGTCAGATTTCTGATTTAAAAACAATGTTCTCTGACAAACAATACTTGCATTTATTTTAAGTAATAGGAGATCTCATCCTTGGAAAGGATTCATTAAGAAGTATGGAGTGACGGCCATACAAAGCAATCTATGGTCCTCCTTCACAAGAAAGTCCATCTAATACCATAATTTGAGGTGATTCCAAAAAGACAGAGATGTTTCTGACACAAAAGAATGCAAGATTTTTGTTTGTAATTATACTACATTCATGTCTGCATTAAATTAACCTTTTGTTTGATTTTTGACACACTGATTTTCTGTGGTTCACATTCCAAAGCCATAAAACAATGCTGAACATTGTAAAACAATTAGAAACTTAATGCTAATACTTTTTGTGGTATTAAAATGGAATGCAGTATTTGTAAATTAAGACCAATGTGAACTTCAGAAATCCCAGAAAAGCAAAAATATGAATCCAGTTGCAATTTTCCTGACCCAGTACTAACTGAAAAATTACTGATGTATTCATTGTGTAATTGATATGATTTACCACATACTTTTACAAAAAAAAGAGATAAAATGAGAAAGTCTGTCAGTTAAATTATGGATAATGGCATTACATCAGAAAAGCTGTTTTTTTCAGCATCACAAGAACACTTTATCCAACTAACCTGATTAATTTTCATAATTGAACCCTGCATGCTCAGTGTATCAACCTCCTGTTGAAAAGTACTTCCTTATTACTTAAGACAACTTCTAGTATTCAGCTCAGAAGCCTTCCTTACGTATGTTAATCTCAGATGAAAGAGATTTGCCTTCTCTCCACTGTTGCATTCATCTATCAACTGCTGTCCCAGACCTGATGGTTTATGACACTTTTTGAAGGAAAAGTGAACTATAATCTGTAGCCTATCTACATTGCAGGTATTCATTTGAAGTAATGGATTCTGGAATACATTATGGTGTCTCATAAATAAATTAGATGGATCTGTCACATTTTTTAAATTCTGCTTCTTTAATGCTACATTATATGTACAAATTGTTAACCATAAAGATGGACAGATTGCAAACTTCGTCCAGTCAGATTTCAGTGTTCAACTTTTCTTCTTGGACTACTGCCTTTTTGCAATTACAACACCTTCTCTGTGAAGTGGAGAATGTTTTACTGGATAATTCCCCCTCCCCTACCCTGGGACCATTGTTTATGGTGCAAGGTGTAAAGGTTTGTAGAGCATGAGAAAAGTTAGTAGTAAGCTGGTATTTTATAATCCTCTTGGCAGTGGAAGGTAGGCAAGACCAAACAATGAAGAATGCTATTGTTCAATTTCCCAGAAAAAATCTAGAGGACAAGATGAGTCATTATGATTATGTCCTGTCAATGACTTACAACATTTGATTATGATGTTTTCATCACTTAACAGCAAATATTTGTTGTATTCAAAAGAGCTTCAAGATTTACAGCAATCTAATGTTAATAGTCTCTGATTCAAAATAAATGATTCATCAATGTTGGATTAGGATTCATTTTCCCAAAAAGTTCTGGCCAAGCCTGTGTAAAATTTATTTTTAAGGCTAGGTTTCCTCTTGAAGTCTTTGCTGGGATCTTCTGCCTATAAGCCAAAGATTTGAAGTTTTATTTGTTGTTCATTTCCTACTGATCTCCACAGGACATAATATATGGGGAAATGGTGATTGGAAGAGTTTTGTTTTTCAGTTTTACACGTTCATAGTCACCTTTTGTCAGTTTTGGTTTTGAATATTTTTGTTCTGGTGTTGTCTCATTTCCCGGGAACACAAAATTCTTGTTGGTACTATTTGTTTCTGTTTGTCTCCATTCTGTTCATTCTTGATGCTGAAGAGTTTAGAATGAAAGTGCACATGCCTCCATCTCTAGGTATTCCTTCTGGAAGTAATCTAAATGAAGCTTAAGATGTAAGAGAGCTTTGTTCAATTTATATTTCAAATGAAGTACTTGTACCACTTGGTTGTTTTTGTGTCAAATTTTCACTTCATATACCTTAATTACTTTATCTAACTGTCCCACTTTTATCTACAGGTGTTTTATTTTGGTTTTTTGGAAAGTTTGTTAAATCCATCAACAGCAGTAACATCTGTTCAGATGATCTCACTTTACACCACCGTTCCTCCCCCAGCCAGAACAAATGTACTAGTATGCACAGGAACTGACAGGATGTGTCTGTTCACCTGGAGGCTGTCTTCCTCCTGCATACAGCCATAGAAATTGATAAAGTTATGCAATCTATTCTGCTTGCTGACCACTCAAAACCACAACTGCTTGTGATATTCATTTATTTGTAGAGAAGCCTGTAAATTGATCTCAAAAATGGTTTCCCCTGCCTTCTCCCCCATGGTGAAGCACATTAACCTTGCATTCAGGTAGAAATGTTAATTTACCAACTTTGACCCCAACTTTTTTTCATCTTGCAAGTAAGTCAGTTATTTACACCATAACTCTTTGTAACCTAAATTAACATAATCAACTGCAAAAGCTGGAAATCTGAAATAAAAACAGAAATTGTTGGAGAAACTCAAGTCTGGCAGCATCTGTAAAGATAAATCAAAGTTGGCTCTTAAGTCCAGTGACCCTTCTTCAGAAAATGCTGTTTATAATCTGGTACCTTCAGCCCTTTTTTTGGGACTTTGAGAGACTCAACACCTGCTGTATTGTCTCCAAGCGTAAATGTCTTGCACCACCTCCTCAATAAAAGAATCTAAGCCTTCCTTTGACTGCAAACAATCAAATCATCCCAAGAGATTGTCAGGCACCCTACGTTACAGGGCACATGACCTTATTTATTTACCCTAACTTTAAATCTAAAGTTTTAGGATGATAAATCTCATAATTGTAACAGTGTCTCTGTGGTTATTAAATAAACAGCTGAAATTTACCTCATGTTATGTGAGGCACAATGACTCAGAAGTTAGGACCACTGCCTCACAGCGCCAGGAACTCGTGTTCGATTCCAACTTTGGACCAGTGTCTGTCTGTGTGGAGTTTGCACGTTCTCCCTCTGTCTGCTTGGCTTTCTTCCGGGTGCTCTGGTTTCCTTCCACTGTCCAGAGAGGTGCAGATTAGGTGGATTGGCCATACTAAATTGTTTATAGTATTCTGGAATGTGCAGCTAGGTGAATTAGCCATGGGAAATGCAGGGTTACAGGGATATCTAGGTGGGACACACTTCAGGCAATCAATGTGGACTTGATGGGTCAAGTAGCCTGTTTCCATACTGTAGGGTCTCTATGATCTTATCACTTGAATATTCAGATCAGTGCAATAATAGATGTCTGATAGTGATTACCTGGCTGCAAACAAGTGTTTTCCATGCAATAAATCCATAACAGTGAAGCTTCTGTCTCCAGCAATAGGAACTTATTAGCCTTATTGCTCCCTAATATTTTAATTCTACTGTAGGACAAAGCACTATTTGGTCTATAAATGCAGTTCATGGTATTATTTTTAGTAGTGTTATATCTTAAATGGTTTAAGTATGTGATTGAAAATTGCACTGTTGATCTCAAGTAGAATGCAGGAATTTAGGTCAAGAATATGTTGTAGTTGTGTGATCTGCTGATATAAATCTGACAGTGTATAGGTTCCTCAAATTTGGATTACACTTTGCAAACTTGTTTATTCATGTGACATTATTTTTACAATTATTTCAAGAGGTGTTTATTTAGGCTGTTACCAGAAATGAAAGAATATAAAACTGTCAGGAAAGACTGAACAGACTGGTCTGGAGCTCTTTTGTCTTAAAAAAAATGGTAGGTCACCTAATGGAAACTTTTAAAATTAATGGAGGGGTTTGTTGATTTCAACCTTGAAACTATTTCTGTGTTACGATAGTTCAGTACTAGACGTCATAAAGGATTGAAAGAACAGATTGATAGGGTGAAATAAGTTAGTGTTAAAGAAGGCTTGTTTGTCAAAACATTCCTGTGCAGTAATTTATATGTAATTATATCAACGGGTTAATCCCATTGCTAAAGATAGGAATTGAATTTGAATGAGTAGAATGTTGGCACTTAAGTATAATCGTGTTCTATTGCAAAGTAATGGTGGCCTCATGGTATTGGCTAACATAGCAATAATACTTTACAAGGCTTTTTACTTTGTTGAGAGGCTTTGAATTGTTCACAATGCAGATGCTTTGAGTTGTTTCCAACTGAACATTAGCTTTGCATTAGGCATTTGGGCACATGGCTGTGAAAGTGAAAATCTTTACTGGTCATTCAGAGTAATTTAATTTTTGTGAAGAGACCAAGCAAAATATCAGTTGAGAACTATTTTGAAACAAGTTATATCATCTTGCCGCAACACAGTTTTTAAGTGGGATTCTGTAAGTTTTAATTAACACCACCAGAAGCAAAAATAAAATAATGCAAAAACTGAAGGCATATATTTTGCAAGAATAACCTAGGATTGAAACAATGGTCTAGGAATTTCTGATGGATCTCTAATGTCTGAGATTCACATTGAAGGGAGACATTAAATACCTAAATTAATATATTTGGTATATGTATGTTTACGTTAAGGCAGCAGAGCTGTCAAAGATGATTGCAGTGACTAAAGATTCTGATCTTAGTCAGTTTCACGTGACCATGGTAATTAAAACTTCACTTTAAAACGCTAAAGGATTTATGCAGTTTTTCTGTGAAGCTAATACTTTCTGCCTAACCACATATCATAACCTAGATCACCAGCGGTCATATTGAAGTATTAATTGAGCAACGTGCGTCTTGTAGATAGAAAAGGAGATACTGGCAAAAGATTGCTGCGGATTTAAACTCAGTAGCCATCGAGGCAGAAACCCGGGAATGTCAAGAAAGCTTCAAAAGGAGAAATGCACCACAAACTGATCTGAAATCTCTTGTTGGTATCTCAGACTGTGAACTTCATAGAAGAAAACGCAGCAGTTTCGGTTAGAGATGCTTTGGTGTTTTCCCCTTTAGAGAATACACAAGGACAGGGGTTAAATCCACTGGTCAGTGTGCGCTAGTGAGCTGAAGTTCTTGTGTCTGCAGGTGGTCTGAGGTATTTCTGTGTACTAACCTAAATTCAAGTGCTGGTATGCTGTGAAAGTCACAGTCGAAGACTGATCCGCTAGTAACTTGTGCATTGCAGGTCGAAGACATAGTAATTCTGAGTACTGGAAGCCAGCTCAAAAGGTAGCAGAATAAAAAAAATTCAGTGAGCCTGCACATCAGGGAAGCAGTGGTTTATTGGTATTATCACTGGACTGTTAATCCAGAGACGAAGATAACATTCTGGGTTTGAATCCCCTCACAGCAGATGGTGGAATTAAGAATCGAGTGAGAACCATGATACTGTTGCTGATTGTTGGAAAAACCCATCTGGTTCACTACTGTCCTTAGGAAGGAAGCTGCCATCCTTACCTGGTCTGGCCTACATTTGACTCCAGACCCACAGCAATGTGATTGATTCTAAACTGCCCTCTGGGCAATTAGATGGGCAATAAATACTGCCTAAAAGTAACGCCCTCATCCCGTGAATGAG
Source organism: Ginglymostoma cirratum (assembly GCA_024137785.1). Classification (NCBI taxonomy): domain Eukaryota; kingdom Metazoa; phylum Chordata; class Chondrichthyes; order Orectolobiformes; family Ginglymostomatidae; genus Ginglymostoma; species Ginglymostoma cirratum. The sequence goes on from JAHRHZ010000100.1 coordinate 5,933,637, forward strand.
TATAGTCAAAAAAATCTCAGAATTGACTTGCTCAACTATCAATGTTCCCCTATCGACTCTGCATGAATAACCCAGAGACTGATCCCTGTCATTTTTTTCTAGAACTCATCCCCCAATTAAAATTTGAATAAGTTTTTGTGTTGCATTTTTTTTTTCTTACACTTAGTAACAACAAAACTTGCTCTTTTGTTAACTCAAGAAAATTGGCTAAGTTGACTAAATTTTAAAATATATATTTATTTCATCTGGGAGAAAGGTGTCCAGAAGGAAGGGACTCTTCTTTAAAATTTTGCTCATTGCAACCAATTGAGGAGGCAATTGAATGAAGGAGGGAAACCAGAGATCCGTTCTCACTGGAAGATTGATACTTTGGCATATTCCATCTGGAATCATAATAAATTGGGAAACATCATCAGGGGACCAGTTGTGCACCAGTAATTTTTCATTGCTATTTCGTACCTGGAAACCCTGATTGGGAGGATTATTTTGAACAAACCTTTCATTTTATTAGCCCTAAGTTTATGTCTTTTAGTGTTGCACAGAAACTGAATACACATTTTTTAGCAGTAGAAGTGTGGTATCTTATCCCCTGGCCTGTCTTTTGAATGCCAAATCAAACTAATGTAACTAGACTGATAGTACATTAAATGACCAACTAAATTTTCTTGAGGGGAGTTTGTAGATTAATATTAAATTGTAAATTCCATTCTTTAAATGACTAAAATGTGATATATTCATGTTGTAATATTATGTAACATTAAAAATGATGAATTTGAAGATTTTAGTTGCAGAAGAAAAGCTTATTTTGACTTTAATAATTGATTATCTTTTCCACTCCTCTGACTTAATCATGGAGTGATGCTGAAGAGTAGTCTGGCGTAGCTCTTCAATCCTGCTCTGTCAGGAGAAATACTTGGAAGAATGAGGCCACATGCAAACTAACCTGGTCTTGGGGAAGCTTAGTGTCGCCCAATGTTGAGACTGCAGTTTCTCAACGTATTGCGCCTCCACCACTCCTATGGATGGTATGTTTGACTTCATTATATACGTCTTTACTGTGCTACATGTGGATAGTTATTCATTCATCTCTTTAGGGCAGAGATGGGATTAATTTCAAGGACCAATGTTCGGTGAACTGACATAATTGAATTAGGTGGAGTTACTGTATATCACTTTCAGCTGTTGACCTGCTTTAGTTTACTTTAAAAATTCACATCAGTCTTCATTTCTTAAATTCGTCTCGCAATTTATTTTGCTTGTAACTGAGATGAATGTTGCTATCTTCAATGTTTTTAAAAACTGTTCAGTAAATTTGGACTAAGATAGAAGCAGATGTGTGCAGTTGTTCAACATTCAGCACCGTTTTTAATTAATCTTGAAGACTAATAATTTATGTTTGGAATTATCAGAAGGAAATTAACATTGCCTTCCTTATTTAGACTTGGAGGTCACCATAAAATATAGACACAGAAGTAGGCAATTTATCCCATTGAGTCTGTTCTGCTATTCAGTGAGATTATGGCTGATTCAATACTCCTCAATCCGTCTTTCCTACCTTCTCCCCACATCCCTTAAATAAAAATTTGTCTATCGCAGTCTTGACTATACTTACCAACCCAGCATCTACAGCCTGTTTGGTAAATGATTCACCAGACTTCCTGCCTGTGAGAGAAGAAATTCTTCCTCATTTCTGTCATAAATGAGTGTTTTCTTTCTTTGAGATTTTATCCTCCAGTTCTGGACTCCCCCACACGGGAAACCATCTCTCAGCATCCACTCTGTAAAGTTGTCTCATAAGGCCTCCCCTCATTCTTCTAAACTCCAATGAATACACACCAAACCTACTCAACGTCTCTTCATTTGACAGACCATCAATACCCACAGTCCACCTAACAAAACTTTTCTGGACGCTTCTGCTGCCAAGTATATCTTTGCTTAGAAAAGAGGATCAAAATGGTTCACAGTATTTTAAATGTGGCCTTAAATAGTTCTAAAAAGATTTCCTTACATTTGTATTCCACTCACTTGGAAGCAAAAACCAAAATTTCGTTTGACTTTCCTATTACCAAACATAGTCAAGGCGGTACGGTGTCCCACATGGCTAGGGAGTAAAGTGCACAGACTCCGGATCCATCCTAGGGCTGCAGTGACTTCCAAAGAATGTTACCCAAAGCTATGGAACTATTAGCAAGATGACTCTTTAGGTAAGTTTTAGTTGTGGAGGTTGCAGGAGTAATTGGAGCATGCTGGCTGTTTCATAGGATGAATACCAGTCAAGAGTTCAGACGTTCAGTAAAAAGGTTTCCTTCTAAATTTTGGAAGTTTATTATAAATCTGGTGAGTGCGCATGAATATACGGAATCCGAGAACAGGATCAGGAAACGTGGTCCAAAAAAAATACCTGTTGAACTTGTGATGTATGCATGAGAACTCTTAAATCCCTCTGATGCCCTTCTCCGTTTAAATAATATTCAGCTTCTCCAATTGCTCTGCAAAAGTGTGTGATTTTACATTTTCCCACATTATAGTCCATCTGCCAAGTTTTGCCCAGTCACTTAATCTGTTTATATGCTTCTGCAAATTCTTTGCATCATCCTCACCATTCACCTTGCCACCTAGTTTTAAATCATCTGTAAAGTTGGCTACAATACATTCACATTCCTGATCTAAGTCATTGAAATATATTGAAGATAATCGTGACCCCAGCACTAATTACAGGTTGCCATCCAAAAATGCCTCCCTTGTCCCAGCTCTGTCTTCCATTGGTTCCATTGGTCAATCCTCTATCCATGTTAAAACTACCTTTAATGCCATGGGCTCTGGTCTTATTAACTAGCCTAATGTGTGATACCTTGTCAAATGCCTTCTGAAAATCCAAATTCTTCAAAAGCATCCACTGCTTCCCATCTAGGTATCCTGCTTGTCACCACCTCAAACAAATCTAATAAATTTGACAGGCATGATTTCCTTTGCAAGAAGTCATGCTGACTCTGCTTGATTAAATTATGTATTTCCAAATGCTGTACTATTACATCTTTTACAATAGACTCTAACGTTATCCCAATTACAGATGTTAAGATCACTAGTCTGTAGTTACTTTTTTTGTCTCCTTGCCTCTTTCAGTCTTAGTGTTATATTGGTAATTTTCTAATCCTTTGGGTCTTGTCCAGTTTCTAAGTATTCTCAGGAATGTTACCACCAGTGCATTCGCTATCGCTTGTGCTAATTCTTTCAATATCATAGTGTATGAACACGTTCAGACCCCCTCAAAATATTCTAAGAAGATACCCTAGATCCTAATTTTCTCCTGTTTTAAAGGCAAATGTAAAGTGTCTGTTTCAGATGCAATGCAACTGGTCAAACTACTCGATTAAACAATTTATTTAGTAGTCAAAATCCAACCAAAGAAAGAGGAATTTAGAATAACAACTCTATTGGAAAACTTAACAGAATAATAGAGACACTAATGTTACTAATTAACTGTTCCAATTTAGTAACTTCCCAAACTTGCACCTTGACGGAAAAAAGGAAAATTTGGACACATATTCTCGTATGCAGTTTTCCAATCCAGGAGGGAAAAAGTACTAAAGAGAAAATTCAGAGAGAATAGCAGCCAGGTGAAATTCACTGAAGCTTCCAACTTTTTTGAGACCCCTATAGCTTCTGATGTTACCCGGAAATCCTGATCTGTAAAAGCTGGCCACATCTATTTTGGCTGTTTTAAAAATAAACTCAAGGCCTCCCAAGCTGTTTACACAAGTGGTCGTAATTAGCCGGATAAACAACCTTTGCCTTACAACCTCTCATCAAAAAAAAACTGGAAAAAAGTAACCCCTTGAAGTGACAGCATCCATCACAATAAGGTGCATCCCATAATATCCAGGGCACTTACCTGCCTGAAGCCCTATCGGTTTCCTTAGTACATTTTCTCTGGTAATGTTATAATATTTATTTCCTTTCCTCATTTTGACCCTTAATTATTTAATATTTTTGGAATGTTATTCATTTCCTCTGCCAGTTCCTGGTTTTCCAATTATTAGCTCTTCAGTCTCATTTTCTAAGGGGCCTGTGTTAACTCTGGGTTATTGCGTTCTTTTTATATATTAAAGAAGCGCTTGCTGTTCTTTTTGACATTGCTTACTACTTTACTCTCAATCCCCTTGCTTAACATTAATCTTTGTCATGTTGTATGTTTTTCCTTTCAATTCGATAACATCCTCAACTTCCTTCATTAACTATGGTTTGCTTATCCTCCTCTTCACTGGGATGTATCTTTGTTGTGAACAATGAAATGTTTCTGAAATGTCTGCCAGTGTTCCTCAATTGCTTTTCCTGCTTAAATTCCTTTCACAGACCACTCCAGATAACTCTGCTTTTGTTCCTTTGTAATTATCCTTATTTATGTTTAGTGCAGTTGTTTCTGACCCACATTTCTCTCTCTCAAACTGAATTCTTCCATGTTATGATCGCTGTTCCTAGGGAATCTTTAACTGTGAGATCACTTATTAAATCAGCTTCGCTATACATTACCAGATCCAGAATAGCCTGCTATCTAGTTGAATTCACAAAACATTGTTCTAGGAGACTGTTCTGAATAATTCTATGATTTCTTCCTTCTCGTTTCTTCTGCCAGTTTTATTTTACATGAAAAGTATAGTCACCCATGATTACGTTTTTGCATGCTCTCGTTATCTCCTAATATATTCTCTGTTCGATAGTATAACTAATGTTGAAGGGCCGATAGACTGCTTCCACCCTTGAATTTCTTATCTCCATGGAAATTGATTTGAAATAATCTGATCTAAGATCATTTCTTAGGATCATATTTATTCCATCTCATATTGACAAAGCTTTTCGACCTACCTTCCATCCTGACTGTGGGAAGTGAACTACCAGAAGTTAAATCATTGTTCCTGTTGTGGGATGTTGTCAGGTTGTAACCTGTTCCCTTAGTTTCTGTTTCAAGTTACTAAACTGCAACACAGCCAGCCTGTCAATGTTCATACTTTAAGTTCTGTATTAGCCTTGTCTGTTGCACTATAGACAAGATTTAAAGCTGGCATGTGGAGGTCGCCACTTCATTTTCTGGCCCATAAATATGTTGGCAGCTTTGAAGGATTGCTGAATGACTTCTGGCATGCACAAATGTGGCATCCTTAACATTGCATCCATTTTCTACTGCTGTTGTTCAGTGACAACTGTGATCAACATGCAAAGTATGATTGAAATTTAAAATATTCACCATATGACTGAATCTGTTGCTCAAAGTCCAGTTCAAGATACTATTTGATATTATCTTTTTCTTTACATTATTCATGAAGCTACCCTACTTGTCTGTCATGTGCAGAAGGGAAGAAATCCTGATGGTGTTTTCAATGCTGTAAATTTGCAACTTAATGTCGCAAGTATATTTCACATTGAAATACAACATTTAAATGCATTTTATTTTAAATCTAATCAGTTTTTAACACTCATGAATAATAGGCAGTCTGGAACTTTCTAATCACTGCTGAATTCATTCCGTGGTAAACAGCTTTTCATTAGCACTTTCTATGGGAAGAATGAACCTATACTTTTGAATCATTCTTCTGCTCTGAACTTGCCTCTGAAAATATCTTCGGATGTTGTGGATTGGCATTTACACCCTGGTCAAGCACATACCTGACTGTTGATACAGCAAAAAAACTTAACGAAGTACTTTTCACAGAATCACAAGACTGTGTGGCTAAACAAAGAATTCCCCCATCAGTTAATTCACACGTCAGTTGCATTTGGTATATTGTCAGATTGTCGAGTTCGCTTGGCCAAATTCACATCCACTCTCTTCCCAAAAATTTCAAAATATGTTCGTTTTATGCCTGAGTTGAATTAATGAAGTCATTTTGAAATTGATAAATTAAGCAGCTGCAATTCAACTCGCTTATGGATTCCTTAGGCAGTCACAACATAGGAGGAGATGATTCACCCCTCATGTCCATGTCAGCCATCAAAGATCTGACTACATGAATCCGATTTTCCAGTTCTTGACCTGTGGCCTTGGAGGCTCTGACAATGCGAGTGAATATTTAAATGCTGCTAAAATGTTTTGAGAGCTTTTGATTCAAGCACCCTTTTAGACATTTGAGTTCCAGACTTCCACCACTCTCTGGGTGAAAAGATTTCTTAGCTCCTCTCTTAGCCTTCTACCTCTTAGCCTGAATCTGTTCCCCCAGTTATTGATTTCTCTTGTAATGGAAAAACTGCCTTCGCATTAACCCTATCAATGTAGCCTCATACTCTTATACACGTCTATTTGTTCCCATAATATCCCCAAGATATAAAATGTTTGGGTTTCTCCTGAAAATCTTTATAAGTATTTTTTCTGTTAGAATTTAACAGAAAATGTATATAGGCTTATTTAGTAGACGACTCCTGTGCACTCACTCTACCCTTGTAATTCCTCTTTTTATTTGCTCACTGGCTTGAATACATTTTTTTTAAGATTCCTGCTATTTGAAGGAGTCAACAATAATACAAGGTATTGTGGATTAGATTGTAAAAAAATGAATGCCTTATAACAGCTAGGCAGTGATTTATTTTTGTATTGCAAGCCAGATTTTTTAGCCAAATACAGCTGTAATACTTGACATTCAGAATCATTTTGTAATTTCCCCATGAGAGATAATTCACATTACAATTTTATTTTTGTGAGCAACCAAGATAATATTCACAATGGAGAAGTACCAGAGACTGTTAAGAGACTTGCAGAGTCAACAAAACCCACAGCAAAAGCATGCAACATTTAAAAATGGCTAAAATTTTCTGAGGAAGCTGCTGACTGATTTCACAAGTGAGGAACAGTGAAATATTCAAATGGATTTTGATGGAATTGTCAGCACTTGCTGCAGCACATTTGAAGGGATATAGAGATTATCAAAAAGACCCTGTGAGTTAAGGCAGTATATGAAACAGAAATTAAATATCATAGTGAAGGAGAAGTTAAAGACGGAGGATAAGAATGTTGGAAAACTTAAAGTGCAACACTGATTCTAAATTGTGAATACATTTACAAGGATTTCCAGCAAGTATAATTTGGAGTTCGATTACATAGTTTCCCCTTGGGGAATTATAATATGATTGTAACAGTGGTATTTGATAACCTGAAGGAATTTATCATGAACATATGTCCTGGCAAATAACCTTCGTCCTAGGATCGTGAGGGAGACAAGGGAGGAAATTTAATGTGTTTTAGCTGTCATCAAAGAGGAATTATTGTCAATGGTGAGTGTCCCCAACCTTGATAGCAAACAAATATCTTGTCATTTTCAAGAAGAGCAATAAATTTGATCCAAGCAGCCAGAGGCTCACAATCAATAGTGTTTAAAATAACAGGAAGCTTTCCCAGTGATAGGTTAGGTGTTTGTATTTGTACTTAACATAATAAGAAGGAGTCAGTTTGGATTCAGGAAAGCAAGGTGCTGCCTGACAAATTTCCAGATGTGAGAAGCATTCAGCTGCAATAGATTCTGAATCTCCTTGTAATCTCATTAGTTCGAACTTTCAGCGTGATATTGATGACACGTATGAAGCATTACCATTCCAAGCAGAAACCTCAGGAATTTCAGCTCAGATGTGACTGAATAATAAAGTAAAAGAAACAGTAATTGGAATAGATACAATGTAAGAGGATCTATGGTGTGAGTTGAAGAATTGAACAGATCAATGGACAGATCTGTATTATTTCAGTTCTGTACTAAAGACCTAGACTTTGAACTTAAAAACAGATTTCTCAAATTTGCTAAAATGGAAAAAGCAATAGAGTTTGAGGCTGCAATGCAAAATATACAACCGAATTTGGATCAGTTGTCTATTGGCAAAAAATTTGTAATATACATAACATTGATGAAAATGCACTTCAAAGTGAATCCAATTGAACTGGCAGAGTGATACTAAGAACGTGACTTGAAAATGATGGTTGATTCATCACTTACAATGTCTAGACGTTGGACAGCATACTTTTTACAAAAAGAATTGAATTCTAAAATATATCATCAAGGAATGTTCCTTCAGATTAAGCCAGGGAACTGGGAGCAGAGAGCTGGAATTTCAGTTAGTGAAAAAATGAATTTTAAAGCAGACATAATGTGAAAAAATCCAAGTTTGATTAATATTTGAAACAGTTTCCTGGGAAGGGAGTAAAGCCAAAAACATTTGGCACATTAGGAATGCAACTTGATAAAATAATGATAGAGTATACAAACTGCAATGATCCAATATGATTATTGAGTATTTTAGCATTGTCAATTAAATCAATCTGAATTTGTTAAAGGTAGTCTCATTCAAGTTATTTTAATAACTAATGGCAATGAATGTTGGGTTTTGGGATCAATTTCAGATATGAAAATCTTGACAGATGGTCAGTGTAACCAGATGGCACATGTCCTTCACCTCTGGAATTTTACAGCTGGCCCAGATACGAAGGATGCAAGCTTTCCAGGAATCATTGGTAGCACAGGGGTGTCAAGAAAATTTTTTGTTATCCACATAAAGATTTGGCCCAACTCTTGAAGATGCCTCAGGTAGTATTTCACTTCTAGGAATAACTGTTTGTTCAACAGTAACATTGCAGATGTTCGGGAGAGCTGTTGAATGGCATCAGGAAAGAAAACCTTTCTTACCAAGGAAACCCGAAACCAGATGTTACATCCCAGCTGCTGTGCCTTTAGGGATCACCTTATGCAGGACAGGCTAAAGCACTCATTGAGACTGGCCATCTCCTGTCTCATTGTTACTTTGACAAAAAGCTGATAAGGTGCAATTTATCAGAATTGACTGAATGTGCTGGAGCTTGAGACAAAGGTGTCACATTATGATGAATTTAAAATTATGAAGGCATTTAATCTGGTTGACATGGAAAGAATGTTCGCATTGGGGAGCCCAAAATTCAGGATTGCAAATACAAGATTATCACCAATAAATCCAGAAAGGAATTCAAGAAGAACATCTTTGCCCAGAGAGCGTTATAGGAATTCAGTATGATATGGTGTAGTTGAGGATGATAACATACATCAACTTAAGAGGAAGCTAGATGAGCGAATGGGAGTATTATGTAGAAATATTTGTTGATGAGTGAGAGGATGCAGGGTGGGAGGTGACACCTGCAAGTACAAAGTCTACCATAGACCAGATTTTACTAAATGGTCCATTTGAGTTTTCTAAAATTATTTGTGCATGAAATGGATATGAGGAACTCGCCATAATTTGGAAAAGCCAACAGTACGGTTAATCGTATGTCAACCAATTAAGAATAATGCCACATCCTACCTTTGCAAAATCTTATAATTGGCCAATTCAATTTTATTTCAGTTATTTTGTTTTCATAATGTAGTGATTGGAACCAGTGGCAGGTGGATCTCATTGACTGTGAGATCCTTGATTGGAGTTAACCTGGGCAAATCAAGGAGCACTGGCTGGCAGCTCTAAAGAAGAGATTCAGAAGGTCTCCTCAGTCTAGGGTCAGGCTTTGAGCTGGCTGTTCAGAGCCCATGTACTGTGCACACGTAAATAAAGGGTGACTTGGTGATGGGATGCTGGCGTCCATGCAGTTATTTCACATAATGTTCATGATAGAACAGAGGTCATACGAATAATTTTTCGTTAACACTATAGCTGCTTTTGCACGAGCTAGTTAAGGAAATGGAGAAATTTGCAGTATATTTGTGCTGTTTAATGTTGGTCATAATATTAAACAACAATACTGCAGTATTTGTCTGTTATAGCTTGCAATCACAAGCCTCCTTCATGCAAATTTTCAACACCTCGAGAAAATATCTCTGCCTTTTTGCTTGCAGTATCATGTTTCTTCTCAGTGCAATTTAGCTGAAAAAATACACTAATTTCGGAAAGTGCAAGTTTCCACACTTCACAATTATATACATTACTTGAGTTCTGCTGTCACCTGAACTTCCGTCTGTTAAAAGACCAGAATTGCATATGCTTCAATTGCGCTGTGAAATGAGTTATTTGTCCTGTTTGGTATTTGCGCGAATGTTCTGAGGCCAGGTTGGTTCATCTAATTCTGAAAGATGGGGCATCACATTTACTGTTGCCCAGCGTTATGCTTCACTGGACTAATGCGCTGAAAATCATTCCCCCCTTTTTCTAGTGTCGCCTCGTAAGTTAAAGACTTTTTCTTCATGGCCGATGTTTTAAGTCCATTCATGCAGGTATGACATAACCAAACATTTAGAAACCAGTAATGGAGATTGAATGCCAGCATGTGTGATTTATCAGACATCCCAATATTAGGTCAAACTCAACGATCACGCATCTAAATACCTCAATACAAGATTAACTTGTCAATAAGGTATTTTTGAAAGCAACTTTTCACTATTGTATCTTCTATTCCATTAGCTACTTCGCAACTTGAAAGGGAAATGGAAAAATGAAAAAGAGCACCCTCTATATATTTTTGTACAGTCTTTCCATTTGGTTCAACTGTGTTGTAACTACTTAAGTATTAAATGTGAAGACATGTGCCAGATGTAAATGAATCATACACTCCTTTTAAGATGGATTTTGGGTAAAATTTTTGTTAGTGTGGGAGTACATTTTAATGTGCATTGTTCTGTTGTGCTGCATCAGTTTATGTCCATTTGAGAAACTCAGCTGTTCAAAGTTAGATATGCTGAAGAAGTTTGCATTCTTAGATCAATATATATTTTATTGGAAGCTGAGATAAATCAGTCAGTGTGTGAAGGATATGACCACAGGACAAGTTCTTAAACAAACTCATTCCCAGGTGAGGAAGCTCAAATTTGTTATCATTTTCTTTTAAATGACAAATCACGGTGATATTCAGGCATAATGAAGCCTTTATTGAAAAACTGGCAGAAAATCAGTAAAGTCTTAAAGTGGCACTGAATTTCAGTTTTAAAATGCTTGTAATCTGTGTGAGAAATGGATGATTATGGAAGTAAGAAATTGAGCTATTTTGCATTCGTGTAGAGTGAGCAACAATGTTATGAGTTCTTGTGTCTCCTCAAAGGCTGTAAGAGAATGAATGTCTGTTGGATGATCTTGGAGGTGCAAGCTTCACAGTAGCAGTGACCAAAGTCTATAGGAAAGTACAGGTGAGACGTGGGAGGAGGGTAGTTTTCTTACCTGGCCATTTGTGATATATTTTCTTGGCCTTCAAGAGAGGTGGTTGAAGACCCTTTCCAGAAGTGAAGACTATACTTTGATCTTGCATTAAGCTTTAAAATCACAATAAATAAATTTAGCCACTGGTGAATGGCCAGATAAACTTAGAGTGCAAAATGAGCCAAGATAAAGTTCTGAAGCAGAGTGTTGCAGTGACATGAGTAGGCTGAATGGTTCTTGCTTGGTGCCAAATTCTTATTTGGAATATTTGCTATGATTTCCGGCGAATGCTGGAAGCTGATGTTCAGTTTTTGTTCAAGAATAGATATAATTTTATTGGTACATGAACAGTATATTGGAACAAGTTACAATCATTCGTTGAAGAAATCTTCAGTTTGATTTGTGAATGTGCAAGTTTTTGTAGATTCTGCTTAATCCTCTATAACTTCCTGTTGCAGTGAGATTTGAATGTGGCTGAAATTTTGTTTTCATAATTTTGACTGTGAACTGCAGTGGCATGTTTTCCAAATGTCTCCTGTTTCAGATTACTCATCTTAAATTGCTATATTTTTAAGGACTGAAAATAATTTGATGTTACAAATAAGATGCCCATGATTCAGAAGAAAGACTCATTCAGTATAGAATTTGGGCGCAATACAATCCTTAATAAGCAAGAAAACACCAAAATTGTTTAGTTGGATTGAACATGCCACCATTGCCATAAACAGATATAAAATCATCAATTCATGCAAATGCTAGAAATGTGACATGTTTCCAGCATTTTCTGTTTTAATATCGGTCAGGCACTATTTGCGAAGAGGGATACAGAGTTCACATTTCAAAGTGATAACTTCTGGTTTTGGTGAAAGGTCATTGAAATAAAACAATAACACTGGTTCTCTCTGCCAATACTGCCAGACCTCCTTAGTGTTTCCCAGCAGTTCCTGAGTTTATTTGCCAGCAAAAATAAGATGAATAGCCAAGGTCTTTTCCCTAGGCTAAAGATGCCAAAACTAGAGGGCATAGATTTAATTTGAGGGGAGGAAAAGATTTCAAAGGGACCTGAGGAGCAACTTTTTCCACAGAGGGTGGTGCATATGTGGAACGAGCTGCCAAAAGAAGTGGTAGAGGTGGGGACATTCACAACATTTAAAAGACATTTGGACAGATGCATGGATAGAAAAGGTTCAGAGGGATATGGGCCATGTGCAGCCAAATAGGACTAGTTCAGTTTAGGAAACCTGGTCGGCATGGATGAGTTGGGCCAAAGGCCCTGTTTCCATGTTGCATGACTCTACAGCTCATTGCTGTGTTCTTATGAAATTTGCATTCACTACTGCAAGTTGCCCTGTGATCGTAGCTGCTGGTAATACCCCAACATGTTTGACTATTGAATTTGAGGATCTTGTTCAAAGTTGAGGAGTTTATGTGGAAAAATATTTAGGTAGAAAGTTTTATTATGGGAAGATTAGAAAGGCACTGATCATTGGTATTAGCTAGGGATAAAATGTAACATCGTTTTGGTTTTTTGTGCTGTTAACATTCAGCACATCCCAACACTGGCTCCCCAATCATTAACAAAAATTAGAATGCTAAAATACAAAATCCAAGCCAAGAGTAGAACTCAGAAGAGGCTACACTCAAAATGACCAGTGTCCTGGTCACATCACACCACAGAGCATTGTCTCAAATTAGTAACTAGGATACAAAAGAGAGATTGAAACGTTGCTAACTTTTGCAAGTAGAAATTAGATCATTTGTTCATGGGATTGCATGCAACAACAGCATTTATTGCCCATCATAATTGTCCCTGACAAATTGCTGAGCCACCTCCTCAAACACTGCAATCCTTGTGTAGATGTATACAAAACGCTGTTATGGTGGAAATTCCATGATTTTGATGCAGCTAAGGTAAGGGAAGATTGATCCCTAGTGTCAAAAAAATGGAGTAGTTGAGAAAGCCTGGAAGAATAGATAGAGGACAGTGAATAAATACTGCTGTTACTTGTATCTACTCCTGCCAGGAGACCTGTCATGGTATGTTGCACTCATCTATCTGTCTTATCTGTCAGGCTATAAATACAATATAGTAAATACATAAAACTATTTTGTTCCTGCGGGATTAATCCAGAGAAAAGTGATAAAGGTTGTAATGGATAAGAGCCAAATATAGGACTAATATCATCACGTTCTTTCCACCAAATGGTCAACACATGGAATGAATTAAGTGGATTTGTCGAGACAACAACTCTGCGATCGTTTCAGAAACAGTTGAACATAGTAATGAATGTGGAATCTAATGAGTGGGCTGAACACAGGCTATGCTAAAATGGGTTGACTTGACCTTCTGATGCTATTAACCTCGCAAGTGGCTTAGTGAAAACAGAGACCTGTGGAACCTGAGTTTGAGGTTGAGGTTGACTGAAGCAATTGGATTGAAATGTGCATCTTCCACACGCTTGTTTTCTATTGTGTGTGTGTTAGAATTCTATACACTTGTGTCTCCGTTGGGACATTTGAAGAGTGATGTATCAGCACTATCTGGAAGCATGCCATCAGGAGAGGAAGAATAAGAAAATCAAGTGGCCACACTCTTCCTTTGCATCAAGTGCACTAGATATGGACTCACTATCACAAACGCATTCTTTTGCCTGATAGGATAAGATCACATTTACAATCCAAAAGACGTACAGCAAGCTGCTTGGGTTTGAATCCCTCAGACATTAAAATTTGTTAATTGAAAATGATATGGAAATATGGCAACTTGTCAGTTGGAAATGCCAAACCTTCATTACATATCAATGTGACCCAACATCACAGCAGAAACAACCTACTTGACACACACTTCAGAAATTCCAAGAAACTCCAAGCTCTTAACTTGCAAACATCGATAGCATTATCATCCAGTTTGCAAGTCTTACTGAAAAATATCAATAAATGAACGAGCATGGCAGAGTCGTATAAAATTGCAGTTGGAAATGTTCTTAAGTTGTGCTGAGATAGACAGCATTTAACTTGAGTAAAGATAGCTTGGGTGTGACCTGACCTAGAATGCTGATGCTGGTTATTTGAAATCAGCGCATTGCATTTGTCAGGAAAACCCTCCTTTCGAAGAGCCAGAAAAGGTCAATGTGAGATTACGTTTTTGCCTGAAGTAGAGTCAAAGGTTGGTGGTGGTTTGAAAACAAAAGTTGTGGTTGTTGCAACATCTGGTATTAAGATGATGCTGAAAAGTGTTTCTTTATCTGGTTGTAATTGTGTAGGAGTCTCAAGGGCTTGAAATAAATAGACCAGTATTGTAAATACTTATTCTTTGGGAAGTGTTTTATTCATCGGGCAAATACAGTATTTGCCTTGTCTAAAAACAAAAAGAAATGCACTGGCTTCCACTTTATAAACGAGAGTAACTGCACAGAGGCTGGTATCCCGTCACCAAGTCACCTTTATTTACTTGTACACAGTACACTGGCTGTGGCCTGCCAGGAGTTAATCATCTGAATTGAGGGAATTCGCATCCCCTGGTTAAATTAGGGAGCCAGGGCTTTCCTGATCGGGGTTGTTAGCTTGGACCAATCAATGAACTCATAGGTGACATGGTCAACCTGGTTCCAATCAGTGCATTCCTTTTCTCTCTCTCTCTCTCTCTCTCTCTCTCCTTTCTCTCTCTCCCCTTTCTCTCTCTCTCTTTTCTCTCTCCCCCCCCCCCCCCAAATCAAGGAATATAGGCCTGGTCTTTGGCTTGTAGCTTTCCCTGCGACGATGTTGCCCGAAGTGCAGTGACACTAGACGGAGAGGGAAGAACCTACCGTTTCAGACAGGCAGTCTGGCTGTTCTGAGGGGACAGGTGTGTTTTGCTCCTGCCCAGTTTCTGAGGTGACAGCTTTCAGGTGATCTATGTGTTTGTTTGGAACTGTATCACCTACCCAAACTTTGAAAGTGACGGGACCTGATCTTGGGGCAACCTTAACTTGTACCCATGTAGGGCCATTTCCACGGTTCCGGCACCAAACTTCGTCCCCCGAATTAAATTGTCTCTCTTAGTTTGAGGCAGTATGTGGATGGTCTCAGCTGCCATGTCTTCTGCACATCAGCAGCTCTGCTGGAGCTATCCCTGTTGTTACATGCGGTGTGGCCCTATAATCAAACAGGAACTGGGACACTTTTGATGCCCAACTATGCTTCTTTAAGCCTGCCTTTAACCGCTCTTTCTGCTACACCATTAGATGTGGGATGGTATTGAGCTGTCCTTACGTGCTGAATGCCATTTGACTTTAGGAAATATGCCAGTTCACCGCTGGTAAATGATGTCCCATTGTCCGTGACCAATACTTCCAGGAGTCCATGAATTGCGAACGATGCTCGCAACTTCACAATTGCCATCCCTGAGTTTGTTGAATGAGGTCCAACCACTTTGAGTGGGCGTCCACAATGACCAGGAACATTAATTCCATGAAAGGACCAGCACAGTCGACATACAACTGAGTCCAGGGTTAGCCCAGCCACTCCCATGAATGTGAGAGTACTGCTGGTGGCAGCGTTTGTCCTTCTTGGCATTCTGGGCACTGCCCCACCAACGCAGCTATGTCATCATCCAACCCCAGCCACCAGACATAGCTTCTTACTAGCATCTTCATCTGGGAAACCACTGGATGACCCTGCTGGAGTTCAGCCAGCATCTGGCAGCGACCTTTACTTGGGACAGTCACCTTTGCTACATACAGTAATATGGTGTCCTGTACAGTGATCTGGTCTCACAGGGTCCAGAAAGGCTTCAGTCCACGTTGCAATGGCCCTTCCGTTTCCCCCATTACCATTGGTTGTTTTAGTTTTGCTGGGACAAGATATTTTTGTGTCCACAGTCTGATGTCGTCAGCAGTGACTGAAAGGGTGTCCAGGAAGTTCAAAATCAAAACGTACTCTTCCAGGGGAGGCACTACCGGGGGAATATTTGCCAGTGGGAGGTAGCTCAAGGCATTTGCATTAGTCACTTCGCTTCCTGGACGGTGTTCTCGCTTGTACTTGTATGCACTGAGATTAAGTGCCCACTTCTACCGGAAGCTGTGGGTGGCACCACCTTGTTTTCTTTCAATAGCCTATTAGGGGTTAGTGATCTGTTACTATGACACATTCCTGTCTTTAAAAGGTACTGGTGGAACTTCCTCACATCAAAGATGGCCACCAAACCAACCTTGTCTATCTGGGCATATTTGCATTCAACATCAACCAGAGTCCAGAAAACGTACGCCAGTGCTACCCCAATACCATACGGGGAGACATTGCATGTCAGCACTACCTCTGGCTTTGAATCAGAGTTGGCCAACACCTTAAAATGATACAGAGATAGTAGGCACAGCAGGCCAAGCAGCATCAGAGGAGCAGGAAAGCTGACGTTTCGGGTTGAGGGAGGGTGGGAGTCCTTGGGGTGGTGTCCAGGAGGAGGGGATGTGTCGGAGGCGGGAGAACCACCCACGCCCTCCACCTCCTCCGAAACTTCCAATTCCCTGGTCCCCAACACCTCATCTTTATGATGGACGTCCAGTACCTATACACCTGCATTCCCAATGCAGATGGCCTAAAGGCCCTCCACTTCTTCCTGTCCTGCAGGCCCGACCGGTCCCCCTCCACCGACACCCTCATCCGCTTAGCCGAACGCGTCCTCACCCTCAACAACTTCTCTTTCAATTCCTCCCACTTCCTACAGACAAAGGGGGTGGCCATGGGTACCCGCATGGGCCCAAGCTATGCCTGCCTCTTTGTAGGTTACGTGGAACAATCCCTCTTCCGTAACTACACTGGTCCTAAACCCCACCGCTTCGTCCGTTACATTGATGACTATATCAGCGCCGCCTCATGCTCCTACGAGGAGCTCAAACAGTTCATCCACTTCACCAACACCTTCCACCCCAACCTGAAGTTCACCTGGACCATCTGTAACACCTCTCTCTCCTTCCTGGACCTCTCTGTTTCCATCTCTGGCAATCACCTGGAAACCGATATCCATTTCAAGCCCACCAACTCCCACAGCTACCTGGAATACACCTCCTCCCACCCACCTTCCTGCAAAAATGCCATCCCCTATTCCCAATTCCTTCGCCTCCTCCT
>JAHRHZ010000100.1:5950959-5997617 GCA_024137785.1 Ginglymostoma cirratum
CCCAGTGGTCGAGAATGCCCTCGACCGTGTCTCCCGCAACTCATCCCTCACACCCCCTCTCCGCAATAACAACCAAAACAGAATCCCCCTTGTCCTCACGTACCACCCCACCAACATCCGGATCGAACGCATCATCCTCTGACACTTCCACCATCTGCAATCCGACCCCACCACCAAAGACATTTTTCCCTCCCCACTCTTATCTGCTTTCCGGGGGTCCACTCTCTCCGTGACTCCCTTGTCCGCTCCATACTCCCCTTCAGCCCCACCTCACCCGGCACTATTCCTTGCAACCGCAGGAAGTGCTACACCTGCTCCTACACCTCCCTCCTCACCTCCATCCCAGGCCCAAAAAGACTTTCCACATTAAACAGATGTTCACCAGCACATCTTCTAATGTGGTATACTGTATCCCCTGTTCCCGTTGCCCTCCTCTACATCGGGGAAACCAAGCGGAGGCTTTGGGACCGCTTTGCAGAACATCTACGCTCGGTGCGCACTAAACAATTGCACCTCCCAGTCGCAAACCATTTCAACTCCCCCTCCCATTTCTCAGACGACATGCCCATCCTGGGCCTCCTGCAGTGCCACAACGATGCCACCCGAAGGTTGCAGGAACAGCACCTCGTATTCCGCTTGGGAACCCTGCAGCCCAGTGGTATCAATGTGGACTTCACAAGCTTCAAAATCTCCCCTCCCCCTACCGCATCCCAAAACCAGCCCAGCTTGTCCCCGCCTCCCTAACCTGTTTTTCCTCCCACCTATCCCCTCCTCTCACCTCAAGCCCCACCCCCATCTCCTACCTCCTAACCTCATCCTGCCCTCTTGACCTGTCTTTCCTCCCTGGACTGACCTATCCCCTCCCTAACTCCCCACCTACACTCACCTTTAATGGCTCCATCCCCGCCTCTTTGACCTATCTGTCTCCTCTCCACCTATCTTCTCCCCTATCCATTTTCTATCCGCCTCCTCCTCTCTCCCTATTTATTTCAGAACCCCCTTCCCCTCCCCCATTTCCAAAGAAGGGTCTAGGCCCGAAACATCAGCTTTCCTGCTCCTCTGATGCCGCTTGGCCTGCTGTGTTCATCCACTTCTACACCTTTTTATCTCAGATTCTCCAGCATCTGCAGTTCCTACTATCTCCGGTACAACTGGCGTTGTCATTAGCAAATGCAGTAAGTGGAACATGGGAGCTACAGAGCATTTCAACAGAAGTGGACTCCGTCACCTCTCTGACTGAGCTCGAGAAATACCACCTGAGTGTAGGCAATTGCGAAGCCTCATGCAGGGCATATCCTGAGCAGAAAGACCCTAAGCCAGTCCATGGCAGAACCCACAACAAAGCCAAGCCTCGGCCAAGTGGATAAGAAGTTTCTCACGATCTGGACTGGCAAGCCATTGTGGTTGCTGCCAGTTTGTGGACTAGAGACAGCAAAGGCGTCCTACAAGGCCTGACTTGAGTAAGAAAACTCACAGGCTGTACCCAAGAGAGTGCACACCCTGGAAATTCCCCCTACATGCAGGTTGGAACAATCAATTGTTTAGTGACATCCAAATTGGAACCGATTAAAATGAATGCTTGGTCAAATGGTCAACCCAGTTTCTATGGAGGTCAATGCGAGCACAGCTGTATCTGTGGTTGCAGAATTGACCTTTAATATGATTCACTCGGGACTCCAACCTTTAAGTTTGCACAAGGCCTCACCCAGACGGAGAACACACACTAGAGAACAGTTGCAGATTAAGGGTATTACTTCAGTTCTGGTCTCCAATGAGAAGAAGTTGGTACAGCTAATGTTGGTTAAAGGTTTAGGCCTAAGCTTATCAGGACGGAATTGGTTGAGAAAGATTCACTTGGATTGGGTTAACATTTTTCAATTAGAAAATGGCTGCCTCAGTGAACTCCTGGTGAAATACCCAGGAGTATTTCAGGAAGGGTTTGGGACTATCAAAGGAGCACCGGCTCCCACGTCTGTACAGGAGCTGAGGTCTTTCTTTGGCTTGGTGAATTATTGCGGAAAATTCATACATAATCTGGCCTCCATCTTGGCACCCTTACACCTGCTATTGAAAAAGGGGTCAGCCTTGGAAATGGTTACCTAGGCAAGAAGTAGCCTTCAGGGAAGTGAAAACGCAGCTATCATTTTAAGGCAACAAGGTGTAGAGCTGGATGAACACAGCAGGCCAAGCGGCATCAGAGGGTCTGAAGAAGGGTCTAGGCCCGAAAGGTCAGCCTTCCTGCTCCTCTGATGCTGCTTGGCCTGCTGTGTTCATCCAGCTCTACACCTTGTTATACCAGTTGTACTACCTGTTTGAAGTCCAATTGGGCTTCAGCTAGTAGATGCTTAGAATCCCTACAGTAGGGAAACACGCTCTCCAGCCATACAAGTCCACACCGACCCTCAGAACATCCCACCCAGACCCATCCCCCTATACCCCACCTAATCTACTCATCCCTGAACACTACGGGCAATTTAGCATGGCCAATCTACCTAGCCTGCACATCTTTGGACTGTGGGAGGAAACAGGAGCACCCAGAGGAAACCCACGCAGACAGGGGGAGAATGTGCAGACTCCACACAGACAGTCACCCGAGGGTGGAATTGAACCCGGGTTCCTGGTGCTGTGCTAAACACTGAGTCACTGTGCCACCCCAAAATACACCCAACATGGGGCTTGAACCCACGACCCTGGGATTAAGAGTCCCCTGCTCTACCGACTGAGCTAGCCTGGTTGTATTTATTAATCCCACGTACCAAATGGGATCTCAGCATCATATTCAGTGTTAACCCAAAATCATATGCCTCGGCCAGTCGTCTCAACCTTGTCAAAAATCCTGATTTGGATTCCCCTGATTCTCTAACAGCCAAATAAAACTGATAGTGTCTCAGAATTAGAGGTGGTTTTGAGTCTTAATATTCCTTAACCCGCTCTGTCAATTCTTTGGAAGATTTTAGTGACTGGTGCCTCTGGGAAAGTTTAAGCCCCTTATAACCGAGAATGCAGCGGGTCTCGCAGCAGTCAGAAAGATTACTCATTGGGGCAGATGAAAAGCAATGGCATTTACCTAGAGAAAAATGTCATATTCTTTCAACATACTGGGCCCAGTGTTTAACAGCAGGATCCAATGATTTAAGCTTCCCAAATAAAGACATGATGCCAGAAATGCTTACATCAACTTTAAGATGGCTATTACATTTGAACATTCTTCGGGCATGTCCTATTTTCTCTTGTCGCTACTGAAATGACCGCACAGAGGCTAGTATCCTGTCATCAAGTCACCCTTTATATACTTGTGGGCAGTACACTAGCTGTGGCCAACAGCTCAAAGTCCCACGCCTGAAGTGAGGAGATTCTCGTTTGGTTATATTAGTCAACATAATTATCTGGTTATATCAGTGAACAATTGTCCCTTGAAAACGTTTTAGCAACTACAAAACGTGTTCTTTTGTTGTGAACAAAATCGGCCTTCTTTAAAATTTTTGTTTTATAATACATTGTTTCAACAACTTGGGTGAGTTTGATATTAACAGTGGAATTGTTCAAAATAAGAATTGAAAGTGAGAGGCACAATTTTGATTGCAGAATACAAAATTGTCAAGCAGTCTAGTTTGCATGTATTGGCAGTGAAGCAGTTCAAGCGTCATTTGATGCTTTTCTTCAACGGTTATGGAGTTCTCTGAATTGCTTAGTTCATCCATTCAGTCTTGGGGCAGACTGTTTTTGCAAGACCTGAGAAAGACTAAAGTTGATGATGAAATTGACACACTTTGGGATCAGCCTGTGTCTGCACTTGCATTTAGTGCAGATTGAAAACTGTCAATACTATAACTGTCTAAACAGTACCCCACGTGCTCAGTTTAATTAAGCTGCTCTTGAATGGAACTTTGTCTTGAATTTTTAGCGACTCTCGCCTTTGCAATGAAATAAAATGTTACTTGAATAGTATTTGTTATAACTCTAACATGGTTTTATGATAATGAATAATGTTGTACGAGACCTTCATGCATATTTTCACTCTACACCACCAGAGCATTATCAAAATCTACTGATAATCCCAATTCCTAAAATGAAACATTTCCTTGTTAGTCATATAATTCATGAATACATATACAGTAATCGCAAAACTTTCATTTTCAAAAACACCTACATGCTGTGCCAGTGTGTCTCTCCCCTGTAGTCCGGCTGATTTTTCATTTTTCTCCTCTCCTGAAAGTAATCACTCCTACAGGGTGCATTTATCAGCTAAGGCACTGGCCAGTTTCCCCCTCATCTGTTTTATATTAGTTGTTCCGAAAATTGGCAAGTTTTTGAAAATAGACAATGCCAAGAAGAAAAAATGACAGTTATAAAGCATAAGGATGCTATAACTCAACTTGCAAAGTCTTTGAAAGACCTATCCAATCTCTTAAACTCCCTTGTTTTTGCATTTGGCCTAATAAATATTTCCATACAAAATATCTTTACCAATCATGCCCTACAGAAATGCTAGCATGGAAATAACATTTTGATGGCTTGGTGGTGTCATCCTGGTCATAGATGCCTGTTGTTCGTGCCTGGCAAATGTGCAAGAGAAGTCCACAATATCGCTTAACATTCCGTCTCTCAAAAACTTGTTTAATTTGAACAGTATTGTGTTCATCAACAATAGAAAGATTTTGTGACATTTGTCATGCTTTACTGCTTCTTTTACAAATGACTGATCTTGGCTTCTTTGCTGTATCGTTTGGTTGAATTTTATGTTGTACTATGGATTGCTTAATGATCCATGCTTAACTTAGAATGAGGTTACAATCAGGCATGCTTAAAAGCAGAAGACATCTTATGGTCCAAAGAAAGCAATCCCATAACGATCCAAGCTCTGCAATCCTGTCAATGTCTAGTTGTGAATGGTAATGGGCAATTAAACTACTAGCAACAGGAGGCGGCTACAAAGACAGCTGCACCCGAAAGAATGGGGAAATTTTAACAAATCATTATGAAGAACAAGGCTGAAGCATTTACGGGCATCTCTAGCCATGCATGCCAAGCGGATGGTCCATCTCTACCTCTTGCCTGAGGTAGTCACCATCATGAGTATCATAAATTATGAAAACAGGTGAATGTTTGCTTTTATTACAAGGAGAGTGGAGAATAAAAGTACGGAAGCCTTACCATTAGGTACTGGGTACTAGTGAGACTGCACCCAAACTACTGCTTACATACATATAAAGGTATGAATTAGGAGCAAGAATATTCCACTAGCCCCCTGAAGCCTGCTGTGCCATTCAGTAAGATTGATCTGATTACCCCATATTTCTGTCTACGCCTGATAATCTTTCACCCTGCTTATCGCGAATCTATCTACTTCTTACCTCTGTCGTAAAAATATTCAAAGGCATTGTTTCCACCTGTTATGAAGAATGACCCTCTGCGAAAAATTTCTCTTTATTTCTGTCTTAAATGGGAAAAACCTTACTTTGAAACAGTGAGCCCATTTCTAGATAGTTCCATAAGAGATAACACCTTCACCACATCCACAAATGTCAAGATCCCTCAGAATCTTGTATGCTTCAGGCAAGTCACCCTTTTCTGTTCTAAGCTCTAGTGGATACCAGGCTACCCTGTCTAAACTATCCTCATATCTCACCTATTCCACGTATTTGTCTGCTAAACCTTCTTTGAACCATTTCTGAAGCTTTACATCATGTATTAAATAAGGTGCCTAATGCTGTACTCATTACTCCAGATGTGGTTTCACTTGTATAATTGAAGCATACTTTTCCGATTTTGGCAGTCAGTTCCCTTCACCTTAATCAATATCGGCATACCAACCTTTTCTGGTTTGTGCACAAGGACACTCATCCCTTTGTGTCTAAGAACTCTGCAAGCTCTCAGTATTTAATAATACACTTTTATATCCTTTCTGTTTGAATGGATAGTTTCGCTTTCTCCTAAATTATACTCCATTTGACCATTCACTTAACCTAAGTGTATCCCTTTGTAGTCTCTTCACTGCTTACATAGCAACCTTGCATCTGTACTAAATTTGCTGATGACAGTCCTTGGACCCTTTATGCAAGTTATTTACACAAAATGTAACAGTTGAGGCCCCAGCTGTGTTCCCTGTGGCACACTACTTGTTGCATCTTGCCAACCAAAGAATGATCCATTTCGCCTGCTGTCTTTTTTTTTTAGCTAGCTAATCCATGTGAATATGCAATCCTGTAACAGCATGATGTTTTATTTTCCACAGTAACTTTTGGTGTGACACCTTATCAAATGAAGTATGAAAATATTAAGTTCAATACATCCACCAGTTCCCCATTAACCATAGCCCATGTTACTTCCTGAAGGAACTCCAGTAGATTGGTTAAATATGAAATCCCTTTCACGAAACCATGTTGATGCCATCTGATTACTTTGATTTTTTTTTCCCAAGTGCCCTCTTATAACATCCTTAATAATAACTACTAACATCTGCCCTATGACAAATGTTGAGCTAACTAGCCTACAGCTTCCTGATTTCTGACACGCTTTTCTTTTGAATCAAGGGGTTAAATTCAGTATTTTCAAACCCAATTGCATCTTCCCTGAATTTAAAGAACTCTAGAAAATGAATACCAGCACATTAACTATCTCACTAGCAACTTCTTTTAAGATCCAAAGATAAACGCCAATGGACCTGGGGACTTCTCATCCTGCAGCTTCAACAATTTGGACAGTAACACACCCTGTTGATTATAATTTTCCTGAGCTTGTTCCTTCCTTTCATTTACTGATTACGGCCATTTCTGGATGTTACTTATTTCCTTGATAATGCAGAACATGTAAAATATATCTGTTCAATTCATCTGCCATCTCCTTATTTTCCATTATTAATTCCCAGACTAAATTTATATAGGACAAATGTTCACTTTTTGTTAACTTTATTTTAAAATGACTATGGAAACTCTTACAGTCTGTTTTTATTTTCTAGATTGCTTTTTTCTCATATTCTAATTACACCTCATTCAATTTTCCTTTCAGCATTCTTTGCATTTTTATATTATGTCCAATCTTCTGACATGCCACCCATCTTTGTCAAATTTTTACACGACCCTGAACATTCCTTTTAGTTAACCACAGCTGGCAGGTCCTTCCCTTTGGATTTTTTTTCTGTTTTCTTGGTATGTATCTATCTTGCATTTTCTGAAATATCCCCCGAAATATCTGCCAGTGCATCTCCATTAACATACTATTTAACTTAATTTGACATTTCTTTTTTGTTTGCTCTGCTTTCATGCCCTTATTTAATTTTAAAACACTGGACTTGGTCAATTTGAATTTAACATTCAGTTTCATGGAACACAATCGTATTATGATCCCTGCTATCTTGGGTCACTTTCATTTCATTCATTAGTTAATCCTGTCTCATTATTAAATGAGGGTGTTACAGGGTATTAAAAGCCCTGGCAAATTTCATGTCAGTTGGAATCAAGGGGAAAACTCCCTAGTGTTTTGTTTTGTTTTGTTTTATTTTATTTATTCTTTCATGGAATGTGGGCATTATTGGCAAGCCAAACAGTTGTTGTCTATGCCTCCTTACTCTTGAGCCAAGTGGCTTTCTAAGCCATTGCATAGAACATAGAACATTACAGTGCAGTACAGGCCCTTCAGCCCTCAATCTGAAGCCCATCTAACCTACACTATTCCATTATCATCCATATGTTTATCCAACGACCATTTAAATGCCCTTAAAGTTGGCAAGTCTACAACTGCTGCAGGCAAGGCATTCCACGCCTTTACTACTCTCAGTAAAGAATCTACCTCTGACATCTGTCCTATATCTATCACCCCTCAATTTAAAGCTATGTCCCCTCGTGCTTGCCGTCACCATCCGAGGAAAAAGGCTCTCACAGTCCACCCTATCTAATCCTCTGATCATCCTGTATGTATGTATGTCTCTATTAAGTCACCTCTTAACCTTCTTCTCTCTAACGAAAACAGCCTCAAGTCCCTCAGCCTTCCCTCATAAGACCTTCCCTCCATACCAGGCAACACCCTGGTAAATCTCCTCTGCACCCTTTCCAACGCTTCCACATCCTTCCTTTAATGCGGTGACCAGAACTGTACGCAATACTCCAGGTGCGGCCGCACCAGGGTTTTGTACAGCTGCAACATGACCTCACGGCTCCGAAACTCAATCCCTCTACCAATAAAACCTAACACACACCGTACGCCTTCCTAACAACCCTATCAACCTGGGTGGCAACTTTCAGGGATCTATGCATATGGACACCCGAGATCTCTCTGCTCGTCCACACTACCAAGAATCTTACCATTAGCCCAGTACTCTGTATTCCTGTTACTCCTTCCAAAGTGAATCACCTCACACTTTTCCGCATTAAACTCCATTTGCCACCTCTCAGTCCAGCTCTGCAGTTTATCTATGTCCCTCTGTAACCTGCAACATCCTTCCGCACTATTCACCTATCCACCGACTTTGGTGTCATCCGCAAATTTACTAACCCATCCTTCTACGCCCTCATCCAGGTCATTTATAAAAATGACAAACAGCAGTGGCCCCAAAACAGATCTTTGTGGTACACGACTAGTGACTGAACTCCAGGATGAACATTTCCCATCAACCAGCACCCTCTGTCTTCTTCCAGCTAGCCAATTTTTGATCCAAAGAGCATTGAACAGTCAACCACATTGCTATTAATCTGGAGTTAGATGTAGGCCAGACCAGGGTAAAGGTGGCAGATTTCCTTCCCTAAAAGGTGGGAGTGAACCGGATGGGTTTTTTAAAAATCAATGCTAGTTGTCATGGGCATGGTCATCATTACTAAGACTCCATTCATAAATCTGGAATATGAAGTTAATTTAAATTCACCAGCTGCAATGCTGGGATTTCAACCCCTGTCCCTCCAGAATTTGTCTGGCCTTTGGATTATTGAAACAGTGACAGTATCACTGTGCCACCATCTTCCTAGCTGAGATGGAGTCACACCAAGCACAAAGGAATAGCTTGTAGATATTGGAGGCCAAGTACACCATGGAGGAGCCCCACAGCATGGTGTCCTTAACTCAATTGAAATTTCCAACATCAAAAGACAATGACCAAAAATTGCACTAGACTAGCCATATTAAATGCAGTGGCTACAAAAGCAAGTCAGAGGCTTGAAATTCTGCAATGCATGTCCAAAACTTGTCCAGCATCTCTAAGGCACAAGTCATATGTGCAAATACTCTGCGCTTACCTCGATGAGTGAATAATTTCAGCATCATTCAGGTCAAGGCAACCTACTTGATCAGTACTTTGTCCACTACTGGTACACATAAACAGCACTATGTCTCAAAAGGGCTGTTGCAGAAATTTGGCAGGGTTCCCTCATGATCTTATGAACCCATGACCCTTACTACCTAAAAGTGCAAGAACAGCATAATATCCAATGTGGAATTAACAAGCCATTTTTTCCAGTGTCACTGCATTAAAATCCTGGAACAATCTCCCTGCCACCACTGGGTGTGAGCTACATTATATGGACTGCTGCAATTCAGATGGCAGCTCTACATCACCATCTCAGTTACAGGTAGACAATGAGCCCTGCCAATTATGCTTGCATCCTAAAATGAAATCGGCAACATGAGTATACCTAAAGGGCACTTGGTAGTGATTGACAAAAAAAACACCAGAGGCTACATTATGAAAAGCTTTTTTTCTGTAACGAGTTCATGATTTGGAATGAATGCACTAATCAGGTAATGCAAAAGGAGAAAAGTTGCTGGGAAAGAGGAAAGAGTTTCGGTTCAGAACTTGCTCTTCAAAGTTGGATGGGCTGAGCAGCGTCTTTCTTTGCTGCTTTACTGTTCTGGATTTCTAGAAGTACAGTTGAATTCTGCATAAGACCAATCTAAGAATAGTACTGTGTACAATTAAGCAGTACAATTCATCTATGAATTTATGATTCTTCAATTATTTATTTAGCAGGGAGGCTTTTAGGACTTTCTGTGTGCCTTTTCTCACTCTTGTGGTAAATAGTCAGGTGGGAACATTTTGCTGTAATGCCCAAACTAGCTCACAGTAAAGTTACCCACAGTGATGTTGAATATAAAAACACAAAGACTCTATATCTTTTCATTTGAAATAAATTAATTTTAGGTCAAGCCAAAGAATTTCTCAGTTTAGATTGTTATGGGGTGGGGGAGATTTGAATTTGTCTCCTTGCCTAACTATATATGTTGATACATTTGTTATTTACATTTATAGTAGGACTGTTCACTCTATTTTTGTCCAAAAGAAATACTGTAATATTCCCCAGTATGACAACCAACTACTGAAGTTTCTCACGTTGCAATGGAGAAGATTTGAGAGACAGCCAAGACTGGAGTTTCTTTCCCAGTCACATTGCACAAGCCCTGGGAAAGAGACCTCCTATGATAATTGTTGTTTTGATATGACTCTTGCTGGTCTCATGTTGGCCTAAGCATGCTGACAAGTATTCCCTTATGGTTGGGTTTGGGCAATTGCTTTCTCTGAGGATGCTGAGTCAAGCAGTTTGTCATTTCCTAGTTTTATGAGTTTGCTGAGAGTTGCTCATATTCTTTAACCCTTCCCATAGTAGATTCATAGTCCAGAAGCTAATATTAATCTGGAGTAAATTATAACCGAAAATTTTTTAAGAGTGTAGGTGATCCCATTAGTTTGACTTTCTTTTTATCACTTTCCCCAAAATAATATGTGTAGCATTTTTAAAAATTATTTTCCCTACTGATAAACTAAGGTCGACAACCATGGTTCGTTGTTTTGGACATCACCAAGGTTGACAACCATAGGACATAAATACAAGCTTGGTCTGTGTAGATGATACCAAACTTGAATTCTAAAGAAAGACTTGCATTTATACGTCATCTTTCACAACATTAAGACATAGCAAAGTGTTTTACAGCCATTGAAGTACTTTGAAAAATAGTTGCTGTTGTAATGTACAAGGTAATTTGCACACAGCCGACTTACACAAATAGTAGAGTGATAATTTACTGATGTTGATTGAGGATTAAATAATCACCGGTGATAACTTTCTGCTCATCTTTAGAATACTACCAAGGGATGTTTTATGTACATCTGATCTTGTAAATTCCAGAAGCAGAAAGGGATCTGAAAGAAGTGAAAAGACCCAGTTTTGAGCAAAACTTTATCAACCTCAATGGATCATGATTTCTGCATCGTAATGATGCAGCATAAAAGAGATGTGAACACGTTTATAAGCTCACAGCGTTGGAGAAAGAAATAGTGGTGTCTAATTAATGATGGACAGGGACAGTTGTAATGGATTAGAGTTTGGAGGCCAGAATTGAGACAATGGTAATCAGCCAAGATTTGTCATGAGCCTTGTACAAGTATCAAAGAGGGTGGTCTGAAGAGATGTTATTCAAAATACTTTAGGAATATTACTGTTTAACAATTTAGAAGAAGGTAACCATAACCTGTCTATGCTAGTCAAATGATAACTTTTTTTAATCCGTGATCTGACTTACAGAGGTCTGTATTTGCCATTTTGTTTGAGAATTACCTTTCTAAATCAAAACCAAATTTGCAACACTTCTAATTCCATCACTAACCTTGGACTCATGTTAAATATTTACTGCATCTATTGCCATTTAATTTTTTTTTGTCTCAATGGGAAACTTTCAGTGTCCCCTTGTGTCTCAATTACAGACTGGTTTCAGCATTCAGATTGAGCACATTGCTGTGCACTTTCAGTATAGCATTCTTTAACTTTTCTGTACCAAGAAGAAAAGCCTGATGCAGACTTGGATCTAATAGAGTTGTTGGCAGGCATGCGGGCCTTTATTGCACAGGGAAATATTATATCTTCATCTAAATGCAGATTACTTGAGGAAACCAAAGTGTGGTGGATGGGTATTTAGAATAAGTCACTCTAAAACAGCTGGGAAGGCTGGTTTCATTGTTGCATTTTAGAGTTTTTATTACATGAAAGTAATCCATGCTGTAAATTTAACCTGCTGGCTACACTTACTGTGTTACCTTTATGTTTAAGCATAGCATGCAATCATATTTAAAAGAACTAATGGAAATAACACTGCTCAAAATCAGTTTTATTTTTACTAATTTGAGTAAATCCTGTGATAGATGGATTGGGGGCAACAGTTACCAAAGGTTAAATACCTGACAAAGGTAAAAGTAATAATTTCTGATAGTAGGAACTGCTGATGCTGGAGAATCTGAGATAACAAGGTGTAGAGCCGGATGAACACAGCAGGCCACGCAGCATCAGAGGAGCAGGAAGGCTGACGTTTCGTGTCTGGACCCTTCTTCCAAAGAAGAAGGAAGAAGGGTCCAGACCCGAAACTTCAGTTTTCCTGTTCCTCTGATGCTACCTGGCCTGCTGTGTTCATCTGGCTCTACACCTTGTTATCGCTTATTTCTAATCGTGAATGTTTTGTTTCTGCTTTGGGTGATAATAATGCACATCCCCATGATACAAGACATGTATGTGATTTTGTTTTCCTAATGTTGAGTTAAATGAAGTCTATATTCTGCAATTCTGCATTTGTGTGGTTTATAGAGAGTAACTTCGTTGAAAAGTAGTTAAGTTTCATTTAGAATTGCAGGACTTTGAGTACTGTAATTCTGCTCCATCCCCCCACCAATTCCTATATAATGCCAGCTATTATTGTGATATACTAGAAACAACTAAAGTTTCCAATAAGAGATAACAAGGTGTAGAGCTGGATGAACACAGCAGGTCGAGCAGGAAGGCTGACGTTTCGGGCCTAGACCCTTCTTCAGAAACTAGGCCCAAAACGTCAGCCTTCCTGCTCCTCTGATGCTGCTTGGCCTGCTGTGTTCATCCAGCTCTACACCTTGTTATCTCAGATTCTTCAGCATCTGCAGTTCCTGCTATCTCTGAAAGTTTCCACAAATTGCTTATAAAATATAAAAGGACTGACTGCAGTTCTATAAAATATTTCTAGTCAATGTGCACAGTCACTTGGGATTTTCTATGTAAAACATGAAAGTTTCATTTATATGACTGGCGAGAATGTATAGAGAACGGCACGGTGGTTTAGTGGTCACCATTGCTGCCTCACAGTTTCAAAGGTTCGATTCCACCCTCAGGCGACTGGCTGTGTGAAGTTTGCACATTTCCCCCAAAGTCTGCATGTGTTTCCTCTGGGTGCTCCGGTTTCCCCTCTCAGTCCAAAGATGTGCTGGTTAGGTGGGTTGGCCATGCTAAATTGTCCATAGTGTTCAGGGATGTGCAGGCTAGGTTAATTAACCATGGGAAAAGCAGGGTAACAAGGATAGGGTGGGTCTGGGTAGATGCTCTTCAGAGGGTCGGTATGGACTTGATGGGCTGAATGGCCTGCTTCCACGCTGCAGGGATTCTATGATGACTTTGCTCAAGATTATATTTTCGTTTAAGAATTGTGCATCCAAAATTTGTTGGGGTTTTTGTTGCCTATTGATTTATGTCACTCACTTTCTCCATTGGGCATCATATATTTAAAATATTGCTCTCCATTAGTACAGTGTCACAAAGCTGCCCGGAATGCTGTATAATGTGGTGATAAGGATCACTAGGTATCAGCATACTGACCTCCACCTGGAGAAGGGTGGTATTATCATTGGACTGTAAATCCAGAGAACCAAATAACGTTCTGGGAACTCAGGTTTGAACCCCACCACGGCATATGGTGGAATTTGAATCCAATAAATATCTGGAATTAAGAGTTTAGTGATGACCATGAATCCATTGTTGATTGTTGAAAAAACCCATCTGATTGACTAATGCCCTTTAGGGAAGGAAACTGCCATCCTTACCTGGTCTGGCCTACATGTCACTTCAGACTCTCAGCAATTTGGTTGACTCTCAAGTGCCCTCTGGGCAATTAGGGATGGGCAATAAATGCTGCCTAGCCAGCAACGTCCTCATCCCGTGAATGAATAACAAAAAGGTGAGAGAAGTTTCCTCTGGGTTCCTTTGTAAAGGGAGACGTGCAAGGTCATTTAAAACCAATTTTACCATTATGGTCCTAGGCTTTCTTTCCCAGCTTGAACCTCAAAAAGACTCTGCTTCCATAAGGAAAGGAATGATATACTGCTTCCTGTTGGTCAAACAGTGTTGTGTGAAACCAGTACAGTGTTGGTCCCCAGCTACAATACTGGCACCTCCATAACCATGCGATCAATTGTCTAAGTGTATCCTGTACACAAAAGACAGGACAAATCCAACCTGGTAATTAGTGCCCAAGATAACAAGCATGGGGCTGGATGAACACAGCAGGTCAAGCAGCATCATAGGAGCAGGAAAACTTGACGTTTCGGGCCTAACCTGGTAATTAGTGCCCTATCAGTCTACTCTCGATTTATCAATAAAATGATGGAAAAATCAGCAGTGTGATCAAGCAGCTCTAGCTTGGCAGTAAAATGCTCACAGATGCCCAGTTTGGGTTCTGCCAGGCACACTTAGCTACTGACCTCATTACAGCCTTGGTTCAAACATGGACAAAAGAAAGAAATTCCAGAGGTGAGAGTGACAGATCTTGACATTTTGACCAAGCGTGGCACCAGTGAGCCCAAGCAGAGCTGGAGTCAATAGGAATTGGGAAACTCTTCGCTGCTTGGAGTCATACCTGGCACATGTGAAGATACTCATGGTTGTTGGAAATCAGTCACCTCAGCTCCAGGACATCTCTGCAGGAGTTCCCCAGGATAATGTCCTTGGCCCAAACATCTTCAGCTGCTTCATCAATGACCTTCCCTCCATCATAAGGTCAGAAGTGGAAATGTTCGCTGATGATTGCACAGCCCTCAATATTCGTGACTCCTCATACTGACACGATCCATGTCTAAATGCAGCACGACTTAGACAGTATCTTGGTTTGGGTTGACAAGTGGCAAATGACATTCATGCCACACGAATGCCAGACAATGACCATTCCAACAAAATGGAATCTAACCATTGCTTCTTCACTTTCAGTAGTGTTACCAACATTGAATCCCCACCATCAACATCCTTGGGTCACTGTTGACTAGAAACACGTAATTAAAAGAGCAAATGAAATGTCCTTCATTGCTAGAGGAAGGGAGTTTAAAAATAGGGAGGTTATGCTACAGCTGTATAGGGTGCTGGTGAGGCCACACGTGGAGTACTGTGTATAGTTTTGGTCTCCTTATTTGAGAAAGGATGTGCTAGCACTGGAGGGGGTGTAAAGGAGGTTGACTAGTTTGATTCTGGAGTTGAGGCTTGGTTTATGAAGAGAGATTGAGTATAATCCCAGACCACTCATTGGCATTTAGGAGAATGAGGGGGAAATCTTAGAGAAACATGTAAAATTATGAAGAGAATAGAAAGATAGAAGCGGGGGGTTGTATCGACCGGTGGGTGAAACCAGAACTAAGGGGTGTGGCCTCAAAATAAGGGATGAGTTGAGGAGGAACTTCTTCACCCAAAGGATTATGAATCTATGGAATTCTGTGCCCAGTACAGCGGTTGAGACTATCTCATTGAATGTTTTAAGACGAAGATTTTTGAACAGTAATGGAATTAAGGGTTGTGGTGAGCCTACGAAAGGAGCAGCCTGAAAAAGGTTTGAGCAGAGAATGTTATGTGGATAATCGTTTTCTCTTGGACAAAGGGTGTTGATGAGAAATGTTGAGGATTGACCTTGTTATTACAAGGGAAATAATAGAAAGAGAAGAATTTTCCAAAGTTAAAAGCGTTGATGAAAGTCACTAGTTATTGCATTGTTTCTTAGAAACAGTTGTGACTCCAAGAAACGATAGGAGATTCTTGAAGAGGGACATCTGGTAGTGTAAAGAGTTAAGAACGTGAACAAATCATTTGTTTGGGTTGCTTTGTGACTAAACATGTTGTAATATTGTTTGTTTGAGGAAGGAATGGGGAATGTGAAAACTTGATCACGTCATTGGAATGTTAAAATGTAGTTATATAAAGCAGGCTCGAAAGGCTGAATGGCCTATTCCACGTCCAGGTTCTTATGTTTTTATGGCTTTGTCATTTATCATTTGTATTATGAGTAATATGTGGGATATGAAAAAATGTTTTCATCAGTTTTGTTCAAGGATTGTTTGTACGTCTTCAAAAGTTTCATTTGAAGTTGGGGGGCATCTCTCAAAATTCATGTTTTCTAAACAATCTGTTCAAAGATGTCGTTACATACATCTGGAGCAGGTGGGACTTAAACCCGAGCCTCCTGGCTCAGAGGTAGGCACACTATCCTACTATCACAAAAACAGCCATCTGTTAGACCATAAGACCCATAAGACATAGGAGTGGAAGTAAGGCCATTCGGCCCATCGCGTCCACTCCGCCATTTAATCATGGCTGATGGGCATTTCAACTCCACTTACCCGCACTCTCCCGGTAGCCCTTGATTCCTTGTGAGATCAAGAATTTATCAATCTCTGCCATGAAGACATTTAACGTCCCGGCCTCCACTGCGCTCCGTGGCAATGAATTCCACAGGCCCACCACTCTCTGGCTGAAGAAATGTCTCCTCATTTCCATTCTAAATTGACCCCCTCTAATTCTAAGGCTGTGCCCACAGGTCCTAGTATCCCCACCTAACGGAAACAACTTCCCAGCGTCCACCCTTTCTAAGCCATGCATTGTCTTGTAAGTTTCTATTAGATCTCCCCTCAACCTTCTCAACTCTAATGAATACAGTCCCAGGATGCTCAGCCGTTCATCGTATGTTAGGCCTACCATTCCAGGGATCATCCGTGTGAATCTCCGCTGGACACGCTCCAGTGCCAGTATGTCCTTCCTGAGATGTGGGGCCCAAAATTGGACACAGTATTCTAAATGGGGCCTAACTAAGCTTTATAAAGTCTCTGTTAATGAAGCAAGTAGCTAATATGGTGATTAGTGTTAATTGAATTATTTGGTGGGTAGACATAAATAAGGAAAATATGGGATTGATGTGTAGCAGGAGTTGCAAGGCTGAGTAGTTCATAAACTGTAACTACAAGGAAAGGTGTCTTGGTTTCTGTCTCACCAATTGGCTCAGATCCAAATTGACATTGTACTTCCAACAACTAATTTTGTGTTCCCCTCTGTTTCCCCTGCAAAAGATTTTGGAAACACACTATCTGTTCAAAGGCTCAGGATCTGTCTGGCATGGTGTAATTGTAAAGGAAGTGTTATAGAGAGGAGTTTGAACCCCTCTGATAATTAAAACCAAATCACCAAGAAAAGTTTGCCTCACCTCATAATTTCTACAAAGGGGATCTAAATGAAATAAACTCCTGACTGTCACACTATAATCACCAAGTAACAATTTATTTAAAAACTCTAGCAGTGAACAAATTAATAGAACTACTAATAAACCAAACAATTCCCCCCAAACTACTAACTATTCTCTAATAAAACAAAATTCTAACCGTATGCTGTTCCAATAAATACAAGTCCCAGCCCAGGGATGTTTAGGTTAAGTGGGTTAGACAATGGGAAATGCAGGGGTAGGGGAATGGGTCTGGGTGGGATGCTCTTTGGAGGGGCGGTGTGGACTTATTGGGCTGAATGGCCTGTTACCACACTGTAGGGATTCTATGGAGTCTAAGCTGAAACAATAAGGGAAAAAAATGAAAACTTACACTTTCAAAACTATGATCAGAATGCATCTTCCAGGATGTTCCGTGCCCTCTCCGCTGATCCTTAGACAGTAACCCCTTTCTCGTCAAATTCTGATGTCTGAAATGCCTCTCTTTGTCAAATTCTGATGTTAAGAATATTAGCTAAGAGTGCTGTGGTACCTTTAAGATGGTGCTTATTCAGAGTGCTTAAAGATATCTGTGAGAGCCAGAGTTTTACTCTTCCGATGGCAATTTGCTCTCACCTCGATTTTCAAAATTAAACCCTCTTCTTAGATACCCTTGATGACCTGTTGTTTTTCTTATAGTAGGATTGGTTCTAGCATGTCAACGCCATCAGATTTAAATTCGATTGGTTTTCAGTCTCTAAATGCCTGGTTTAAAGTAATTGGCTGATATTCAAGCTAGTGGCCTTAACATCAAAACGAGTCTAGGTTTCCAACCACACAGCCAATTGATACATATGTTTCAATTTCAGAACTGTCTGTACATCTGCAGCTGCTTGCAGACATTTTTGTCCAAAACTCCAAGCTTAGAAAAGCACATCACCACTTAAAGGGACTACACACTCTTCTCCCTTTCATTTTCACAAAGAAGTTCTAATTTCCTGCCTTCCAGTGCACAAGTACTCTACACAGCTTCACAACAGAAGCTTCTAATTTATAGTACTACCCTTCTGAGCATATTATGTACCAAACACGCAAAGTGTTTTGTCGCAGTGTGATGAGTTTGGTAGAAAGCTTTACTCCCTCTTAAATTGTCTCCTTTTTGGAAACTGTGGCATCATGAATTAGAAACCTTCCTAAGAACTACATTGTTAAGAATCAAGGGTGAATAGGAGGGATAATGATACTTTAAACAGTGCAGCTCTGGATTGCCTGAACCCCAGAAAAGCCAAGTTGCATCCTGGAATGAGCACTCATCAGCTTTTTTTTTTCTTTATTCATTCACGGGGTGAGGGGCGGTGATGTTAAACAGCATTTATTGCGCATCCCTTATTGCCCAGAGGGCACTCGAGAGTCAACCACATTGCTGTGGCCTGGAGTCACGTGTAGACCAGACCAGGTAAGGATGGCAGTTTGCTTCCCTATAGGACTTTCATGAAACAGATGGGTTTTTCCGACAATCGACAATGGATTAAAGGTCATTGCTAGATTCTTAATTCCAGATATTTATTGGATTAAAATTCCACCATCTGCCCTGGCAGGATTCAGACATGGAGCCCCAGAACGTTATCTGGCTCACTGAATTAACAGTCTAGTGATAATACCATTAGGCCATCGCCTTCCCTGAGCTGACCACCTGGAGTCAGGTGGCTGTGGGCCAGTTTGATCTCGGGCTCCCCTCTCCTTTAATTGGAGCTGCTCTTGGACATTGCCCATAATTAACATTAGTAGTGCATCCTATCAGGGATGTTGTTCAATCATCTCAGTGACAGTATTCACTCATGTTTTAATTGAAGAAATTTAATATTTATTTTCTGGTATTTTTAAAAAATGTGTAGTGGTTTGAACAAAAGCAGTTTACATTGTTTTTCCAACATTTCATGACCATTATGAGAAACTTACAATTTCTGCTGAAAAGGGAGATGATACTGAACTTTTTCACGCACAAACCAAATGAAAGAATGCAAAATTTCAAATTATTGCAAAAAGGAGGCAAAAAGGATGTTGATTGGTTGACGCATTGACACTGTTTGGCCAAGATGTTGCCCTGTAGAAAGAAACAGGAACTTTCGGCTCTCCTGGTTACCTGGTAACTCAAAAATAACGCAAAGCTTGAACATATTTATCTTATTTCCAAGAATGGGCCCCTGCATATGAATGTTGAATGTGTGTCACTTCTAACAAGTATAAATGAGGCACTGATTATCTTAAATTGATTCTTAAGCAGCTATGAGCAAACTTAGGGTTTGATTGTGGAATACTGTCTAACAGTTAGCATTATGTTTGGGTATTATGAGTGCAGACTGGTTGCATGTTCTGTATTGGACCTATTACAGACAAATAAAGGAATATTTTGTCAACCAATGCTGAAATGTACAGTTTACGTACCTGGAATCAAACCAGTACTGACATTTCTGTATGATTTTGCTTAATTATGTAGGATGCACAATTTCTTTTTGGACTGAAGGCTACATTTTGTTCGTGAAAAATATATTCAAGTAGCTAGAAACTGTGTTGATACAGAGTGAAACCACTTCCTTTAATTTGTCATTCAAAGTTTTGAGATATTTTGTTTTTCCAGGGCAAATTGAGATGGATATGGCACTTTTCATATCTGACCAACCAACAGCACCCTTTTCACTTGCCGTAAAAACTGTAACAATGGTTTGAAATTTGGCATTCTTGCATTAGTCCTGATGAATACAAGAGCAAAAGCTTTGCAAGTTGGCTGTTTTCACCAATGTTCAAGTCATGTAATACTAGATTAACTATTCCGTGTTTTCTTAAGAAATTTCACTGACTCAGATTCAGATACCAAGTCACCCTGTTATAGGAAGGATATTATCAAGCTGGAGAGGGTTCAGAAAATATTTACTAGGATTTTGCTGGGAATGGAAGGTTTGAGTTATAAGGAGAGGCTGGGATTTTTTTTCACTGAAGCATTGGAGGTTAAGGGGTGACCTTATGTAGGTTTCTAAAATTGAGGGGTTTAGGTGTCTTTTCCCTGTGGTGACAGATTTCAAAACTAGGGGGCACATTTTTAAAGTGAGACGGGAAAGTTTTAAAAAGGACACAACGGGCAACTTTTTTACACATAGAATGGTTCATGTGTGGAATGAAGTTCCAGAGGAAGTGGTGGTTGCAGATACAGTTGCAATGTTTATAAGACATTCAGATAAGTGCGTGAATAAGAAAGGTTTGGAGGGATAAGGGCCAAGCACAGGCAGGTGGGACTACTTTAGTTTGGGATTATGATTGGCATGTTTCCGTGCGGTATGACTCTATAACTCTAAGTCATGTACAACATGATGCCCAAACTGGAAACCACCTCTCAAACTCTGGCTAACAATGTGTTCCCTAGCTAAAGCCAACTGACCAGCAAACTAGAAATGAGAAATTTAAACCAATGGAAAGATCAGCTGAAAATGAGGGATTAGACACTTCGAGAGTTGAGAAGTAGTGATTTTAGAAGTGTCACATGGTATACTTTGTAGTCTTTGGGATTTTGACATACATTGCTTCCGTCATATAGCAGGCCCCCATGGCTGCACACGTTCAGGATACTTCAGAATTACTTGTTTAAAAAGATACTGTTTTGTATTGATGTTGGGACAAATTTTCCAATCCATCTAGTAATTTGAAAAAAAGAAAATGAATATTGCCATTTGAAAGCAAATCACGGAAAGAAGCAACAGATTTTGAAGTTGTATATTTTTCCTACCATTTACCGTTCCAACATCTTCCATTAGTTTATGTTCTCTGAAAAAGCATTGCATCAGTTTTCCGTTGTTGATACATCAATTTTGCTTTTTTGATGCATCTGATTATTTGTTCATGTATAGTCCATTGTACGTAAAACTTTGGTTTCTTCAATGCCATGATTTCAACCAAAAGGACAGCTGCAGCAGTGCTTTCTTACTTGCTCATTGACAGTATTTTTTCAGTTTGCACTAGGGCCAGTAAATATGAATTTTTCTTGGGAAAGGGGGAGGAAAACCACCTGGCAGTCTGATTAAACAGGAAAACATTTCCATTAATAGTGGTTTAGAATTTACCATGACATTTAAGTGCCAGGTAAGGCTGAACTGTGACAGAGTTGAGTTCACATGTTGGCGTCAACCTTAAATGATTAAGAACCTAAAAAAGGTTGAAAGGATTTCCAGTGGAAAAATATGTGTTCTGTTTAAATACTTGGTTGCAGCAGACATTAGAGAACAGGTATGAAAACATTGCAAGAACAGGGAAATTAGAACGGATTCATGCCCTGTTCAATAAAACTGGTGAAAAATTACAAAATATATCAATGTTAGTTTCTTGTGACCTCTTCACATAATTGGGAATGGCATTTCAAAGCAGTCTGAAGGACTGCTGCCCAATAGGAAGGCTTATCTGTCTAATATGATGTGCTGTAATCTCAGACTAGATCACCAACTTTATTGTGGTCTCAGATGAGATTATTAAATTATGTTAGAATCTGGTTGTAGATCAGTATCCTGTCTTTTAAAAGTAGATGAAAGGATTTAGGAAAATTAAGCCATAATATTTCTATGGTTTTGAGAAAATAGTATGCCACTTAGAACAGTAACAGTAAAATACATGGGCTAAACATGGATGAGTACCTCCACAGTGCATGTCAAATAGCAAATTTCAATCAGGACAGATCCCATGGATTTCTCAGCATCACCCATTGAAACTGCCTCTCCAGAGTCATTCCAACATGGACAACCTCAACAACTGCTCCTATTTTAGTTGGATACTCTTGTTTCTTGGGCCTCTGCCATCTGGATTCCAAAAGTGCATTCCAGTACACTTTCCCAAGCATAACTCCAGTTTTTTGCTGACAGCAAACTTCACAAAGTTAGATCTTTTCTTGTGCTTTTCCCTCTTCTCCTATCTTGCTCCGTTGTCTCAAACAGGTACTCCTTATAAATTTTCAACCTTGAGTCTTTCCACTGCATTAAAGAATTTCTGCATGCAGTCATTTTCCACAACACAGAGCTAGTGACCATCTCACATTCCCTTCTCCCAAGATGACTTCTATGTCCCGACTCCAACTGATTTCAGCTGTTTGATAATTCTTAAACTTTAACAGCACAGAGCCATCCAGCTGCTCTTGACTCCTCAGTTCAGCTGCCTTCTCAGCAGTCAAGCTAACTGCCTCATTCCTAAGTTGGAGTCTTATCTGTCTCTGTCTCTTTCTCCAACTGCCTACCAGCTGGAACTGCTTTTTAGTGACTCCTGAACTGTCTTGAGTAATGTGTTGAAATATTTGCAAAAAAAGCATCCCCTCCCTCTTATAGCTGGCCAGAATTTACAGTTGCCTGCTAACAACTCTGAATTCTGCATTCTCAGACAACATATGCTTCTCTGGTACAGTTGAATACTCAGGAAAGGGATTTCATTGCAGCTTTTAAGTGTCTGTTAAGATCAAGAAGAGCAGGTAGATTCTCTCGGTGTCATGGCTGATATTTAATCTTCAACTAATAACACCAAGATTTCACAATTTAAATACAGCTTGCCCAATCAGTTATTTGGCAGGTGTTTGTTGAATCTTGTCGCGTGCAGATTGGCTGCCATGTTTGTCTACAACTGTGACTTCACTTCAGAAATACTTCATCAGCTGTAAAGTACTTCAGGATGTCCTGATAACTGTAGAGCATTATGTAAATGCAAGTGTATCTTACAGGCAGATGAGCACAGAAATGTTGGCTTCACATGTCAATTTTCATTCCGCGTGATCAATAACAAAAGACAGATGTGGAACGGTTTTAAACAGTGAGCCACGACAGTTGTTTAGTCAAAACCATTCACAACCAATAGTCAATCAAAAAGTAAGCCAAAGCAAATTTTAATTGCCAGCCAGACAAAGGGATATAGCCAAGCTGTAATTGGAGATGAATGTTAGAAACTGAGAGACACACTCATGATAGCCAAGATTTTGACTCCCAGAAGTTGAAGTTTAGAAAGGTGAAAAATGGAGGCGTTCCTGACAGTGAAATGTTAGTATTTTAGAACAGTACGAATCCTTTTATGCTCTCTAGGTCTCACTGACATTATGCAGCACAGTAAGATTGTAAAATGGAGAACGCTTTGTCATGTAAGAAGATTATGGAAAATATTGAGTTGTTTGCGCTCTTTAAATGCCTTTGGTTTTAAAATGTTGCTGTCTAAACAGGAAATAGATGATTTTTCAAATAGGTGGATGGCAAAATGCAGATATCTTTGAAACCTAAATTTGAGTTGCAATAGTGCTAAAACTGCAGTAAACCATCTTGTGGTGGAAGTCTAGCAAAAAAAATCACAATGAAACTCTGTGCCAAGATTTGCATAGCTCTAGCCTCTAATGCCAGTTTTGCTTAAAAATTTCATGTGGAGCTGTGGAAAAATGTAATGATTAAAACCTATACAGAAATTGTCCAAATGTTTTCCTTTGACTGGTAAAATTATCACAATGGTCTCTCCGAAATTTTAATTGTCAAAATTCTTATCAGTCTTGTATTTTATGTAGCCTTGTCAGACTAGGTCCACCAAGATAATCCATTTTGTGATCTACATTGAATTTTCTTTTAAACAGTAAATTTTTGTGTGATTTCATGCCAAAGTAGTTGGATTTGAGATGTACTGATCTAGGAGACGCCAATGTCAAGAATGGTCTTCAGGCTTCGATTTCAAAATAGCTTGCTTTAATGTACTTTCGTACTAAATACTGCTCTACGTGACAATCCTAGATGTCCCAGACTCTAATTTTTAGTCACATCAGGTAAAGCCTAAGCTACCTTTCCCAGAGAACACATACGTACACGAATTTGAGTTCCCTCTTATTCTAAAGAGTTCTAATTCTGAGGTTTACGCTCAGTGATGTGCAATTCCATGACATCATCGCAAAGTTGCTCCAGGGCTTGTAGCCCTTACACAACAGTAACCACTATTCAAAATTACACTGTTTATAAACTTGAGTGTGCATGATTTATAAGTCTCCTTTTGTGGTTTGACATCAGGTTTATTTCTAGTATTAATAAAGAACATATTGCTAATATACAGCAGATCAGTCATCACTTGAAGAGTGAGAAATAGAGTAACATTTCATTCGTGACAATGAGAATTTCTGGCATTATCTGCTTTTTATTTCCGATTTCCAGCATCTTCTATAGTTCACTTTTGTATTAAAATTTTATTCCATTCCTTCGCCATTTCTCTGCAAAGTTTGGTGTTGGAGATTCATTTTAAAGTCTCACGAGCCTTAATTTTAAATAGTTGCTCAGAGTAAATGTTGTTTGTGCTGATGTGTTACATTGCTGGAGAATTTCAAGGTTGCTTGTCTCAATGGCAACCAAAGAGACCAAGGTCAAAGTCTGAGTTTTGAAGAAAATGGCTCTATAGCACTAGAAAAATCTGGAATAAATTGCACAAACCTAACGTTGACAGTGTAATACTCCTACATCTTGTAAACACCCATCTGCTTCAGTAATATTGTTTCGCGAAGGAAATCAGCCATCTTGGTTCAAGTCTGGTTTGAGAAGCAATTTAAATGGTGTTTGATTTGTCATACATCTGGTTATCAAAGAGCTTCTTTAGTTAATTCGTAGAACAACAGAAGTTTTCTTCAGAGATAGTAAGAACTGCCAATGCTGGAGTCAGAGATAACACAGTGTGGAGCTGGAGGAACACAGGTCAGGCAGCATCAGGGGAGCAGGAAAGCTGACATTTCGGGTCAGGACCCTTCTTCAGAAATGGGGGAGGGGGAAAGGAGCTCTGAAATAAATAGAGCAAGGAGGGGTGGGGCTGGGGAAGGTAGGTGGGATGGTGATAGGTGAGTGCAGGTAGGCAGTGGTGGGGATTGATCAGTGAGATGGGAGGAGTAGATAGGTGGGAGAGAAGATGGACAGGTTGTGTCAGGTCAAGGAGGCAGGGATGAGAGGGAGGGTTGGTAATGGGATGAGGCGGGGTTGGAGAGATTTTGAAACTAGTAAAGTCCACATGGAGACCATTGGGTTGTAGGTTCCCAAGGTGAAATATGACATACTGCTCCTTCAGTTTCCAAGTGGCGTCATTGTGACACTGGAGGAGACCCAGGATGGACATGTCGTTCAGGGAGTGGGAGTGGGAGGGGGAGGGGGAGTTGAAGTGGTTTGCAACTGGAAGATGTTGTCGTTCTTCATGAACAAAGCAAAGGTGCTCTACAAAGCCTCCGCTTGGAGGCCACATCGGGACCAGCGGATGCAGTAAACTACATTAGCGGATGTGCAGTTTTCTTCATTAGTCTATGACACCAGACCCTAAATCTTTGGCACAAAAGGTTGTAGGCTTCTAAGTCTTCTAAATTTGCTGTGATTGAGATTCGGCACAGGTTATTAGGATGCAAAGCAAGATAAATAGTTGAAGGCAATAAATGTAAGGTCCAAGATAGTTAGCATCCTTGTATCTGAGTGAGATAATGGAAATGCAGCTTTTGAACTTTGGTGAGGTGAGATGAGATTGTCTGCTTTTGTTTTGATGGCTGATGAAGGCAGTTCTGGAAAGGCATAATCTGCCACGAATGACTGTAGTTTTCCCTTCAGTTATGCTGAATGACCTCTGATGCTATGTCTGCAAGACTAGCATACGCTTTAGAGCTTCCAAAACTATATGTTGTGATGGTGAATTCCTGCCAACTGTTGGTGTCATCATTTGTGTTGATCAGCAAGAGTGTTAACACACTCAAGAAACAGCGATCACTGCAAAAGCTCAAGAGGCAATTTGATTGCGTTCCCTTATTGATGAGTTTTACTTGACAGTTGTCGGAGTGTCAGAATATTGCCCATATATATAGGATGGACCGGAGAAAAGAACAGGTCAGTTATGTACAGTTCAGGTCTTTGTCATCTGTTCTTCACTCTCTACTCTTCTGTTGTTGGTCTGCAAGTCCTTTCCCAGCAATTTATCACGTTTATTATTCTAGCAGGCCTTTTATGGCCTCTTACATAATTCTAAGTCCCACATAGGAATTTTTGAAAAACTTCAAAAATATAATGAAAACTGAGGATGTGAGAATTTGCAGCAGCTTAATAAGTATCTGAAAGAGAAGCTTCACTAGCAAACCCTAACCAAATCCTCCATCACAACAATTAATGCAAGCTAATTTTTCACTTGTA
The DNA here is from genome assembly GCA_024137785.1 of Ginglymostoma cirratum. Lineage (NCBI taxonomy): Eukaryota > Metazoa > Chordata > Chondrichthyes > Orectolobiformes > Ginglymostomatidae > Ginglymostoma > Ginglymostoma cirratum. The sequence goes on from JAHRHZ010000100.1 coordinate 5,977,365, forward strand.
CATGCCAATTCATGTGCTCTGCATTTTTGGCACTTCTTTTGATTACTTCACACCTTGAGTTACCTAGTTTTCAATTGTTGATTTATGGGATTGACTTTGAATACGAGGTTCTTATGATGTAAAAATTAATTGTGGTGAGTTTGAAGCAGCTCTTTGATATGTTCAAAATCCTCTTTCCGTCACTAACTGTACATGTTTCAGGCTTTAATTACTTTTTCCAAGACACACTTGAAGTTAATTAGTTTCCGACTATTGGGCACAGCTGCAGTGAAAGTACTGTACTCTGTTGTAAGTTCCGAAGCCTTTGCCAATCAACATCTTTACACAAACTTGTTCAAGGATACTTGTGAGAAAGGCCTGACCTTGAGGTAATAGGATTTAAAATGGTAGTCGTATGGTGCCCTCTTTTTATGTTTGAGTGTTGGGGGTCACACTATGGTGGTATTTCAGTTGGTAGTACAGTAAAGCCAAAATTGTTGCTGACAAGAATCAGCAATTGACAGTTCACAGCAGCTCCCTTACTGCTGGCCATGCACCAATGCAATGTATGTGGCATCCTGAAAACATGTCAATTGAACAGCGGTAGTGGATTCTACAAGGTTTGCAGCATGTTGTTTGGTATTAGAACACAGTAATGGAAAAAAGCATATTGCGTGTTTTGAATAACACTTCCTCACTGGACAGATGTTCATTCATATCCCATTCCTAGCCATGTCCAACTTGTAAGAGTTATCTGGAGGAGACATTTTGCTTGAAGAAATGAGTATTTGGAAAGAAATAGTTTTAAAGTATCCAATTGCAACAGAGACAAAGCTCATTTTACCCTGACTTTGTTGGCCCATGGAGTGCTTCCGCTTAACTCTGGCTAAGGACTCATTCTGTTTATGTAACAGGATCAGCTAAGGGTTTTCTGCAGATTAGCACTTTGTTTGGGACTGGTGATGAAATGGTGCCTTAGCAGCAAAGTTTATTACCCACTGAGTTACAACTGTTTACATGTCCAACTGGTGCGGTATCTGTTTATATTTCTCAAGTAAGGCTGAAGAGCAACTTGATAATGTCCTGACCAGAACATGATTTCATCGCAATTCCAAAACAAGTAGTAATGTTTGGAATTATGTGTTACTTCTTCACTTTGAGACAAATCCAAGCAATTTGGAAATTATTCTAATTTCAAATATGATGACTGTTTTGTAGACAAACAGGAGAACAGTAATGCATCAGCAACACCCTGTACACTGCAATAGGAAGATTGAACAGTTACTTTATGCCTTGTATCTAACCTGCTAGAGTTGGCAGCATGTAGAAAGCACTGAGCACTTGATGAAAATATCTGGCTCCCTGTGCTAGGAGGTGGCATTGGTAAAGATCAAGCTGAGGGCTCAAATCAAACTTAATCTAACTTGATGAAGTAAGTGTTTTCTTGAGTGACAAACAGAGATTAGGTCCCTGCAGTGAAGTCGAAGTGCATGAAAACATTTATTAGAGTGCCCTGCTCCTAAATATATGATGCCAGTCGTCTTGATTATGTTTCAGTACATTCATTGTGCAACCAGTGATTCAATTTAATGCTTTCCATTTTCATTTATAAGTCCTTTCATAATTTACTACAACATCCATAAACTGTATATGGTTGAAATACAACCCCTCAATCTCTTTCTTGTATGTTGGCAAATGCAGAGTAGAGCTTTTAGAACCAGGGCCATGTGCACTTCGGTTTTCCACATAATAAACAAATGCTTCCCTCCTGCCACCCAAGAAGTATTTTAAAGATAGTCCTATACTGAATGTGTTTTATTTCTGGTATCTGTGCATGCATTGGAGATAATTGCTGCATCTCAGTTTTACTTTGCTAAGACTTGGGAGGAATTTGCATCTGTTAGTCTCATTTATAAAGGACTGTGCCACCCTGGGAGCAGTAGTAGTAAATTATTTAGCACTGTTTCTGCCAAGTTATCAACCACGAATCTCATTCCAAGTCATTAGGATGTATAAAGATCAATTATATTTAATTGGAACCCTTGCAGCATTGTATTATCAGAAGTTGTATTGAAGGATTTGTTAATGAAATAAGCACAAAGCTATGTCCAGTCTCATGATGTCAGATACCATCAGTTTTCTGCAAACAGTGAGCAGGTTCTGTCAGTGCAGATTGAATGGAATGGCTGGCTTGTTTCAGGGATCTTCGATCAGATTTGATATAACTTGGGAGGATTTTTTTCTGCATGGTGGTAAAGGACAAGGCATGAACATCACAAAGTAAATAAGTGTAGTGGAAGTCAAATATACATTGTTGAATGTCCTACTGAGCAACATTGTGGGAACACCATAAATTCAATGACTGCAACAATTTAAAGAGAAATCCATCTGTACCATCTTCCCAGGGCAATTGTGCGTGATTAGTAAAAGTGTCCTCACACGACAATCCAAAAATAAATTCTCAAGACCCACAACAAAAGTGATCATGATTTATCCATCTGAACTGTACATCAGTTTCAAGCAACATACCATTAATATCCAGTTTAAGGAATGCATTCAATTTTTGCGTTACCATTTTCATTCCAAAACTGCAAATTGTGAAGCAATTTACACTTCCCTTGCGTGTAAGGTGGAGAAGCATGTGTGAAGAGAGCATTTTGCCGCTGGACCGTACTATACTTCAAAAATACAGTTCCTAAAGTATAATTGATAGATAATTGAATGGGCAGACAAAGCAAGTGGAGGGAAAGATCTGTCCTGTATATCTCCAATGATTAAAATGAACAAGCAGTATATTTGCAGTGGCAACACTTGCCTTGCACATACACAGCAGCATACACTCAAAGAAATGGAAATGGTATGTGTTCAGTCTGCAGTTTGTAATCTTACTGAGCCACCAGATGTTATTTTTGCAGACTGTGGCTTATAGTGATGGATGTCTGTCTTTGAGGTTTAGAATCATTCGCTTTTTGTGCTGCCATGATTCTGTACAATATTCAAGGCAATGAACAGAACCTGCTATTCACTGTGATAACTGCTTTACTTGAATCTCAAGATACAGGGGAAGTGTTTGGAAGTGACAGAATGAGGACAGTAATGCAAAGCAGAGCCATAATCCAGCCACTTCAGGATCAGACCTCCAAACTACAGTCAATCAGTTCCCTCCCTGTATCTGAGAACTTCACGACAAGCTAAGTTGGAATGGTGATGGTACCCTAAGATTTTTCTGCACAGCAGTAGCATGGTTTATTAAAATGACAGCAGTGGAAGGTAGCTCCGCAGCACTCAAAATCTTGCAGTGTGTCCTGGGCCTATCTAAGATGGTTGTCCAGTTTGCCAGACTCCCTAGTACCCAAATGTGTTTCACCTCAGGCTTTTGACTTGTCTACTGTGAAATTATTTTCACCTCAGCTCCTGTGCGTTTGCTAATAAATAACTAATGAATAGCTTAGTGACAGATGTTTATTCCATATAAGTTAGACGTTGATTGGCTTTATAAATACTGGGTTTTATGAGTCTTCTACATATATTTTTTTGGAATGAAGTACCATCATATACAAATATCCCTCCTAGTCTGCCGTTGTCCTGTATCGTGAGGGCTGTACTCAGACATCTTAAGCTCATTTAAAAAAAGAGCTTGTGTTGAACATACTGCTGCGTTATACTCAAAGCATGGTGTCAGAAGTGGTATTGAGGCGTCTGTTGCAGATATGTGAGTAATTAGTTACTGACAGGGAGGCACTGCTATGCAGCTACATGCAGAGCTGTGAGCTGTCCGTAAAAAACACAAAGAAGTCAGCCACAGTTAAAACTCTGGTTAAAAGAAAATGGCTGCAGAAAACGGTGCCAGCTTCTGCTCAAATGACAGGGAAGACAAAGCAAAATTGGAATTTCTTTGATGCACAGTGGTAAAGTTATGAAATAGCTATAGATTTGTTGAGTAAACCAGTACGGTTAAAAGTTGAGATAATAAGGTGTGGAGCTGGATGAACACAGCAGGCCAAGCAGCATCATAGGAGCAGGAAAGCTTGACGTTTCTGGCCTAGACCCTTCTTCAGAAATGGGGGAGGGGAAGAGGGTTCTGAAATAAATAGGGAGAGATGGGGAGGTAGATAGAAGATGGATAGAGGAGAGGATAGGTGGACAGGAGACAGACAAGTCAAAGAAGCAGGGATGGAGCCAGTAAAGGTGAGTGTAGGTGAGGAGGTAGGGAGGAGATAGGTCAGTCCAGGGAGGACGGACAGATCAAGGGGGCAGGATGAGGTTAGTAGGTAGGAGATGGGGGTGCGGCTTGAGGTAGAAGGAGGGGATAGGTGAGAGGAAAAACAGGTTAGGGAGGTGGGGACACGCTGGGCTGGTTTTGGGGTGCGGTTGGGGGAGGGGAGATTTTGAAACTTGTGAAATCCACATTGATACCATTGGGCTGCAGGGTTCCCAGGCTAAATATGAGTTGCTGTTCCTGCAGCCTTCAGGTGGCATCATTGTGGCACTGCAGGAGGCCCAGGATGGACCTGTCGTCTGAGGAATGGGAGGGGGAGTTGAAATGGTTCGCGACTGGGAGGTGCAATTGTTTGTTGCGAACCGATTTTCAGGTGTTCTGCAAAGCGGTCCCCAAGCCTCTGGTTTCCCCGATGTAGAGGAGGCCACACCGGGTACAGCGGATGCAGTAGACCACATTGGCAGATGTGCAGGTGAACATCTGCTTGATGAGGAAAGTCTTCTTGGGGCCTGGGATTGGGGTGAGGGAGGAGGTGTGGGTGCAGGTGTAGCACTTCCTGCGGTTGCAGGGAAAAGTGCCGGGTGTGGTGGGGCTGGAGGGGAGTGTGAAGCGGACAAGGGAGTCACGGAGAGAGTGGTCCCTCCGGAAAGCAGACAAGGGTGGGGAGGGAAAAATGTCTTTGGTGGTGGGGTTGGTTCTACTTCTTTTATCATGTTTGAGAAAAGTGTGTTTTAAAATTTACACCATCCTAAATCTTGAAGAGCAGAAAAATCGTGGTAGAATTTTTAACAGCTTTGAAGGCATGCTTTTAGCCCATGTGAACATTACAAATGAATGCTATGTATTCAATATTAGGGAATAAATAATGTGGAAAATAATGCATTGATCAATGCATAACATGGTTAACTCAACTCACAGAAACCTATGAATTTGCATAAGGATGATCTAATTAACGGCAAGATTGCATTTGTGTAAGTGACTCAGAAGTGAAAGCATACCACTCAGACAAAATCAACCTACACTCAGGAAAGCAGTTGAAATGTACAAAAGTGCCAAGGATAGCCACTGGAGAGATATCAGCTGAAGTTTCTGACAAATCACTCAACGACAAGTTGCTTCAGTCAAGTCAGTTGGTGATGTTTGTGATAATTGGAATGGTGACTGCAGAAGGAGAATATCAACTCAATGTTAGACACTGATGCATCCTGCAACATCGTAATTTCTACAGACCTGTGCAAAATGGCTCAACTTGGCAATCCAAAAATGCATAAGGCTAAGGCTATGATGACATCATAATCGTACCAAGAGGACAGATTACTCTGCAATCCCATTTACAGCAACTTGAATGAAGATCTGGAGTTTCAGATTGTAGATGGAAAGCAAATGCTGCTCATCTCAGCAGAGGCAAGTCTAAAACTTGGACTGGTAACCCTGAACATGCCGAAAGAGTTTTGCAATATGTCACAGCAACTAAATCGTTAACTGTGCAGCAGACCTTTGAGGAATACAGTGATGTGGTCACAGGATTTTGCTGTTTTACACGGTGGTTCACTGGTTAGCACTGCTGCCTCACAGTGCCAGGAACTCGGGTTCAATTCCTGCCTCAGGTGACTGTCTGTGTGGAATTTACTCATTCTCCCCTTGTCACTGTAGGTTTCCTCTGGGTGCTGCAGTTTCCTCCCACAGTCCAAAGATGCGCAGGTTGGGTGGTTTGGCCACGCTAAATTGCCCATAGTTTCAAGAGATGTGTAGGTTAGGTGGATTAGCCATCGGAAGTGCAGAGTTACAGGGATAGGGTAGGGGCCGAGTCTCGGTGGGATGCTCTTCGGAGGGTTGGTATGGGCTCGATAGGCTGAATGGCCTACTTCCGTACTGTAGGCAGTCTGTGATTCTATGAACTAGATGAGAATGTATGACCAATTCAACACCTACTGTGGAAGCTCCAACTGCCCTCAAGACCAGCCTGAAAGACAAGATAGAAAAGTTGGGAGAAGAAAGAAATAATAAAGTGGCAATTCTGACAGAATGGATTAGCAGCATGGTACCAGTAAAACTACATGGAAAACTGAAAGTATGCATCCATCCAAAGAATGTAAATGAAGTCCTGAAGAGATATCATGATCCAATGCCAAATATCAAAGGAATTTTGCCATAGCTTTTAAAGGCAGAAGTTTTAACCATATTCTAGATGCATTTGGGAAATACGTATGTGTACATATGCCATTTGGCATTCCAGAAAAATATAAATGCAGACTATGTAAGGTAGTGATCTTCCAAGGACGGAAGCTAGAGTAGAGGACCTGCTAGTTTATGGATGGGAGACCCAAAGAAAGAGGCAGTTGCTTACATGACCAAAATCTAAAGTGACAGCTTGACAACTCTCCATGTGAACCGAAAATTGAACAAGGAAAGAATACAACTGAAGATGCCCAAAGGCAAGTACTAAGCAATCTACTGACAGCAAAGGATCTTTCCCAGATCCTGAAAAAGTGAAAGTTACAGCAGCAATGCTGCAATCGACAGATGTAGAGACAGTATAACAATTTGTTATCTTTGTCAACAGTTTGGCAAGATTCTTACCCAAATTATCATCCAAGTGTGAACCATTACAGCAACTCACTGCCAGGGTTGTGCAATGGTATTGGGACAGAGAGCAAGAAGCAACATTCATTAAAATTGAGCAGATAGTGACTGCAATACCAATGCCAAAATACGATGATGTAAATGATGAAGTCACTCTGCAGTGTTACACCAGTGAGACAGGACCTGGAGAAACCTTAATGCAGAAAAGCCAACTGGTTACATTTCCATTCAGGTTCTTAACACAAATGGTGCAGTGGTATGATCAGATTGAGAATGTCTGTCTGCCCATTGTCTTGGCTTGTGAACTTTTTCATTAATCCTACTTGGGAGAGACAAGTGACCGTCAAGTCCGACCACAGACCACTTCAAAGCATTTTCCTCAAACCACAACTATCTGCTCCACAGTGTCTTCAAAGAATGTTACTCCAGTTATAAAGGTACCATCTGTTTGTGACATAAAGCAAAGGAAGCAGATGTACATTGCAGACATGATGTCAAGAACAGTGCTCCTAATGAGGGAAATAGAGACTGCTCTAACTGCGTGTGAAATCTGCCAGGTTCAAGATGCAGGAGCAACTCATTCTGCTCTGGAGGTTATCAACCTAGCAGAGTTGTTGAATGTAACAGATTAATGTGTTCTTCAGATGAAGCGACCCTGAGTACTCAAGAGTCTTGTCATGATGGAAGAATGGCCCGAGAACATTAAGGACACCAGTTGCTATAAGAAAGTATCGGACACATTGGTAGATTGACAGCCCAAGATGACATGTTGTACAAAGGAATTAGTCATTATCCTGAGGGGGCTGAAAGGACACATACTAAAGTATATTCATGCAAACTACCAAGGAATTGAATCAAGCCTGAAGAAGGCAAAAAATAAGCTCTCCTTGTTGAAGTTGAGTAATGAAATCAAGGACCACAGCCAGTACAGTGCTTGTAATGAGTATCAAACTAGGCAAAGTAGAGAATTGCTGATGACACACATCACAGACAGACCATGGTTGAAGATAGGAGTAGACCCCTTTGCAGTTGCAGGAACTGGTAGTCTCATCACAGTTGGCTCTGACTACCGTGAGGTCGACCAGCTGACTTCAGTGACCGCCACTGAGATTGTCCAGTGCCTAAAAGCACACTCAATCATTACGGCATTCCTAATATTGTCACGAGTGTTGATGGCCCTTAACTCATAAGTGAAAAATTCAGTCACTTAATAAGACTTGGAAATTCAACACCTCATATAATCTTCACTTTATCCCCAGTTAAATAGAAATGTGATGTTCCTCAGCTGCAGACAACTGATAATGAATGTGTACATCACTTGCACAAATAACACATTAACAATCAGACATTAAGGTCCACAGCAACCCAACAACAGAAATAAAACGAGAACAGACCATACAGGAGTAGGTCATTCAGTCCATCAAGTCTGCTGTGCCATTCGATGAGATAATGGCTGATCTGATAATTCTCAACTCCACTTTACTGCCTTTTCCCTATAACCCTCGAGTTCCTTAAAATTTAAAAATCCATCTGTCTCAGCTTTGAATATATGTAAGGACCCAATCTCTATAGCCCTCTGTGGTAAAGAGTTCCACAGATTCACTACCCTCTGAGAGAAGAAATCCCTCATGTCTGTCTTAAACATGCAACCCCTTATTCTGAGATTATTCCCTGTGGTTCTTGACTCTCCCACAAGGGCAAAGAACCTTCCTGCATCTACCATGTCACGTCCACCAATTTATCATGTACGTTTCAATAAGTTCACCTCTTGTCATCCTAAAATCCACTGAGCACAGGCCAAATCAACTCAATCTCTCCTCATAAGACAGTCTCACCATTTGTCGCATCAGCCTAGTGAACTTTCTCTGGACTGCCTTAAATACCAGTATGTCTTTGTTTAGATAAGAGGCCTCAAACTATTCACAGTATTCCAGCTGTGGTCTGACTAGTACCTAGTAGTTTTAGCAAAACTTTGCTACTTTTATACTCCGTTCTCTTTTAAATAAAGGCAAACATTCTATTTACCTTTAAGTTACTTGCTGAACTTGGATGATAGATTTATGGGATTCATGGGCAAGGACCCTCCAAATGCCTCTGTTCTATATCTTTCTGAGGTGTTTCTTTGTTTAAATAGTATTTAAACCCTATATTCTTCCTGCCAAAGTACATTTACTCACATTTTCCCGATTATATTCCATCAGCCAAGTTTTTACCAACCCACTTAACCTGACTGTATTCCTCTGCAGACTCTTTGTGTCACCGTCACCACTCGCCTTCCCACTTATTTTTGTGTCATTCACAAACTTGGCTATAATACACTCAATTTCCTCATCCAAGTCATTTATTGTTGTGTATATCTGTAAGTACCATGGACTGTCACTTTAAGACTCTCATCACATGATGTAATAATGATGTCATCAGTCATTTAGGGAATGTTCCTGTGATCTTGCCACAAAGTACCATGTCCATCATTCTTGTTCAGGGTAGAAAATACCTACGGAAGTAGTCTATTCATTTGGCAAAGGTAATACAGAGAGCCTATCAATTTTCCCATGTTAGTTAGACTGCCAATATTTAATTGTGTAACTATGAGCTGATTGCAACAATGGCTACCTCTCCATATGGCTTGCTGCTAAAGAAGGTATCCCTGTTATGAGGCCCAAATATTGTGGTCAGTGTTCTGTTAGTAAGGTAAATTCCCAGCTGTACAGGTATTGATAGAATCGTCTAAAGTCAAAAATGATTCCAAGAAGTTCTTTCCGTATCTGTTCATAGTTCATTTCTGCTTTGTTTAATGATCTTTATGCAAAAGTGATTTGCTTCTCTTCACCATTAGGTAATATTGAGAAATGACTGCTGCCACTCCAAAGGGTGATGCATTCCATGCTCCTTGTGGTAACTTTGGGTCAAAATGGGTCAAGGATTCTGACTTTAAAAGCCTCTTTAGCTTGCATAAAAGCTCATTCACATTGATCTTCCCATTTTCAGTTCTTTGTTTTGACATAATAGATTGTGTAACTGCATGAGAGTGGTTGCAAGATTTGGGACAAGCCTGACATAGTAATTTAATAGGTCTAAAAATGATTGTAGTTAGTTTAAACTTTTAGGTGTAGGTAACTTGTGTAGTCCTTAGCATCAATGACATGGCCTCAATATTCAATGAAAGGTTTACAAAAAATCACCTTTGTCTTTCCTCGCTTTTAAACCACAGATTTCAAGGCTTTGCAGAATAGCGTCTAAATTGTGGAATTGCTCTTCTTCATTCTTGGAATTCTTCCAGTCCACTGAAAATCTGATCCATGACACATCGGAATAGTGCAGGTGCAGATGTGATTCCAAATAGAAGTGTCTTGTATTTGAATTGTCCTTTGTGTTACAATCGTTGAGTATTTTTGAGACTTGGGATCACATTCATCTGGAGATAGCCTTGATTAAGGTCAATTTCACTGAAAAGCTGGCCTCCAGATAGTCCAGCAACTAGATCATCGAATAAAGACAAAGGATATTGCTCAGCACACAGTAACGGATTAATAGTGACCTTAAAATCAGCAGCTCTGTCTTTCTTCATGACTGGTACAATAGGAGTGGCTCAGTCACTTCCATTTACAGGTTCAAGGACTCTCCTGCCTTGATGCCTCTCTAATTCTGCTTCAACCTTTGGTCTGATTGCATGAGGCACTGATCTGGCCTTGGAGCATTTTGCTTGATTCTTTTCCTTGATTTTCAATTTGACACGGATTTTCTGCATTCTTCCCAGATCCCATTGAAAATGATGGCATGTTTCTTTAGAATTTGTGACAGACCAGTCTCAGAATCTGAGAAGTGATTTTCCTCAGGCCCGTTAAGTTTGATTTTGTCCAACCATGTTCTTCCCAATTAAGCTGGAAAATTTCCTTTGACAATGTGCAAGACAAAAATCAGATTGGCTGTACAACTGCACATTGATACATCCCCTTAAGCACCATTTTGCCTGTATACGTTCTTAGTACAATTTTTGAGGGTTGCAGCACAGTGTAACTTCAGCTGTTTCTTTCTGGTATCAGTTGTTTTAGACCCAAGTTCCTCTCTCTCAAACTGAATGCTAAAATCTACCATGTTATGGTCACTGATTCCTAAGGGATTTTATACTCTGACACCATTTATTCAATGTACTTCATTACACAACAATACATGCAAAATAGCCTCATTCCTGTTGAGGTTGGTTGGCTCGTCGAGCTGGTTTGTTGTTCTGCAGAAATTTCATTACCCTGCTGGGTAACATCATCAGTGCAGCCTCCAATGAAGCGTTGGTGTGTTTTCCCACCTGGTTTTTAAACTGTGGAGTCAGTTAAGCTGGATTGCCTCACTTCCGGTTTTTCTTCGTAGTGGAGTGGGTCGAGTTCTATGCGTTTATTGATGGCTTCCTTCATGGAGTACCAGGCTTCTAGGAATTCCCATGCCTGTCTCTGCTTAGCTTGTCCCAGGATTTTGGTGTTGTCCCAGTTGAATTCTCCTTAGCCTTATTCCTGGTTGGATCCACAGCATATTATTCTAGGAAACGCTCCCAAATGCACTCTGTGAATTCTTCCTCATGGCTACCTCTGTCAATCTGATTATCCAAACCCATTAATGATCAAAGTCATCCATGATTATAAAGAAGTAACGAAGAGGATTGATGAAGGCAGAGCATTGGACGTGATCTATATGGCCTTCAGTAAGATGTTCAACAAGGTTTCTCGTGGTAGGCTAGTTAGCAATGTTAGGTCACATGGAACACGGGGTGAACAAGCCATTTGGATACACAACTAGCTCAAATGTAGAAGAAAGAGGATGATGGCGAGAGTTGCTTTTCACACTGGAGGCCTGTGACCAGCGGTGAGCCACAAGGATCGGTGCTAGATTAACTGCTTTTTGTCATTTATATAAATGATTTGGATGTGAACACAGGAGGTATGCTTAGTAAGTTCACAGGTGACACCAAAATTGGAAGTGTAGTGGACAATGAAGGTTACCTCAGTGTACAATGGGACCTTGATCAGATGTGCCAGTGGGCTGAGGAATGTCAGATGGAGTTTAATTTAGATAAATGTGAAGTGCTGCATTTTGGAAAGGCAAAGCAGGACAGGACTTATAGAGTTAATGGTAAGGTCCTGGGAAGTGTCGCTAAATAAGGAGACCTTGGAGTGCAGGTTCCCCGTTCCTTAAAGCGGAGTCACAGGTAGATAGGATAGTGAAGAAGGCGTTTGGTACACTTGCCTTTATTGGTCAGTGCATTGAGGAAAGGAACTGGGAGGTCATGTGGCTGTACAGGACATTGGTTAGGCCCCTTTTGGAATACTGTGTTCAATTCTGGTCTCCCCTGCTATCGGAAAGATGTTGTGAAACCTGAAAGAGTTCAGAATAGATTTACGAGGATGTTGCTAGGTTTGGAGGGTTTGAGCTATAGGGAGAGGCTGAATAGGCTGAGGCTATTTTCTCTGGAGTGTCGGAGGCTGAGGGGTGACCTTATAGAAGTTTATAAAATCATGAGGGACATGGATAGGGCAAATAGCCAAAGTCTTTTCCTAAGACTTCCCTAAGGGGAAATCCAAAACTAGGGGCCGTAGATTTAAGGTGAGAGGGGAAAGATTCAAAAGGGACCTAAGGGGCAACTTAAAAGGTATCTGGATAGGTATATGAGTAGAAGGGGTTTAAAGGGATCTGGGCCAAATGCTGGGAAATGGGATTAGATTAATTTAGGATATCTGGTCAGCATGGACAAGTTGTACCAAAGGGTCTGTTTCCATGATGTGTAGCTGTGTGACTCTATGACTCTGTTATATTGTCTTTGTTGTATAGAGTCATAGAGATCCATGTGTATATGCTTACAAAGTGCCTTCTGATTCTTGGTGCTTCCCGCGGTCCTGCCATTCCTGTGTATTCCTTTGCCTTGTTTGTCCTGCCCAAGTGCATTGCCTCACGTTTATCTGAATAGAATTCTATTTGTTACTGATCAGCCCATCTATATCATGAAATCATACTGCACGGAAACAGACCCATCAGTTCAACAGTCCATGCCAAACATAATCCCAAACTGAACTAGTCCCACCTGTCTGCTCCTGGCTAATATCCCTCCAAACCTTTCCTATTCATGTACTTATGCAAATATCTTTGAAATGTTGTAATATTGTACTGACATCCATCACTTCCCCAGGACGTTCATTTCACATGCAAATGACCCTCTGTGTAAAAAAAAAAAAAAATTGTCCCTCATGTCTTTTTTAAATCTCTCTCCTCTCACCCAAGAAATGTGCCCCCTAATCTTGAAATCCCCATCGTAAGGAAAGGCAACTTCCGTTAACTCTGTACCCTTCCTTACTTTATGAACTTCTATAAGATCGTCTCTCAGCCTCCTGTGCTCCAGTGGAAAGGAGGCCCAGCTTATTCAGGCTTTCTTTATAACTCAAACCTCCCATACCAGGCAATGCCCTGGTAAATCTCTTCTGAATCCTTAACAAATTGATAATATCCTTCCTATAACTGGACACAGTTTTCCAGAAGAGGCCTTGTCAATGTCCTGTTATCCTGCAATTTAAGGCTATATTCCTTACTATTTCTCACCCCACCTATCCTTGTATCATCTGCAAACATACTGATCAGTCCCCATTATCTCCTGATTTATTCTCTGTTCCACCATATAGCTACTGTTCAGGAGCCCATAGATTATTCCTACAAGTGTTGTCATTCCCTTTTTATTTCTTACCTCCAACGAAATGGATTGTCGTATCACAAAAACATTAAAAGGCGCAAGAAAAAAATTCCCAGGGGAAACAACAATATCCAGATGAAAAGCCAATAGCAACACCATCTACAATTTTGAAATTAATCTGCTTTAAGCACGAAGAATGAACTGCTAATGTGTGAGAATGGTTGTGCATATATTTGGTAATTTGGGAAACTCAAAATGTACCTATTAATGAATGTAATTTTTTTTTGTTCAGAAATTGGGATTCTGGTTTGAAATGTACAGATTTCTCTCCAAGTCTGTTGTAGTCACATGACCACTACCAGGAGATGCCCACACAGTAGGCAGACAGCATAAGATCAGTTGAATAAAAATCTCACGTTGAACAGATTGCTATCTTATACACTCAAGACCAGGTTAGTCAAGACAATTCAATTTTATTTTCCTTACCAGAAGGCCTGAAGCTCTCATTTCATATCTGTAATGATTGAACCAAGGCCATGTGGATCTCATTGACTATGATATCCTTGATTGGGGTTGTTAACATGGGTCAATTAGGGAGCCCTGACTGTCTGAATCTCCTGTTTATATCTGAGAGTCTCCTCACTCTAGGAACTGTCTCCAACCTAACTGGTCAGAGTCCATGTACTGTGCAAGTGTAAATAAAGAGTGACTTGGTAACACAATACCAGCCTCTGTGCAATTATTTCAACATCAATACCACTTTATTGGCTATACAGAAACAAGTCAGCAGCAAATGCACTTTGCTACCATTTGAAGGTATACTGTAAAATGCTCTGATTTTAGAGCAACTTTGAGAACCTTTGGAAGTTTCTGTATCAGCAGCAGTACAGTAGTAATATATTCTGTCAACACAGCTGCTGTTATAATCCAGGCTAAAGAAGTATTCCTCCACAAACTGCATGGTGATTGGTGTGTTGAAGCAGCCGTTTATTGCGTAACCAAGGTCACATAGTTTTCACAACAATGACTTCCCAATCTTGAGTCATCTTGCTTCAGAACTGCTGAGATGTGGTGCTACCTAAGAATCTCGGCCTTGCTTTGGGATTAAGGTACAATTATATTTAATAAAACTGTCAAAGGCATTGTGTTTCTTTTGCGTTAATATACTTTTGGACAATAATCACTATAAGCTTTCATAAATAACAGTATCATAATGACTAGATAACCTTGATTGGCCAGAGCATGGTGGTTAATTCCCCTGCTCTATTTTAAAATAAACCACAAGATATTTGCTTGCATCTAGAGGACAGGTACAGTTTCAGCTTAATTTTTCATCTAAAGGACAAGTAGTTCAAACTGCAGGGCTCCCACAGTACTGCACTGGCGTGTCAACCTTGAATTGTACGCTCAAGCTTCGAGTGAGACATAGGAGCAGGTTCAAGCGGTCAAATAGACTGCTCTTGATCCTGTTTTTCTGTAAATATGCAGCATTCTGACTTGATGCTTCTAGCTGATCCATAACTGCTATTTATAGTTTAATTAGTGGGCTATTTTCTGTCCGTGAAAATCATTACTGCAGTCTAGGTGATCACTATTTCCTTAATTTTGTACATTTCAAATAAACCCTGAAGAACCAGAGTGCCTTGTAATGTGACTCACTGTTCAAAAGCTGTTGCAGATGGTGACTGGAAGGTTCAATGTGAAACTGATACCACAGCTGTTAACATTAGTGTATAAATAATGCATAAAAAATTCTTGGAAGGGGAAATCAATACACCTCTGAAAAAGAGAAGTCTAATTACGATTTCAAGTTCAGCCATAAAATGTAAAACAGAACCATTTTCAGCGGCAATGTGGGGGTGTGCCTGGTATCTACATCAGCTTTTGCACTGGAAAATTTCATTTAAGCTGACAGAATTGATCTTGTCATAAAGGTCTATACTCCTTTAAAAGGTAATTTTATGGCACCTCATTATAAATAAATTGATTTTGCAAACTTCACATGTTTATGTGCTTCTGAATTTTAAATTACTCTTCTTTCATAAAAAGAGCAGATTTTCTTAATTTGTATTCATTTTTAACATCCTTCTTAGCCACTTCCTTCAGTTTCCCCATGTCTAAGCTTGGTATTATTGGTTCAGGGTGTATGGTTATCTTCACTTGACAGGGCCTTGACTTTGTTTCTTTCATTATGTGTATGTTATCAGCTTGAGGAAAAGCCTCCCTTCCAAGCATGATTTTGGAACCATGGCATAGGTTGGGCAGTTTGGTCCATGAATGACACCAGAGTAGTTTCAATGTATGATTCTGAATGTTCGAAAGGAAATCTCTCTAGGGCGTCAGTCCTGCAACAGATTGTTTTGACATGTTGGGGAAACTGGCTGCCTGGGTCATTGGTGGAATGTGCTTTTCTTAAAACCGCCCTCCCCCGGTGCATTCTCACTGCCATGTTACAGGATATGCTGTTGATGATCTGAACACAGTTCACAAAGAAATATTTCCTGTGACTTATTCTGTGGCTGTCATTGAATTTTTTTTCATAAGCTTAGTGTCAACCAAATCTTCAGTATAATAGAAACAGAAGGTGTTCCAGAAACTCAGGTGATGTGGTAGCACTAGCCAAGGCTCTGTGTTTGTTTGCTTACTCAGACCAAGCCCTCTTTGCTCATCACTCTTGTTCTTGCTAACCTGTATTAGCTCCTTGTTAAGCAATGCCTTGATTTTAAAACTCTTATCATTTGCTTTCACATCCTATCCTGTCCTCACCCTTCTGTGATCTCCTTCGGTAACATAACCCTTCAAGAATACCCATGCCTATCTAATTTCAGCCTCATGAGTGTCCCTGAAATTAATTGTTCCACCATTGGTGCATGGCTATCTTAGCCCTTAGTCTGAATTCCTTCTTTCAGATCTTTGTCCCTCATTTAATACTATCCATGAAACTTATCTCTCTGAGCAAGCTTTCAGCCAACTGCTTTAATACTGCTTTGTGTAGCTTATTGTCAAATTTTGCTTTATAATGCTTCTTTGAAGCATCTTTAGACCATTTATTACATTAAAGGCTTAATATAGGTTAAACTGGGTATTCTTACAGATCATCCTAAGAAAGCATACTAATAGTGCAGGCTTCTTCACTATCGGAGCAGAAGAACAGGATTAGTCCATTCGGCCCATGGAGCCTGCCCTGCCCTTCAATATGAGCATGGCTGATCGAAAATATCAGCATTTATAATTATTGACCTAAATGTGTGCTTTTATTATGTTGTTCACTCACCACAGTGAATTGAGCTTGGATTGAACAACTTTTTGATTTCTGTGTTTCTTTATTTTAAGTATGGAATGATCTCAATGTTGTGTGAATGTAACTTCTGACTTTAGCAATAAATGTCTTGCGTTTCACTGGTGGTGTACAATGTTGATGAAATACATGTCCTGGACTTGTCGCCATTTGTGTTCATGCATGATGTTACCAACTTAAGTGAATTCCCAATCTTAGCAAGGATTCCAAGAGAGCCTGAGTTCCAGTAAGGCATACCCCTGATGGGGAGATATTGAAGATCACTCTTCCACTAACATCACACAACCCAACATGATCCTTATTCCCAATGGGAAGAGGGAGTAGTGTTACAACATGTGGGTTTAGGCAAGTTTTTCACCAAAGACAATTCTTGTGATTCAGTACTTAAGATATTTATAGCATATTTATATTTGCCTGTGAACAGCTACATAGATGACTGGCTGCTTGCACAGTTAGTAAAACATGTTGCGTGGAAGGAAAGTTTATCATTAAAGGCCTCCATCTGAAAATTACCAGTGTACTTTGAAGCCATTAATGAATGATCAATATCTACAATATTTCCTTCTGCTACTGTTTGACTTGTAGCAACCAATGCTGATATCTGCAGTAGTTAAAGCTTTTTTTCCCCAAAAAATATTGTTAGACAGTTGGTTAACTGCCCAGCTAAGAATTGAGAGAAAGTTGATTTCTATTTCTTAAGGGTGGTTAGTCATGGAATCATATTGACATATCTGGAGAAGTTTGGAGTCTTCAGTGTGGGATTTGTGGGCTGTAAATTGTAGTTAAAATAGTTCCAATGTACCTGCCTAGATCCTGTGAGCTATAGTTTGGGCCCTGTAGGCATCCCGGGCATGTTTTGGATTTAAGCAAGTTACCAAGTGCTGGGAGGAATTGGTGGATTTACCATGGCAAATTTTTGTGTACCGTTTTGCTGTAAATTGAAGAGTAATGCCCAGTCCAAAATGGGTGGTGGCAACAGCACCATTCAAGAGAGGTGTGAGCAGTAGATCAGTGATCTCTCTCTCATTTCAAAGTTACTGAGTCATGGCTTCAAGCTCCATCCCAGGGATTTGAGTAAGTAATCCATGCTAACACTTCTGCAGAGGCCTGGTGCTCAGTTGGAAAGACATATTTTTGACTTTAAGGGCACTGTGTTTCATTTCATGGCACTATTTTGAAGGAGAGTGGGTAGTTTCCTCAATGTTTTGATCAGATCATTTTGTCACAGTGCTGCTTGGGTGATTATGTTATGTGAAGCCATGTTTCCCATATCCTGAGATGTGAAAAAAATGGAAGTTTATTCATTCTTTAAGCCATGTAATAACATGGAAATTGAAGGTGACACATAAGAGACATCTCCTGGTGATACTTAAGAGACATCTCCTGGTGTCTGACCTGCTTGTGAATTATTGTGATATCATGTGTTATAGGAACGTCTTTTCACATTTGTGCATATATAATGTGACCCTAGATTAAGCTTTTGTATTACTCCATGGTAATGGGTGTTGCTGCCACCAGAAATTTCCCAATCCGAAATAGTATTGAGAAACTAGTGATGAGATAGCTTGTTGAACTGTTGTAGTCTGTAAGGTGCAGATGCACTCTAAAGGCAACGAGAGAAGTTATTCCAGGTTTTTGACTGAATTTCCCAGGCTTTTGCCAAGTATTATTCGTGTTATTTTATGTACAAGTTTGATATAACAGAGTAGCTTGTTGAGCCATTTGACAGTATGATGAAATGATTGCAAAGCGTGCTTATTTCTATATAGACAGTCCACAACTGAATGAGAGACTAAAACTTTCAGTTTCTGGAAAAATTGTGATTTCAAGTTTCAGGCCTCAGTTTACAGGTGAACCAGGAACCATATAAAGGACAGTCATAAATTAGGCAATGCCAGTGGGTTGCTAAGAAAATCGAAGCTGTTTGGAACAAAGTAAACGCAAGGTATTTGGGGATCAGTTTTCAGTAGGAATCAGGAATTTAGAGGTTGTGAAGAGCTTTTGGAGAAGTCTGGGCACACTGAGGAGCTGGGTGGCTTTCTCTTACCAGAGATGACCAGAGGTGAAGGTTACTTGGTGAATGTTCATGAACACTCATGAACTGTGTGAAGGTGGTTCTGCAGGTCTTTTAGGTCATAATCATACCTGTGAATTCGGATGGACTCAAGTTTTTGTCAGAGGCTATTTAGTGATCACATCGTGTGGAAAAGGAATTGAACCTGGAGCTGAAAAGACTGAATTTTGAGGGTTTATCAGCTGAGACAAATGATCCCTGTTCCTCGTTATCCTTGTTAATTCATGTTTATTTGATGTTGATTTTGGTTTAACTGTTGCAGTAAAACTTACTAAAATCTTGTCCATTGGTTTCTTGGGGCTGTTTGAGAAGTTCTGTTCTTTCATGTTATTGGTGTCCATGGGGATTGTAACAATAGGAAAGTGGCTGTGAGAGTGGAGTTTCATGTCATCTAGATTGTAAGATTAACAGATTTCCTCCCGTGAAGTGAACTAGATGGATTTTTATGGTAGTTCAGAAAAGCCATAATCCTTTGCTTTACAAATTCAAACAGTTTTGCGATGACAGTCCTGAGACACAGAATGCAACAGATCAGGGGCTGGATGGTGGTAGGCTGAGTGATCATGACGTACAGAGCAGAACTTTTGCATCCAAAGGCAAATGGTTCAGATGAATACTTGGATGATACATATTCTCAAAGGAGGTAGTCAATAAAGGGATGTGGAGGAAAAACTACTAGAAAATTTAAATATTAGTTAAATATTCAAGGTCATGGCCAAGAAGAAGGGTCTCGACCCGAAACGTCAACTTTCCTGCTCCTCTGATGCTGCTTGGCCTGCTGTGTTCATCCAGCTCCACAACGTTTTATCTCAGGTCCATTGATTGGTGTAATGGGATGGAAACATGGCAAATAAGGAAGTACTGTGCAAGTTCTGATAGTGGGTTTAAAAGTGAATCTTGTGTTAGAAAATAGTCAGATACCTGTGCCAGAGAGATCTTACAATAGTAGTCCCAAAAGATAGAGCAGTGTAAGTTGAGACTTTCGCTTGAACAGATTAAACAACAAAGTGAGGGAAATGGAACAGTCTCAAGGGAGAGCCAGAAGCAGAAACCAAATGGCTGTGAAACTTTGGTGGCTGCCAATTAAGCTAGAGGATAAATTAACCAGAAGGACAAAATAAATGGAAATGATTAGTTAGAAGGAATCTATAGTCCATTGTGAAATTCGAGAGTGTAAAAGAGTAGGCAACAGCATCCTTGTTCCATCGATGGATTTGTGAAGAGAAGGTCCTTGTACATATGACTTATAAGGCTAATGCAAGGCTAGTTGCTTGTAATTGGACAGGGTGCAGATGTTCACGTGGACTCTCCCACAAAGTAATCCTGAAAGCCTTTTTAGAGATGACACAATGTGGAGCTGGAGGAACACAGCAGGCCAGGCAGCATCAGAGGAGTAGGAAAGTTGACGTTTCGGGTCGGGACCCTTCTTCAGA
>JAHRHZ010000100.1:5998017-6013017 GCA_024137785.1 Ginglymostoma cirratum
AAAGCCCTTTTTTGTTCCTTTGACCCCATGGCCATGCAAGTTTCGATCGGTTGGAATAAAATCCATGGATTTGCAGAGTGAAATATCTGAGAGAAAAGTGATTCTAAAACCATCTAAAGAGACAATCAGTGTTGAAGAGAACCTGTGGAATGTAACCAAATGCATTTATGGACTGAAAGGATGCATTATTTTTCAGTGAGTTTTTTTTTGCTGGAAGTAGGCCATTTTAACTAAAAGCAGGCCTGTTATGTTTTATTGGCTTAAAAAGGTGAGCTTCCAGGCATCTTCAAAATGCATTTGGTGATATCTTATAGAGTGAGACTGTGGAATTGAAGAAATATGTTAGTGAAATAATATGAAAGTAGAATTTAAGATTGCAATTAAGGCTTCAGGGGATTTTAAATATATTGGCTTAGACATTGAGCAGGACAGGTTTGAAATATTTTTGAAACAGCAGTCCTGTTAGGAGAGTGTTATCCTGGTTAACTGAGCTGCGTCGACACAGTAAGATGATGTCACAACTAAATGAGAAACACGACATTTGTGAAGCTTGGTTGGCCAGTCAAATTGATGCTGCGCAAAATTGAATTCTAGTTTTAATCTGTTGTACCTAAGTACTAAATGAAATGCCCTGAATTTGAAGATGTTCAAAACATTAAATATGGAAAAATGTGCATTTAAGTTTCCTTAAGCTTGGTTTACCCAACCCTGAAATTAGTAACTTTTAATGAATTTTCTTTTCCCTTCTTCACAATGGCATTAAAATGTAGCTGATCGCATAGTACTTTTGGTGAGAGAAAATGGGAGATGTTGCCCTTTAGCATTGGAGGCTAGGAAAATAAGTGTTGTCAAAAAGTGCTTCAGCTGCAGAAACATTGGAAGCAGTGGCAGTGGTATTGTGTTTAATAAATATTTTGGGGGAAATTCTATTCAAGGAGATTACTGAAAATAGTTAAATCCTTGAATGTTATGCAGATAATCGTTCCTATGAAATAATGGACATACTCTACAGCAGGACTTCCCAAACTGTATCACAGTGGGGGTCACCAGCTAATATTTTGGGATCTTAAGCCCTGCAGCAATAGCTGCTGTGGAACTCCAATCAAATGCTAACACCTGTGATGCTCCTTTGAACCTTGCAGTTTTTCTAATGATAGGTGTGGCCAATCCTGTAGGCCTGAATCCTATCCTAAAAGATTAGCAGGAAGGTAGGTGCTTTTTATTTAAAAACCCTGAGAACTTAAATAGTTTCTCTCACTGATCTAGCAGGCCTTTATGACTGCTATGATCTCATTGGCATCTAGCTCCTCCTGGCTGTCGCAGGTCTGAGGCCTCAGCAACTTCTGGAAACATTGTTCAGTAACAAGTCTAAGTGAGAAAAGATTTAGAAATGACCTTGCTTTCATGAAATGAAGGTCAGAAAAAAAGAAAGTATCCAAGATCAAATGAATGATATACATCAGCAATGATTTGATTATTTCACGAAAAGAGATATGTGGGGAAAAAAATCATTATTTGGAGGTTAGAAGAGAGGCATTTTGTAAGGCAATGCTTTATGGAGGATATGTTGAGAGAGGTATGAGTCAAATGCAGGTAGGTGGGACTAGTTTAGTTTGGGAAACTTGGTCAGCCTGGATGAGTTGGACCAAAGGATCCGTTTCTGTGCTATATGACTCTATGACCCTTTATGGTGTGTGGCACTCTTAACTGCCTTGTGAAATGGCCTGTCAAGCCATTCATTTCAAGAGTAGTGAGGGATGAGAAATAAAAGAGTGAATTTAACCCTTTATTTCTTCTCAGACCAGAAGAGACTCAGGTATCTTTGGTTTAAATCTTTATGCATGCATGATGAAAGTAGTATACAGCTTAAATCTTTGTCGCAAGAGCGGAGGTTTTATACCAAATTTAGAGATACCAAGCTTCCAATCAAATATTCCTAAAAATAATAATTCCCAATCAAAACGTCACACCTTTACTCATTCATATCTCTATCCAGTGGTATTTGCATAGAAGACATTCCAAGTTAGTACACATGACTATATTATCCAATCATGTTCAAACTAACATATTGTGATTATATTATCCAGTTATACATTACATATTCCCATTACTGGCTGTTAACACCTACCTGTGGTCACAGAAACTTATACTGTTTATTTGCCCCTCCCTTTCCCTTCTAACTTTCCTCAAATCAGGCCGCAAATGCTGGCCTTGCCAGCAACATCCAAATCCTGTGAAAAAAAAAAAGGTACAGGTGGTACCACTGATTAGATAATTACTGAAAAACATGTAATTATTTTATCCAAAGGGCTCTTGTGTTGCAGTGTCTACCTCTGGGCCAGAAGGTCCATTTCAAGTCCCATGGAGAAGTATCAGAAAATGTCCAAACAAGCTGATTAAAAATAAATATAAAGAGTCACTGGTACACTGATGGTGTGTTGTAGAGGTAGGGGCCATACAATTATATTGTTTCACTTTGTGAATTATTCTAAACGTGAATAGAGATTGATGTCTAGTCATCTCCTTACCAACTGACGTTTTGAAATCTTGTTAAAAGATTGAAGGAGCATTACTGAAAGGTCAAATCATAGAATCTCTGCAGTATGGAAACAGGCCATTTGGCCTATCGAGTCCACACCAATCCTCCAAAGAGCATCCCTCCTCCCTTATCCCTGTAACCCTGCATTTCCTGGTTAATCCACCTAGTCTGCAGATCCCTGGATACTATGGGCAATTTAGCATGGCCAGTCTATCTAGCCTGCACATCTTTGGACTGTGGAAGGAAACTGAAGCACCCAGAAGAAACCCAGTCAGACGCTGGGACAATGTGCAAACTCCGCACAGAGTTTGGCTTCCTCTTGTTCTGATTTCTTAATGTTTTTTTGCTTTCTGGAATTCTATGTAAGTAATATGCATAGATATTCCCCTGTCCATTCAAACATTCACACATCCAGCATGATGTACCCTATGACATACACAACTCAGTTAATATGACGATAGTGGGCCATAGGGATAAGTTGATGCTGATTGTAAACAGCAAGCGTGGCTTGGTGCTAAAGTGCCTGTGATCATGAGTGATTACACCTTATTGCTCAATCAGGAAAGGACCCCTGGGTTATTTCTTCGGCCTCGAGATAGCAGTAAGCAAATTGTCAAAGACTCCCACTGTCTGGGTGGCATCAGTTAATTGCGCAGAGACCTAGGGACTTATTGAATCTTGTGGTTATTCTACTGAATGAATAAATTGTACCCTTTAATGTAAAGCAAAACTGGATATCAATCTGGGCATTATGTGTAGGAATTCTCTTCTGTAAAAAGAACTTTATTTGCAAACTATAATCAAGCACTTCTTTGCATTCACTGGTTGTGCTAAAACCTAGTTGGATCGTAGAGCACCTTAACAAACATGCAGCACAAAATTGGAATTACATAATACTTTGAAAACAAGCCGACTATTATTGACGTGGTTGTTCAAATCCAAATGGAGATTTTATGCCAGTGCAAGATGTTTTAAATCTGCTGGGAAATCCAAATAGTATTTTCTGTGATCTGCAGCTGATCAAATCGTACACTGTATTCCATTTGTATCCTGTGCATATTGGGGAGCTTAACCTTTTGGAATTTACAGTAGTTTTCAATTTACAACTGGCGTCAAGGTCTTGGAAGCTTTTTCATATTTTGAGCAAGTTGTTGACTTTACCATGGTTATATCCATCAGAAGAAAGTGTATTTCAATGAAAACAGCTTGCGTTTTATTTGTGCATTGTCTTGAACATGGTAAAATGTTCCAAGTCACTACACAAAGGTGCCAGTTCCTCTTAACTTAGGTCTGACTTAAAGCTCCTATAAACCAGGTGTGCTCAGGGGTGACATTGTCATTTGAAGTCTGGGACCTAACTTTGAATCAGTACAACTGTAGGAAAGGTCTGTTAGTGGAAGGAGCTTAATTAATCTCGGTCCAGATCTGAGTTCATACAGAGACTGAATCCATATCTGAAGCCCATCCTTCACCACTAATTTTCAGAGCCCGTCTAAAAGAGGCCACAAGGAAAGCAAAAATTTCTATTGTGGTATGAAGTTCGCTTTTAAAGTAATGCCAATGATCATTAAGTTGCATTGGAAAAGATTGAGCTTTAATTGGTTTCCAGCCATGCTGTCACTGATC
The DNA here is from genome assembly GCA_024137785.1 of Ginglymostoma cirratum. Taxonomy (NCBI): domain Eukaryota; kingdom Metazoa; phylum Chordata; class Chondrichthyes; order Orectolobiformes; family Ginglymostomatidae; genus Ginglymostoma; species Ginglymostoma cirratum. The sequence continues at coordinate 6,002,183 of JAHRHZ010000100.1, forward strand.
AGGGAGTGAAAACCCTTGTTCCTGCCTACTCAGACTTCAGTAATAAGTTCACACCAACAATATTTTGAAAAAGGTAGATTGTTTGATTAAGTAAAAATACATTGGGGAGCATATATTTATTGAAGAGGATCAAAGCTTACATGTGGACATAATTATCCACACATTCATTTTTCTTTTCATCTTACTGTTTATTGATGAAATGCTTAGAATTCACAGCGGCATGTCTCTGAGAAGCTCTTGAGTATGACTTGTAAGTATGTCGAACAGAATTCTCTGTGCATGAATTAGTTGCAGATTGCAATTCATTTCAATTAAAAAAATCCTAATTTCCTTAAATAGCTTTGTTTGCAGCTCAAATAAATCCTATATTTTGTCTGAACCCAGTATTCACATATGCAATATCAACAAACTACATGTTAGCTTGCCATTATTCCCCAAAGAATAATCTTCAGTGAGCAATATAAAAGGCCATTGATGAATTTGATTCCTATCTGGTGTTACACTGGTATTCAAACTTAGTTAAATGAGTTTGAATCAATCCAGTAGACAACAGGAAATGAGAGGATCTTAGCACCAGGAAAGGAAACTTTGTCATTGGTTACCTTGCCTTGTCTCGATCACTGTAAAGCTAATGCTAGTCATGGAAGATTCATTCAACTTGATTTTAACATTTCAAAAGTGGACTTTTCATCCGTTTCATCTCCTACCTCTTTGGTTTATTTGTTCTCTATTTCTCTTTCCCTTATTCTACCCATCTCCTTTTTCTCTTTTTATTCTTTTTCTTCCTTCTTCAAATATCCTGCTTTGCTTTTGGTTCTCTGAATTCCTGTCTCTCATTCTGCTTATATCATATTACCCTCTGATTCTGTCTTTCTCTTATTTAGCATTATTTCCAGCCTTGCCTCTGTTTCTCTTATTCTGTCTCTGTTTCTTGGTTATTGCTCAATCGAGATAGACACGTGGGTTTTTATGAGGCTTTTGCCTCACTTTCTTCATAATATGCTCCCCTCCTGTCCTTTGCTTCTGTGCTGTTTTCTCACTTTGCTTCATTTGTCATGTTTATATGTCCATGTCTGCTTCTGCTGGTTTCTGCCGTATTTTACCATTTTGCCTTTTTTCCTTATTCCCCTTAAGCAATTCTTTGTAGCTGTGGAGGGGTAATTGTTTCAACAAGAACTGACAGCAAATTGCACTGCTTCTCAAAATGTCTATTATATGACAAATATATAAACTGTATATACTTAGATCTTTGTTAAGCACTGCGTGCTTTCATATGGCAGCAATGAAAACTCTAGAGACAGTGAGGTGATTCCTTTAGCGAAAGCAACACTTCGAACGGATTTTATTAATGTTAAGTTTACCTCCTCGAGGCAATGCTTTTTACTGCCAATGGCAACATCGTGTGTACCATTAAAACAACTGTTAACGCCTCACTGGGATCATGTGCTGGAAATCAAGCCTGCTATTCCCAGAGTCATTGCAAAAGTATGTTATAAAAGTATGCAAAATTCTCCAGTTTACCTGTCTTTTGGAGCAGCGTTGACAGAAAGTGTGGTCCAAATTTCTGTTCTTAACAAGAGTAACAGTTTATTTGAAAAAATAGATTTTAGCTGCAGAAAAACAGTTACGAGCTGTTGACATATAACTCTACAAGTTAAAACTGTAATCCCCTTCTAAGCTCCACCCTCTCCCACACCCACGCATAAACACAGAACGGTGCACCACAGGAACACAGGCCCTTCGGCTCACCATGTCTGTGCCAAACAAGGTGCCATTCTAAACTAATATGCCTTCACATGGTCCGCATCCCTCTGTTCCCTACCTGTTCATGGGTCTGTCTAAATGTCCCTTCAACTTTGCTAACGTACCTGCTTTTACCACCTCCCTGGCAGTGCATTCCAGGCTTCTGCCACCCTCTGCATGAAAAACTTTTCTGTCACATCTCCTTTAAACTTTTCAATTCTCACCTCATACCTGTGCCCCTAGTATTTGACATTTCCACCCTGGGAAAAAGACTCTGAACATCCACTCTATCTGTGCCTTTCATAAATTGATATACTTCTATCAGGATCCCCCTCAGCCTCCAACACTTCACTAGTGTGGCAAAAACAATCCAAGTTAATCTAATTTCTCCTTATTGTGAACATACTTCAAGCTTGGCAACATCATGGTTGCACCCTCTCCAAAGCCTCCACATCTTTCCTACAGCGTGGCAACCAGAACTGCATGCAGTTCTTCAGATATGGCCTAATTTAAGTTTTATATAAAGTTGTAACGTGACTTGCCAACTTTTATACTCGGTGCCCGAACTGATGAAGGTGAGTACGTCCCATTCTTCACCCCATCTTGCCCACGTGTGTTGCCACTTTCAGGGACATATGGACTTGCACCCTAAGATCGCTCTGTAAATCAATGCTCCCAAGGGTCCTGCCATTTATTGTGTACTTTCATCTTGCATTTGATCTCCCAAAAACGTGTGCGTCACTTCACACTTGTCCAGATTAAACTCTCTGATATTTCCCCACTCACCTTTCCAACTGATCTGTATCCTGCTGTATTGCTTGATAACTTCCTAACTATCCACAATGCCACCAATTTTCATGTTGTCTGCAAGCTTATTAATCAGACCATATACATTTTCATCCAAATCATTTTGCGTGTTTTACAAAAACAGGTCCCAGCGCTGATCCTTGCAGAACACCACTGGTCACAGGCCTCCAGTTGGAAAAACATCCCTCCACAGTACTCTTTGTTTTCTAAAACCAAATCAATTTTTTCTCCAACTTACTAACTCACCATGGATGGCATGAGACTTAATCTTCTGGACCAGCCTGCCATGAGAGACCTTGTCAAATGCTTTAGTAGTAATTAGAAAGGCAAGTAACACTGCCCTACTCTCATCTATTGTCTCAAAAAGTTTGTGAGACAAGATCTCCTCACATAAAACCGTGCTGACAGCACTAATAAGTCTGTTCATCTCCAAATGTGAGTATATCTGGTCCCTAAGAATCTTCTTCAGTAATTTCCTTACTACTGATGTAAGGTTCATCAACCTATAATTTCCTGGATTATCCCTGTTACCCTTAAACAAAGGAACAATGTTAAGTATTTACCGTTCTTCTGGGACCTCGCCTCTGGCTAAAGAGGATATAAATATCTTGTCAGTCTGCTTCCTTGCCTCCTCAGTAACCTGAGATAGATCCTATTGGCCCTGCCAACATACCTACCCTAATGTTTTTAAAGATACTCCTTCTTAATATCGACATGCCATAGAATATCAACATATCCATCCCTAACCTTGCCATCATTCATGTCCTTACCCTTGGTAAATAATGATGCAAAGTACCTACAAAGGACCTACCCTTCCCTCTTTTACCCTCTTGCTTCTAATGTAAATGACTTGTGATTCTCCTTAATCCTAATTGCCCCTTCTAGCCCTCTTACTTTCTTGTTTAAGTTATTTTCTGCCTCCTTTATACTCATCAAAAGTTTTGTTTGATTTTAGTTTCCTAAACCTTGCAAATGCTTCCTTTTCTTTTAGACTAAACTTTCAATATCTCTTGTCATCCAAGGTTTCCAAATCTTGCCATCCTTATCTTTCAACCTCACAGGAAAATGCTGGTGTTGATTTCTGATCAACTGGCCTTTAAAAGACATCCATACGTCAGATGTGGACTACTCTCAAACAGCTGTCTCCAGTCTAATTTTTCCAGTTCTTGCCTAATACTGTTGTAATTAGCCTTCACCCAATTTAGTACTTTCCCTCGAGGACCAATCTTATCTTCATACGTACTATCTTAAAACTTATAGAACTATGATCGGTGCTCCACCAGTTGAAACGTTGATCACCTGATCAGGCTAAGTACCTAGGGAGTACTGAGGAACAAAATGAACCTGCTGTACAAGTCCATGGATCCCTTAAGGTGTCAGCGCAAGTAGACTGGGTGGTGAAGAAGGCATATGGAATGCTTGCCTTCATTCGCTGGGGCATTGAATTTTTCTTTATTTGTTCATTTTATGTGATGAGGGCATCGCTGGCTTAGCCAGCATTTATTGCCTGTGCCTAGATGCCCTTTAGAAGGTGGTGGTGAACTGTTGTATTGAACTGCTGCAGGATGCCTGCTATGGGTTGACCTATAATGCTATTAGGAGGGAATTCCAGGATTTTGACCCAGCAACAGTGAAGGAACTTGGAAATATATTTCCAAGTCAGGATGGTGAGTGGCTTGGAGGGGATCTTGAAGGTAATGGTGTTCCCATAGTGCTGCTCTTGTCCTTCTAGATGGAAGTGATCGTGGGTTTAGAAGATGCTGGCTGAGGATCTTTAGTGAATTTCTGCAGTCCATCTTGTAGATAGTACACATTGCTGCTAGTGAGAGACTATATCAGAAGCCAGTGTGAGTCAGTGAGGACAGGAGTGGTGGGCAAGCAGGATTTGATATCCCCCTATTCTGTTTGGCCCTTTGTACAGGATGTTCATAAACTTTATCTCAGAAGTAGACTCGTAATCTTTGATCACACTGCTTTAACACAATCTTTGCCATTTTACATTTTGATTAAATTAAATTTTATTATAAATCAGCTATTTGATAGACTCTTACACCATGGAAACAGACCCTTCAGTCCAACTGGTCCTCACCAACCATGTTCCCAAGCTAAACTAGTCCCACTTGCCAGCTTTTGGCCCACATCCATCCAAAACCATCCTTTTTATGCACTTATCCAAATATCTTTCAAATGTTGTAAGTGTACCTTAATCTACCACTTGCTCTGGCAGTTCATTCCACACACAAACTACTCTGTGTAATAAAAAAGTCGCCTCTCGTATCCTTTTTAAAAACTTTCTTCTCTCACCTTAAAATATGCTCCCTAGTTTTGGATTCACCCACCCTAGGGAAAAGATCCTTGCTATTCACTTTATCTATACCCCTCATGATTTTATAAACCTCTATAAGGTCACCTTTCAACCTCTTATGCTCCAGTGGAAAAAGTCCCAGCCTATCCAGTCTATTTTTATTATTCAAATCCTCCATTCCAGGCAACATTCTGATAAATCTTTTCTAAACCCTCTCCAATTTAATAATATCCTTCCTATAGCAGAATGACCAGAACTACACACAGTACTCCAGAAGAGGCCTCACCAACATCCTGAACAACCTCAATCTGATATTCTAACACCTATGCACAAAGGTCTGAGCAATGAAAGCAAGCGTGCTCAATGCCTTCTTAACAACCCTGTCTACCTGTGACACACATTTCAAAGAATTATGTATCTGAGCCCCGATGTCTCTATTCTACAACACTTCCCAGGACCCTACCATTAATTGTGTAAGTCCTATCCTTGTTTGTTTTACCAAAATGCAATATCTCATATTTATGTAAATTAAACTCCATCTGCCATTCTTCAGTCCATTGACCCAATTGATTGAGATCTCTTTGTAATCTTAGATAAGTTTCTTCATTGTGCACTGTACCACCAATTTTGGTATCATCTGCAAACTTAATAATATTGACAGTCATATGTTTATTCTTGCTAAGTGGCCTCCAGATGTATTAAAAATTGCAAGCAATCTCCCTGACAGATGCCTCTCCTGGTCTTTGTGTAGTAGCTGCATCTTCCTCCACCACTTTGCATCATGTAATGACATGTGGTCTTTTCATGCCGAATTGACACTGAGCAGTTGAGACCTTTTATTTAGTAACTGTCAGCTCTTGTTATATAATGGTTTTCACAGGCCACACAAATTCTCTTATGATTTTTCTTCATTTTCCCAGATGTTTCCCTCCATTTTCCAGATGCTTTTTCAATGCACATGAAACATATCAAAAACAGTGAAACCAACAAACCCATTCCGTGTGCATTTCTGATCATTCTGATAATGCTTTCGTGTTGACAGAAATTCAGACGTAGTGGAACCTGTTCAAACTTAGACGTCAAGCCCATGTCCAGTTAGATTCATTTGACATATGGTAGAATTGCTGTCAGTTCTGACTGTTCTCACAGTCAGTGCCTTCGCATCTACGAAGGAGGTGACCTAATGTCCTGTCAATCTCTAAAAGCTTCAGCACCTTTTAAGATGCAATTAAGCAAAGTGTCATTGCTGCCAGTATTCCTGCTTTCAGTTCAGCTTATCTTTCAAAGGCCTGCATTTTCCATCTACCAAGATAAACACTGAGGTCAATTTAAGCAAATTAACATTTGTTTAGGAATAATTTTGTGGATGTATTTGTACAAGAATAGAAAATAATTTCAGTTAGCTTTGTACTCTTAAGATTAAAGAACTTCAACAAAGCCCCCTCTTATTTTTTGAAGAATTTTATAACATTGCTGCAGAAGTTAGCTGACTTTCAGTGAATCCAATGGGAATTAAGCTCTGTAATGTGTCATCTGTTTTGAAAATGCACCTAACACTAATGATGAATTTTGGACACACTCCTTTTGTGCCTCCATGTTTCGTCTGCGCTGGCATCATCATTGATGCTTTCAACATTCCTCCAAGTTCCACACATATCGCCTAAAAGTCTCTTTCACATGTTTCCAGCCTCAGTGTGGTGATTTATTGTCCTGTGTCCTATTATAATTCTGGTCTCTCCAAGGAATTAAGATGGGTAGGATTTCTTACCTTCCTTTCTGCTTAGAATATGAGAGCCTTAAAACACATTGCGTACAGCCTATAATTTGACATAATTTGATTCATACTCTCTTGTTAGTTTTATAATTCTGCTCAGTTACCCTTTGTTCCCTCTAAATTTTTGAACTGAGATGAGAAAAAGAATGAAGAATGTTCACCATAACTCATCGGAAGCCTGTGAAAGAGATGCCTTTGCTTGGCTGCAAAATACCAGCTGTAAATTTGCACCAAGTTTGGATTGTAGCGGCTCTGGGATTGATGTCGTGAAAATCTTTTGGTATTGACTAGCTGTCACCAAATGCAGAGGTTTCCTCCTGTTAGCTTCCTGTCTTCCTTTATAAAAACTCAAATACATTCTACAATTTGGTAAGCAATGATTTGTACAGTTTCTGTCATCATCATTGCACATGTAATGAGTGGGGTTTAATGTAAATAACAGGGATCTTGCCCACCAGTGGACGAGCTAGCATGAGCCCCATGTCACCTCTTATTGGCAAGGTGTGCCACATGAAGGTGTTTAACTGAGCAGCAACTGTTCTTCCCCGGAATCAAGGATGCTAGAGGTAGAAATCCCACCTGCTGAGACTGGTTAGCCAGCCCATCTCTTCAATACTAGTTGCCTTTGAACAAGGGAACACAACCTGGGGAGGGACGCAGGCAGTCCTGACATGGTTTGCTTTTGGGCTTCACACACAGATAATCCCCTGCCCGTGGATGGGTGTGTATACCAGTGATAGCAGAATCAAACCTTTAAATGATACCAAGACAGCAAGCCATCTATGGCTCTCCTGTGATACACTTAACCTTAACAAAGAATGCAGTGACCAAACCACCTAATTGAATTTCTCTCTTCAGCCAAACACATCAAGGGAAGGGAATTATATTTGAACTGCTTACAGTTAGCTGGTGAGTGTTTATTGAATTAGGTTATCTCTTCTAACAAAAGTCAGACCCAGTCAAATGAAAGGAAGAAAAGATACAAGGCTGCATTTGAAAATGATCACCTGTAGGTCCATTATATTGCTTATTCTTACACTATCATTTGATTTAATGTATCAGTCATAAATATGCATTTTCTTCAAGACCAGGGCATTGTTTTCTACTTTCCACTGGCCATAAGAAATAAATATAGGGAAAACTGAAGCCATTCTTTTCAGTCATTGCTCCAAATTTTGCTGCCTTGTTATCAACTCCATCCCTCTCCCTTTTAACAGGCTGATCCCTGGTTGGTTCCACAGAGCACTTTTCAAGGAAAGTATACCCTATGAATTCTTCTTCCTGGTTTCCTTTACCAGTTTGATTTTGCAAATCTACATGAAGATTAAAGTCAGCCGTGATTACAGCCTTTTTTACATGCCCTCATTTATATCCTTATTTATTCTCTAACACAAAAGGAAAAAGAAGAAAAAGGATACAGTGGATGAGCTCCGGCACGGGACACCCACTCCACCTCCACGTTGGCAAATAAAGCACTACCTCATAAATCAGGATTAGGAGAGTAATAATAAGTCATCGAAGCAGCTCATGAATGATCGAGCAGACACAGGAAGAGGATATATAGCAGGACATATTCTGGTATTGGAGGTAGTACTTGGTCCGTAGAAGTGTGGTAGTTGGGTAACAAAGTAGTAGTGTGTGGGAAAAGTCAGGAATCACTCGGGAAGTCATTGAGTGTTGACGGTGCACTGAATGACTGAAGAGATTTGAATGGTGACATTTATGAGAATGTTAAAACAGAAGGCAATGTTGAAAGTGACACAGTAGTAGAAGATGTGATGTGAGGTGCATGTGGCGAGAAAACAGTTGTCACATGCCCGAAATGTGTTGAGCTAAGATAATTCAATGAGCAACAGCAAGTTAGTTGGGAAGGGCAAACCAAAGAGGTAGGCCTTGTGAAGAGGAATTCAACTCTTGATCTTTTTGTCCATTGCATCTTTTGTGTTTTACATCAAGTATGCTTCTACATGTAAACTGTATTAAGCCAATACATATGTTTCAGATTAGCAGATGATAGTTGCGTTTTAAAATTGATCCCGGAGACATGTGATGAACTGTTTCTCCAATAATTGAGCCTGATCCACAATTATCTTAAAGTTTATTATTACATGTTAGACAACAGCAGCCACAATGTATGGGCGTTGCAGACAGGCTGTGTTGCCCATCCTTAATTACCCTTGAGAAGATGTTGGTGAGCCACTTACTTCAAGGGCTGTAGGTGCACCCGCAAAGCTGTCAAGAAGCAAGTTCCAGGATTCTGACCCAGTGACAACAAAGGAATAGTGATATAGTTCTAAGCAAGGATGGTGTGTGGTTTGATATGGAGCTTGCAGGTGATGTACCAGTTGGCCTTGTCCTATTAATTTGTCAAAGTTGAGAGTTTGGAAGGTGCTGTCAAAAGAGCTTTGGTAAGTTGCTGTAATGCATGTTATCGCTGTCACTGTGCACTGCTGCTGGTATATGGGATACCAAGAGGACTGTTTCCTCTGGTTGGTTTGAAGTGTTATTGGAGCTGCACTTATCCAGGCAAGTGGAGGGTATTCATTGAACTCCTGATTTGTAGATATCATAGACTCTTGGAAGTCAGGAAGTGAGTAACGGCAGAATTCCCAGCATCTGGCCTGCTCTTGCTTTTAAAAAAAAAACAAGGGATCTGCAGTTGCTTCTCTTTTAGTGAAACTTGCAATTATGACTGAAATTGAGGAGCCTACAAGTCTACAGTCATTTTAAGATTCTGTTTTCTCTGAACCACTTAACTACTTATGTTAAATTGTAGCAACAGTTGAGTGCATATGTAAGTCAAGCAAGCTTGAGCACACAGAAGGTGAACAGATCACAGTTGATACTCAGCTGACAGTTAGTTTATTTAGTCTGTAAATGAAAATTGTTATCTATGAGAATGACAAAGCTCCTTGAGCGTTGTGAGTTCATTGAAGGTCAAGTCCTTTTCTTTACATTACATCCAGTACATAATCTGAAAGAGTAACAGGCTGCTGATAAGCAAAAATGAGATCCAGAAGCATCTGGAACCTAGCGTTATGAAAAATAATTTGCAGATGCATCTTAACTATCCCATGGTACTCAGTTACCTTTATTTTCCCATAGACACCTGAAAATTGATGTTTCATTTGAGAGGAACAAAGTTTAATGAAAAGCTGTATCATCACTTAAAGACAGATAGAGATAACACGAGCTCTGTTTTTAGAGTAATTTGTGGTGTTGGTACATTAATAGTTAGCATTATCACTTACTGAATAACCAATTGCTGCACCAGCATGTTTGAAGTTTGAAGGAAACTCTTTTCTACCAATTATCCAGTCTCAAAAATGCAAAGCATAGCTGATTAAAGATAACAAGGTGTAGAGCTGGATGAACACAGCAGGCCAAGCAGCATCAGAGGAGCAGGAAGGTTGGCGTTTCGGGCCTAGACCCTCCTTCAGAAATGGGGGAGGGGAAGAGGGTTCTGAAATAAATAGGGAGAGAGGGGGAGGTGGATAGAAGATGGATAGAGGAGAAGATAGGTGGAGAGGAGACATACAAATCAAAGAGGTGGGGATGGAGCCAGTAAAGGTGAGTCCAGGGGGGAAGGTAGGGAGGAGATAGGACGGACAGGTCAAGGGGGCGGGATGAGGTTAGTAGGTAGGAGATGGAGATGGGGCTTGAGGTGGGAGGAGGGGATAAGTGGGAAGAAGGACAGGTTAGGGAGGCCGGGATGAGCTGGGCTGGTTTTGAGATGCAGTAGGGGGAGGGGAGATTTTGAAGCTTGTGAAGTCCACATCGATACCATTGAGCTGCAGGGTTGCCAAGCGGAATATGAGTTGCTGTTCCTGCAACCTTCGGGTAGCATCGTTGTGGCACTGCAGGAGGCCCAGGATGGACATGTCATCTGAGGAATGGGAGGTGCAGTTGTTTAGTGTGAACTGAGCGTAGGTGTTCTGCAGAGTGGTCCCGAAGCCTCCGCTTGGTTTCCCCGATGTAGGGGAGGCCACTACGGGAAGAGTGGATGCAGTATATCACATTAGCAGATGTGCAGGTGAACATCTGCTTGATGTGGAAAGTCTTCTTGGGGCCTGGGGGGGGAGGTGTAGGGGCAGGTGTAGCACTTCCTGCGGTTGCAGAGAAAAGTGCCGGGTCTGGTGGGGCTGGAGGGGAGTGTGAAGCGGACGAGGGAGTCCAGGAGAGAGTGGTCCCTCCGGAAAGCAGACA
>JAHRHZ010000100.1:6015517-6054504 GCA_024137785.1 Ginglymostoma cirratum
GTGGTGTGACTCTTTCATCTTTTACTTATAAATTCTGTGTCTGATACTACCTCTCTCACTAACGCCTGAGGAAGGGGCGAACCTTTGAAAGCTTGTGCTTTCAAATAAACCTGTTGGCCTATAACCTCGTGTCGCGTGATTTCTGACTTTCTCTTTTGAGTTTCTGTTAACCAGCAAGTTGGGCTAGTTTCCTCTTAACTTGAATACAAGGAAGCTTGCAGAAATTCAGCAAATGGCTTTACTGTGATTTTAGCTTCTATGTAGACGGGGAAGTGTTGCCTCTGTCCCCTGCCTAAGAATCGGACATGTCCATGTGTCACTCTGCCACACAACAGTATCCTGACAGACAAAGAAGACATTGGGGTGTTTATTCTGGTTTGTATGCATCTTGGTGAACACTAGTACTCATGTTCATCGTCAACTGTATGACTCACTTCAGCAGAGTTCTGCAAGTTTGTATTAGTAGCTCACCAGATAGGAATTTCTGCATAGACTGCTCAACCACAAAAAAACATGAGCCATAGGTAGTATAGGAAAACAAGAGTTTCAGAGTTGCTCATAATTTGCCTTTCACTGATCTAAGAATGTTTGAATATTTATCCAGACACTAAATTTTAAATATGGGCAAAAGAAATGTGTCTTTTATGATGAACCCCCATTTTCGTTGGTGGCATAAAATAACGCAAAGCATCCGAAACAGTGGAAGAGCATGAAAAAGAAGTAAATTGGCAGAGCTTCAGAAAGGCAGATCTGGCTAGCTTTCAGCTTCCTTGAAGCTAGTCCTGTTGGAGATAAGTTTCTTTTGGCCATTTCTCTACAACGGTCATCATACTTTGAAAACAGTTCATTGGTTGTTAGCTGCTTTGGGAGATCCTGAAAGGTGAAAGAAATTCACGTTCTTCCTTGTTTGTTATTCTACCATTTTGCCTTTATGCTTTTCTTGTATCCAGCATCCAACAATGGCATCTCTGCTGAAATGAAGTTTTTTTGGGTGACTAGAGGTCCTGAAAGATGCTTTATGAATATACATTTCTTTTTTTTCTTTATAATGTGAACTATTGATACTCTTCAACATTTTCTACTTTCTGTTGAAACTTGAGTTAAAAATTGGTCCAGATGCCACATCCCAACCATTGACCAGTCATGATTAGAAATTCTAAGTTGGCTGAATTATTGATGATATATCCATCCAAATCTCCAAAGGATGTCAACATCACTGTGTATCTCATTTCCTCGGTTTAATTTCACCATATAACTTGACCTAATTGAAGGAGAATCTTTTCCATGTAAAACCTTCATAAGCATTCTGAACTGATTCCAGCTTGAAGTAGCAAAATTACATGGTTCTCAGGATGTTTCACAAACCATGGATCTCTCTGGCTTGATTTGTGGGTGCCTAATAACAAACTGAAATCTACAAGAGTTAAATCCAACAAGAAGATGAATCTGTAATCAAAACTGATAGATGTTATATAATTGCAATAGTGCCAAAAGGCAACATCATTTTAAAATTGTTTAAAATACATTAGGATTGCTTTGCTGTGTTCTATTAAATCAGTTTGTCCAACAAACAAAGATTAAACATGGCTAGAAGAAAAATCTCAAAAAATTGTATAAGGAACAGCTAATTAACCATTTCAGAATATTTCTATTGAGTTGCCTGTTAGCTTCATTCTTGCAACAAAGTGATTGCATCCTGTTATTTGTCACATCCGAGGGCAGCAAATTGCTGTCTGTGCATTGAACGCTGCTCTGTTGAGTTATGGTTTAGCAGCATGCTCTGGAAACAGCAGAAAATAACACTTCCTCCAGGTGTGTTTCCTAAGCTAATCTAGAGCGCTTGTTTCAAACTCTCCAGAGTTGCACAGCACATCCTGAAAACTAGGATAGTTTTGTACTGTAACACCATAAAAAGAGTGATCCATTCACTTAGATGTTCTTGAAAGAATGCCATTTGAGATGAAAGGCCTTTAAGTTTCTGAACTGGGTTTTTTTTTGGACAAAAGCGTACACTTAGCATCCTGCTCCAGATACAATCCATCATATTTTTCTATACTTCCTGAGTTTTTTAAAGTAACTACTTTGCCATACATGTCTCCTTAAAAAAAAATTGATTCTTAAGAACTGAATTCCCAGCTTCCAGATATATATATAGTACTAACTGAATGAATATTGCATCCATTAACAGTGGCGTGCCTTGACAGAAGTAACAGTAAACTAAAAGTTCCTCTCATTCGTCAAAAGGAATTTCTATTCATGCAACAACTTCAATTCCATTAGCTGTTTACTGTCACTGGGTTATAATCTCGATGTCTGGATTGTCCTTTATACAGTTTTTTTTCTTGACTTTATAATTTTGTGTGGTTGGTAACCAGAACTGAATTGCATCATCTGCAAATTTACTAACCCAACCATCCACGTTTTCATCCAAGTAATTTATATATATCACAAACAACAGAGGTCCCTGTACAGGTCCCTGTGGAACACCACTAGTCATGGACCTCCAGCCAGAAAAGCACCCTTTCACCACTACCTTCTGCCTTCTATGGGCAAGCCAATTCTGAATCCTCACGGCCACGACATCGTGGAATCCATGCATCTTAATCGTCTGGATGAGCCGACCACGAAGGACTTTGTTGAAAGTCTTACTAGAATCCATGTCGATAACATCCACTGCTCTCCCTTCATCAATCACCTTTGTCACCGCTTGGAAAAATTTAATCAACTTAGTAAGACATGACCTGCCCCGTACAAAGCCATGCTAACTGTCCCTAATGATGCCATGCTTTTCCAAATGCACGTAAATCCTACCACTAAGAATTCTCTCCAAAAGCTTCCCAGCCACCGACATGAGACTCACCGGCCTGTAGTTTCCTGAGTTGTCCCTATTTCCCTTCTTCAACAGAGGAACATCATTAGTTGCTCACCAGTCCTCCAGGACCTCTCCAGTGGCTAATGAGGATACAAAGATGTTGGTAAAGGACCCAGCAATCTCCTTTCTTCCCTCATAACGTGGGGTAGATACCATCGGGCCGTGGGGACTTATCCACCTTAATGCTCTTCGAGACTCAACACCACTTCTTCCTTGATCTCAAAATCTACAAATCTCACGATCCTCCATATCCTTCTCCTAGTGATTACCAATCTCACCCACATCCTCTACCACTAAACACAGGTTCCCTCCTTTATCCTTAAGTGGTCCTACCTTCTCCTTAGTTATCCTCTTGTTTTCAGTATATGTGTAGAATGCCTTAGGATTCTCTTAAACCCTACTTGCCAAGGTCATTTCATGGCCCTTTCTTGTTCTCCTAATTCCTTGCTTGAGTTCTTTCCTGCATTCTTTATATTCCTCATGGGCCCTGTTCGATTTTAGCTTCCTAAACCTGACATATGCTTCTTTTTCCCTTTTGACTAAATTCACAACCTGTTTTTGACTAGGGCAGACTCAGTGGGTCAAAAGACCCTTTTCTGTGCTATAAATCTCAATAACATATCTCTCATATCTCTCATAACTCTGAAGGAGCCAAAACTGTTGACAGCCTTCCAGCTGTGGTCAAACTAGTGTCCTCTATACTTTTGGAAAGACTTCCCTATTTTTGTACTCCATTCCCTATAAAATAAAGGCTAAGATCTCATTTGTCTTTCCTCTAAGCTGCTAAACTTGTATGCTAGCTTTCTGTGATTCATGCACAAGGATCCTCAAATCCTTCCATGCTGCAGCTTTCTGTACTTTCTCCATTTAAGTAATATTCAACTCCTGTATTTTTCCTGCCAAAGTGCATAATCTCACATTTTCCCGCATTATGTTCCATCTGCCAAGTTTGTTCAGCTCTTTGTTTTGCTTCCAATCTACTGACATAACTCATGGTTGGTATCCTTATTAATTGTCCTCATCTGCACTAATATTGGTAGTTTACTGTTTTACCTGTTGGTGGTTCTTGCACAATGAGCACTGACCCTTTATTGTGGTTAACTAAATGAAAAGAATGTAATATCTGACTTGAGCTAATAGAATCTGAATCTCACTGTCTTTCCAGCAGCAAAAGGGAGGCAGATGTCAGATTGAGACAACTGTATAAAAGTAACAAAGGAATATACTTACTGTATATACTCATCTCAAATTCCCTTAGAAAGCATCATGAGTGGTACCAGCAATGAGGAATTTCAGTTATTCAGTGAGACTGGGTAGGCCAAGAAGGATGAAGAGGATGTTTAATTGAGAAATTCAAAATGGTTAGGAGTTTTGACAAAATAGAGAGGGACGAATTGCTTGCACTGGCAGGAGGATTAGTAAGCAGAGAATTTAAATAGTTGACAAAAATTCTGAGGGAGGCCTAGATGAAATGGTTTTGCCCAATTATCACGAAAACTGAAATCTTTTAAAAGGGTGATAAAAGAAGATTCATTCATACCTCCAATAACCTTTTGAAAGTTATAATTATGGGGACAGAATACAGGGCTCTAGAATGTGCTCAAAGGAATAGAACACAGTACTATCTTTGACTCACTTTCATTTCATTGCTTTTGAACACAATTTAGTGGTAAATATGGATAAGAGAGGAAAGTGCCTGTTGGGCATTTCTCTAACTCAGCTGATATCAAATGCTTTTATTTTGCTCTTATTGAATAGTGATAGTCTTTTGAGAAGTCCTGTTGCTAATTAAATAGATTTCATATGTTAAGAATAAATTTGTTGGTAAAGTGTAAATCAACCGGCTAATTGAATTAGAATTTATACAAAGGAGATGATAGATAATGTATTTAATCTAGAAATGAGCTGCAGGCTATTGCAAATGGATTTCACCTACAGTATAACTAGCATTGTAACTGAAGAGCTGTACAAACCTAAGGTAAATAACTCTCAGATACATCTAAGGATTCTTCAAGAGATGAGGAAGCAGTTTCAAAACCTCGCAAAATTTAAAGTACTGAGTACTGTGGAGATGCCCAGGAACTTGAGCAAGAGGGATATTAATCCATTCTTTCAGAAAGATAGCAACAGTAACTCAAGACATTGCAGGCTTGTGAGTGTGATGCCTATTTCAGGTTTAATCCTTTATTAAATAAAGTATGATTATAGAGCATTTAAAATAGAGCTAAAATCACAAAAGATGACCAATCTGGATTCACAAGCATGAGGTTTCACTAAGCTAATTTACCAATTTTCTTTGAAAGTGTGATAAAGGAGTTTGATGTGGTGCACTTGGATTTCATTAAGGCCTTAGGTGTGTTTTGTCAAGAAAACCTGGTGCTAGAAATGAAGAAAGCAAAGATTGGTAGAAATATTTTATAACAAACAAATAATTGGTTGACAAAGAGCACCAGAGTTAGTTGTGTAAGAATTGGCTTGAACCTGGGAAAAATCTATCAGTGAAATTCTTAAGTCTGTTTTGGGATCTTATTATGATCACTGTCATCAAATCTCATTCAACTTCACATAGGGTCATAATTTTGCACCTGTGCCAGCCTGGGCTCGAAACGTCTTGTAGGGCTGTTCTATCGTGGACTGCTCAACAACTGCTCCTGTACTAGCTGATGACCCTCCCCTCCAGAGTTCATGCTTCCTAGAACTGTGAAATCTGTACCCCAGTGTTTATTCACCAGCCTATCTCCAGCCTTTCACCAACAACAAGTTTCATCAAGCTAAATCTTTACTTGTGCTTTTCTCTGAGCTTCCAGCTTGCTCAGCTGCATCAAGTAGACACTGCTTAAGGACTTTCAGTCCACGATATCAGCTGTACTGACCTATTAGTGACACTAGGCTTCTCATGAAACAGCCAACTTCCAGGTGGAGTGGAAAGTGAGGACAAGTACCAGACCATGCTTCCAGGAGGGAGAGGAAGGGAAGAGAGTAGACGTGTGGAAAATGTGGCAGACATGGTCAAGAGCCCTGTCATCATAATTAGTGTAAATCCTCAGTTGAGAAAAGAAGACATCTTAGAAGTGTTCTGCTGGAAAGTTGCATCATTAGAATACATGAGATAGAGACTGAGGAAATGGAGGAATGGAATAGAATTACTACATGGTGCATTGCATCTGGAAGTGTAGTCAAGGTAGCTGTGGGAATCAGTCGACTTATAATGAATATTAGAACTAGCCTTGACACACAAAAGTCGAGTAAGGGAAAAGTCTGAGATGGACCATGTGGAGACTAGCATAGGATGCGCAATTTTTTTATTCATTCATCGGACGAGGGCATTGCTGGCTAGGCTAGCATTTATTGCCCATCCCTAATTACCCAGAGGGCAGTTAGGAGTCAATCACATTGCTGTGGAGCTGGAGGAACACAGCAGGTCAGGCAGTGCCAGAGGAATAGGGAAGTCGACATTTCGGGTCAGGACCCTTCAGTTCTGAAGAGCTGTGTTCCTCCAGCTCCACACCGTGTTAGACTCTGACCCCAGCATCTGCAGTTCTTGCCATCTCCGGGTAAGTATGGCAGTTTCATTCCCTAAAGGACATTAATAAACCAGATGGGTTTTTTTCTCCTGACAATCAACAGATTCGACCATCTACCATGGTGGGATTCCAATCCAGGTCCCTAGAACGTTGTCCAGGTCTCTGGGTTAACAGTCAGGCAATAATACCACTTATGCTTATGCCTCCCCCAGTTGAAAACTAACTGTAAATTGCTACTTTGTTTTGCTGCAATGCAAGATAGTCACTTCAAAATGTAGTGCATTTCATGACTGAAGTCGACATGAGAGGAAAAGGTCAGAAAGATTCTCAGCTCAAAATTGTTGCTGTTTGTAAATTGCCTTCATATGTTGGCTGCTTTGAATTTCTGTCAGCTAAAAGTACAATCCAAATTAATTCTTCATTTTGGCAAGCAATGTGTTTTTTTAATGTTTAATAGTTTTTTCAGCTGCAAATTTCTATGATCACACTATGGTCCAGCAGGAGTACAGTTCACAATTTAGGTATAGAGTTTTTCTGTTCGTGTTTGTCACAAGAGCTGTAAATTAAGTTCCCTTTAAAGCAGGATATGTATCTAGACTGAACAGATGGGTACCAGACTGTGAAAATGCTTTTTGGGAAGTACATTTCTTTTTTAAAACTAAATATAATTGGTGCGTGGGTTAGCTCTGTTTTAAAGCAATATCAGTGCTGCAGATTGAGGAGATACAAATTTAATCCCCCAATTTAATCCATTTCTGATCATTGTACCAATTACTATGTATCCTTGCAGCAAAAGACAAAATCAAATGAGAAAGTCTGCTACCCCCCTTGAAGCAGCCAAACTGTAGAAGTATTCCAAGAAATCGAAAATAAAGTTAATCACTCCAGATGCAATGACTGGTGTTCATTTAGTTTCCTTTAACAGCACCTTCCAAGCCCCTGGGGTCTTCTATCAACAAGGACAAGGGCAGCGGATGCATGTGAGCACCACCATCTGCAAGTCACACACAGTGTTTACTTAGAACTATATTTCTGTTCCTTCAATGTTGCTGGGTCAAAATCCTCCCTAATAGCACAGTGAGGTCCCTCCAACCAATGACTGCAGCAACTCAGGAAGACAGCTTGACACCATCTTCTCGAGGGCAATAAATGCTGGCCTAACCAGTGACACCTACGTGTCAAGCCCATGAACAAACACAAAAAAATTAACTGGGTATTGATAGTCAACCAGTATCACTGCATTAGATTATTTGGCTATTTAACTTATTGTGTGCATATTAATTGGCATATTTCAGCACATTACAATATTAACTGCAGCACGGAAGTACTTAATGCTTGAAAATATTCTCAGGTTGGGAAAGGTGTGTCAGAATTTTTGTGAGTATGATAATTTATTAACAATCCAGAGGTTTGGATTTGAATTACTAACCTATAGCAAAGATCTTTCAGCCCATTTAGTTTATCCATGTAGCTAGACTCCATAGACCTCACTTCCTCCTCAACTCAGATCGATACTGCATTTAATCAGTATTCTGAAGATGAGTAACTGGACTCAAACATTGACTGTTTTCTGTTCACAGAGGTTGCTGGACCTGCTGAGTTTCTCCAGCAATTTTTGTTTTGGTTTGCTGCACTGAATTGTTTTTTTAAAGGAAACTTGGATTTTCACCTTTTATTCCAGTTGGAAACATCATTCAAGTTTAGATCAAACGTCAGTGTGAAGAACTTTACTAGAATGTCATTAGACACTGTAATTGCAATGACTCTCCATTTCCCAGATTTCTCCCTTTTCTCTCTCTGTCTCTCACTCACACAAAGCTCTGGATTGAGTGCCATCTGATCGAGAGACCATGTTGTTTTTAAACTCATTTCAGCTTGTCTTGCAATGAAATACCAAATATCTCACAATCACAGTTTTGACTTTCTTATTTGTGTCTTCCAGTATGAGAAAGTAGTAAATCAAAATATTTACTGCCTCTCCCCAGTTCAATTCTGGCTAACATTGTTTTAACATTCTTTCTTCTTCACTGACAGCTGTCTTGCAATACAAAAATACTTCAGCTTTTGCCTCTTTCGCTACTCTGTTTAATTTTTTGTCTAGTTTCTTCTCGTCACCCTTTTGATGAGTTGTCTAACATTCTCAGAGTCATCACAGTGTCCCTTCCAGTTCCCTCTTCAAAATAGTAGAAACAGATGTACCTCCTAACAACTTTTAATTTTCCTGCTAATCCAATGAAGGCCTCATTTGTTTAATATAAGCTTGTGCTCGTCCTTGATGTGCTTTTGTCTTCCACATTCAACACTACAGAATCACTGCAGTGTTATGATGCAGAAGGAGGCCATTCGGCCCATCGTTCTGGCACCAGCTCCTTAAATGAGCATCATTGTTGAGTGCCAATCTCCTGCTTTTTGACAATACCTTTACATTATTTTATTCAAATAATCATCCGATGCTCTATTGAAACCTCAATTGGACCTGCCCCAACAACATTTACAGACAGTGCATACCATACCCTCAGTACTTACTGAGTGAATTGTTCTCTCCTCACTTCTCCCTTGCTGCTTTTGACCATCACTTTAAATCTGTGCTGCCTGTTCTTGTTCCTTTTACAAATTAGAACGGTTTCTCCCTATTTACTCTAGTCAGCATTTTCCTTTTAACATACTCCTTTTAATGATGTTGCATCTGTCCTCTTGATGAATACCCTCCCTCACTCTATTCACTTCAGTTATACTTTTAACTTGGTCCTTTAGTAGTTATAAACTTGTTCTTCTGATCTTGGTGTATCTGAATCCAAGAAGATGTTAAACTTAGTTGTGCGATCATTCTTCCCCAGGCATGCTATCAGTTTTATTTCTTGTATGTTATCGAGTCATCTGATACATTGGATTTTTAACTAAATTAGGCAATATTTGAATAGTTTGTGTTGTGCATGTTCGTATCTGTGACCCCCTTTTTTTGACATTGAAGACATTGAAAAAACATTGACTTGAAGCTGTAAGTTAAATTGAGATGCACTTTTCTCTATGCGATGACTGAAACAGACAGGCAGGAAATAATTGAGAAGCCTGTTCGCACCTGTAAAGAAAAAGGCAGGCTACGTTTCTGTCATTCATTAGAACTGCAGGTATGCCAATACCTGTATGGCACTAAACTAAAGGAGTGTTGTCCATGCGTTGAGTGTTTGCAAACAGTTCTTTCTGCATATACGGTTTCTGTTCTGTGTATGTTGGTCTCCTGATTTTCATCTAGCTTGTTGGGTTTTTTATTTGTATCAATTATCTTCATAATGTAACTGTTAATTTAGTCTGCTTTAGAATTGACAATTAGATTCAGAAAGCAGTTAGCTGAGGGAGAAAAGGAGTTGAGAAAATAAGGTGTAATTTGGCAGTTTTTAAAATTGGTTTCACAGCTGATACGTGGAGAAAAAGAAGATCGCGTTTTCAGCTTGAAGGCAGCGCTGCTCCGAGCTCACTGAACTCAGTTTGGCAATGGTGCAGGAAAATATAATTATAATGTCAGGAATCACAGACTGGATTGAGTTAATGCAAGTGATTTGTAGTGCTTTTGACTCTAAGTAAGAAAACAGTGCAGTCCTCTCTCTCGGCTTGCTAATTTGCTGTTCTGTGCTTGTATTTCAGAAAGTTTCATCAATGACCCAAAAGATCATGAAGTGATGATGCAGATTGATTGTGAGGTGATGGCCACCAGAATAATTCACATAAAGTCGTCATCTATACCTTCCTTTCTGCGAGAGCAACGGGAGAATCACACTGATTCATACCAGCGTCCATCACCTGCGCCTACCCATGCAGCACCTCACATCATCACAGAGTCTACCCATGGGAATGTCTTCAAACTTTACCAATAGTGCTTGGTTTAAACCATATAACATCTTGAATCTCTAGACTGTTTTCCAAAGGGTCATAAGACCAACTTTGAATCTAAAGTAGTATGTCAGCCAATTCTTGTATAACTTGGAAAACAAAATTATTAAAGAAGATTTTTCTTTCTGATTAGTGAAAATCTTAGCCGATGTAGTGCAACTTAAAAGCAAAAGCAGAAATTGTGGAAAAGCTCAACAGGTCTGGCAGCATCTGTGGAGAGAAATCAGAGTTAATGTTTTGGGTCCAGTGACCCAAGTTCTGAGGATGGGTTGCTGGACCCAAAATGTTAACTCTGATTTCTCACAACAGATGCTGCCAGACCTGTTGAGCATTTCCAACAATCTCTGTTTCTGTTTCTGATTTCCAGAATCCGCGATTCTTTCGGCTTTTAGTACAACTTAACCCAGTTTGATCTATCTTGGGTGATCCTGATTATCCACCTAACTTTTACACAAGTCTGTATTAAACTTGGGTCTATTTAGAACAAAATGTTGCTTTGAACAGATAATACTTGTGAAATATCATAATCTTTGGGAGTTGAAATGCTTGAAGGAGAAATCAACTATATGTATTAGATGAAAGCAATACTACTAAGCATTCTTAATCTTCTGCAAAATTGCTGTTACCAAAGCCAGCATATCAACAAGGTGATATATCAGTGTAGCTTGAAATAAAAATATGGAATGGCTACATGAAATGAAATGTAATACACTCCCAAAAAAATTCAAAGACCACTATAGAGCTTGTTTTCCTTTAAGTTTCCACTTATGCATGACAAATTCCTTTTGATAATTTTGGCCAGTTTGTCTATTCCATGTAGGCTGGACCTGTGATTGCAGCAACTAAAAAATATGCTGAATAATCTGAAGGAGGCCATGCGCAGCAATGTTGTGAATGAATTCTTTAAAAATGTGGGAGATTTCAGGTCTATTCAACACTGGACACGTTTTCTCCTCCTATCTCCTCCAACCCTGGTTGAAGACTCTCTCTGGAGCATAAACCAAAGCTCCTAAAGAACTCAGGTACTTTGTCCTAATTGTTTTGATTGTTGTTTAAATGCAAGCCAAGTGAGTCCAGGCTATTTGTCCATTCCTGCATGATATGATTCCTGTTTACCTGCAGGGACTCCTGAATTTATGATCAAAGCAAAAGTCCTGGTTGGCTTTTCCTTTTCACAGCATGAGCTTGGCAGTGCTACAGCAATGTTGCCATTTCCCATCACTGTCCAGGTTGGTATGAACCAACTTTGGATCACTGAACAATAATCAGACCTCAAACACTTGAATCAGTATCATAGCATATTATAATGCAGTTTATGGGCATTTAAATTTGAGCTTAACTCTAATTGCATTGACAGTTCTTGTCCAGACTTAGCAGTTCAATAGAACATTCTGCTCAATCAAATGTAAATTGAGATATTCATATCCAATATTTGGATGAATTCATCAGTTCACTAGAGTTTATCACTTGCTTGATAGCAGGGCTGATTAATCAAAGCTCACTGTTTGCATCATTGTCTCAAAATGCACATCTCTTGCTCCCCCATTATCACCAAGAATTCCACCCAGCAAACCTGTTTAGTCTCATTCCAGTGACAACGGCTGTCCCTGTCAGTAAATTACCATCATTTGAATCCACTTAATACATGTTCTTGGCTTCTGGATTATATTTTCATTTGTTATTCACACACACTACCCAAGATTGTTTAAGGTGCAGCCTGAGAAAGCTGATTGTGCATGCTCCGTTCAGGGTCTTTAATTTGTTTCTTACCTACAGCTCAAGAATTGTGAACTTATTTTTAAATAATGTTGCACTTAGCTACATTTTTCATGTTCATGCTTTCCTCCTTAATATCATTTATTTTGAGATTCAATTTTTTCAGCTAGTTCTGGAGAAACTGTGAAGTTGCAGGTGTTCTTGTGCATTATTAAAGTTTATCGTTGGTCTTCTGCTCAAGAAATTCATGTCTGCATTTACGACACACCATTAAAATAGATATTCTGTGATAAATCTTGTGACATCTCCCTAACCTGTTGTTGATCTTAAGTTTACTTTTGCTTTGACAAGTGCAACACAAAAGAATTCCATCCTATGAATTGTGATCAATTGACACCAAAAGTGAGGTCTAATGTCTGTTATGCATAGCGCAGGTTTCCTCGTATGAATGTTCAAGAAGACTGGAATTTGTCTGCAGCAGGACTGAAAGCTTTCAGAAGATCTTGTATTTATTGGCCTTTGTTTTGGGAGCCACCTCCAACTTTGAGCAAGGGAGCTTAACCACGAACCATTATAACATTGGTTTATTAAAGGACATAGTTGTTGGCTGTCTATAGAATTCCCAACCTGGACCGTTAAGTTCCCTGTCATCATCATCCCACTTCCAAATGCCAAAAATAAACTCCCTTTTTGCTTGAACTGTGGCTTCAATCAATACCCATAAGCAAGCACATAGAGTATATTTGTGTAAATACACCCTAAATACTTGATGTTTACTATACAAGTTCTGCTATTACAATCAAAGTACCTTGTTTGATTTCTTTTAATTGCAGTTTGATATTCTTGCAAATCTGACAGAAGAACAAAAGTTTCTTACGGGTTGAAAGCATCTATAAGTATACTAAATGTCATTCATTATGCCAGTTTTTTAAACCTTATTCATTGGCTCTCCTTGCCTCAACTCTCCCTTCCTTTTCTCCCAAATTTTCAGTCTTTCTTCCTCACCCAGACCTGAAAATCTGTTCAGCCTCTGAGGCCAGCACTCTCAGAAGCTGTTTTCAACTTTGCTTTCAACTCCACCCCTGCCTCAGCTGATCTGGTGCTGAAGCTTTTATCTGTGCCTTTGTTTCCACTAGACTTGACTTTTCTAATACTCTCTTTCTGGCCTCCCACATTCTACCCTCAATAACCCTAAGGTCATCCAAAATTCTGCTGTCCTAACTCCTACCAAAGCCCAATGACTCATTTCTGTGTTTGCTAGACTACTTTGGCTCCCAGTTAAGCTGCTCATCAATTTTAAAAAGCTCCTCAAATCCCTTCATGGCTTCAACCCTCCCTGTATGTAATTTCAGACAGCCCTGCTGGCCTCCCGGATATCTGCAGTCCTGTCATTTTGCTCTCTTGAGCATTCCTGACTTTAGTCGCTGCATAGTTGGTAGCCATGCCTTCAGTTTCTAAGGCGTTAAACTGTGGAATTTCCTGCATAAACCCGTCCATCACTGTTTCTATATTCCTCAATTTAAGATGCTCCTTAAGATTTACCTGCTTGACGATGTTCTTTTTCATTGTCCCAAGTACCTCTTGATATGGCAGGTTGTCTTATTTTGTTTGTCAAAGCTGCTTTGAACGTCCTTGGGTAATTTTGCTCCATCAAAGGAGCAATATAAATACAAATTGCTGCTATGATGTATATTCCCATTTTGTCCTTAAGTTCACTGTGAATCCTCTTGATTGTGGCACATTTTATTAGTCGAATGCATGCAGGCTGGCTGCAGATGTATATTCCATGATGCCCAAGATCTGCTTGCCAATGCAGCCTCACTCCAAATGGCTCCTTCCCACTGCGAGTGTGAAAGTGAGAGAATGAGGAGATGTTATAGAAAGTGAGTGTGAGTGAGAGAGGAAGTGAATATGTGTGACAATATGAGACAGAATTGAGTGAAAGAGAGTTTGTTATACGATGCCAATATCTGCTGACAAATTAAAATCCTCACCCTATTATAGCTCTGAATTGGGGTCCTGACAGGTTTCAATCCTGTTAAGGTCATAGGAGGGAACCACTGCATTAATCTGTTTTTGAGTACCTAATTTACATGTTAGAATCATTGAAGATTTGAAGATCTTTTGAATTACAGGGGATTCTCCTATACCGCGTATTCCAGCAACATGAATTGGCTATAACGTGATTCACAAATAGGGGAACAGTATTTGTAAAACAGGAACTTTGTGTTGGTTATAATGCGATTCTCCACAAGTTTAGCATTAGACAACTATGACAATAATGCAGAATCACAAATGTGTGAGAACATAATGTTCTTATCGTATTATTTTGAAAAATTACATCAAGATCATTACACACGAGTCTGGATAATTTGTCTTTCGTGTAACAAATTTTGACGTTTCAAATTCACAATCGATTGGACTACCAGTCAGATTAAAAAAAGAATTAAGCCTCAGTCCAATTCGGCAATAGGTTTCTCAAAAGAACAATCATGAGAAAACAGCTTGAGGAAATAAATGATTGTCAATGTCCAGTCGATGAGGGGTGGTGACAGGTTTGTTACTGTTAGTGAAAACATAGTGTAACTGCACATTGGGTAGCTTTGCAGGTGACTGGGAGATGCTGCCACTGAGCGGGTGAGGTGATTGCCAGTGACTGGTTGTTGATGTTTCTGACAGGTAAATGGTCTTACCCATGAATGCATTTAGTTGTTGGTGTCTGGGCAATGCTGTTAGCGAGTGACTTGATACTGTTTCTAATTGGGCTTTGCCGTTAGTGGTGTTTGTAAAGTTGGTGATTGGGATTTTCTCCAATGACTAAGTGATGCTGCTGGAGATTAGATCATTATTCTTGGTGACTGGTTTTTGCTGCTGAGGTTTGATGCTGCTGAATCATGTTGGTGTTGGCACTGGGTGATGTTTTTCCAGGAAATGCTGGATACCACTGGTGTCCTTGTGTTTCTGATGGAAGCTGGATACTGCTGGTGACCGTAGGTTTTATTTTGCTGTTGAAAGGCTGCTATCTGTGGTAGTTTAGACTTACTACTGATAGGTGATTAATGCTGCTGGTGGTAGCAGAATGTGGCTGAGGGCATGCTATTTGTGATCGCGACTGGGTGATGATGAGTGTCATTGAAGTGTGGGTACAAAAGTACAATGTGTTGTTGATGCGTGGGAGGCAAACCTACGGCTGCAGTAATGAAGAACCTGTAAATCTGTTCATTACTCTCTGCTTCTTCAAACTGCAATGATTTTAGCTGTAAACTGAACTCTGGCGCTTTACTGTTTTTCTCACTTCTATTGAATTAATAATGCTACTTGCGACTGGATGAGGCTAATACTGATGACTGCACCAATACTTAGAGGAGAGTGGTGAGGTAGAATTTTAAGTGATTTTGAGTGATATTTTTTGGTGTTCTGCCCCAAACCCTGCTTTTCCCATAGGCTCATTTATTATATTGTGCAATTTTCTATAACGCGATGTTGCACTGGAATGCAGCTGTCATGTTATAGCAGAACCCCCTGTAATTGAAGTAACCAATTCAGGTCAACTTAGAAATGCCACATCACCAGTTGAAGGGCAGCAGCCTGCTGTTTTAATGTTCTGGTTGACAACTACCCTTCAATGAAAGACAGATTATGTGAATTAAAAACAAAGAATGTTTGAAGCAATCAGCAGGTCTGTGGAGAGAATAACAGAGATAATATATTACATTAATGACCTTTTATCAGTACTGGGAAAAGTTAGAGATTCATAGAAGTTTTAAGGAGATACAGAGGCTGTGACAGTGAGGATGTGGGACAAAGAACAAAGGGGAAGTTGTAGTGCTTGTGACAAGGTCAGCCAGCTGGACATCGCAGAATGAGTTCCCTGATTGGGGCTGTTAATCTGATCCAACCAGGGGGCCCTGGCTGAGGGATAATTATAGAAGTGTCTGCCTCCTAACCCCCTTCACATTTTGCCACGTGTGTGTTTCCTGGTGGTGGCAAATATAGAATAAAGTCTTTGCACAAAGGTGAAAAAAAACATGAGCATCGGACATCCTGTCATTCTGAGAGCTGGATCAGTGTCAAGGACTCTCCGCGTGTAAATAAAGAGTGACTTGGTGACGGGATACTGCCCTCTGTGGAGTTATTTCAGTGGCAACGAGAGAAAAGAATGCTCCTGAAGAAATTCACTCACACCAGTCTTTGAGTTGGGGTAACCATTTCTGGCATCATGCCATTACTTGGAAAGCGTGACTTGTTCGATCATGCCAGTGAAGATTGTACCCAGTAGGTGGAAAGATTGCGTTATTTATTAAGGGCAAATGACAATAGTGCAAATGAAAAGCAGTAATTCTCCTGACAGCTTGTGAACCCACAACTTTTTTGGTTATTAGGAGACACCAATTACTAAAATCTTTTGAAGAGTAATATTACGACCCCAAGCCGCCTCTAATTCTGAGACACTATCGGTTTTACACGGCAATTCAAGGACCAGAAGAATCCGTATCAGGATTTTTGACTAGGGTAAGACAACTGGCGGAGGCATGTGACTTTGGTTTAACCCGTAATGGGATGCTGAGAGATCATTTGGTATGTGGAATTATTGATGTAACCATGCAAAAACACCTAGCTGAAGCCCAACTGGGCTTCAAACAGGCACTATAACTGGCTTTATCATTGGAAAATGCGGCAAATGGAACATATGAGTGGCAGGTTATTCCGATGAAAGTGGACACCCTCACCAGTCCGACTAAGCTTGGGGAGCGCCACTGAAGTGCAGGCAATTGTAGAGCCTCACTTGAGGCCAAACAGGTAAAATTTTCTTCAGGGTCTAGGCAGGCAAGCCATTGTAGCTGCTGCCAGTATATGAACTTGAGACAGCAAAAGAGTCCTACAAGACCTAAATTGAGTAAGAGAACTCATAGGCCAGTATCCAGGAGAGTGCATACCCTGGAACGTCCACCTACCTCCATTTGGAACAGTCAAATTGCTTAGCAACATCCAAATCAGAACCAATCAAAATAAACGCCTGGTTCAATGTTCATGCGGTTCTAGTGGAGGTTGATACCACAACGGCGCTTTAGTCTTAAACAAAATTCGTTCTGGGCTCCAACCCTTAAGTGAGCGCAGGACCTCAGCTGGACTGAGAACTTATATCAGGGAACATTTGCAAGTTAAGGGTAGACCTTTGGTTCTAGTCTCTCATGAGAAGCAACTGGGTCAGTTGCCACTGATTGTAGTAAAAGGCTTTGCCCCAAGATGGATTGGACGAAATTGGTTGAGAAAGATTGACCTGGATTGGCTCAACATTTTTTGAGTAGAAAATGGCTGTCCAAGGGAAATCCTAACTAAAATACCTGGAAGTTTTTTGAGAAGGCATAGAGACTATCAAATGAGCCGAGGACACCTTGCATGTTGACCAAGAAGCAATTCTCTGAATCTATGTTGCCTGCCCAGTGCCGTTTACCTTGTGAGCAAAATTAGAGGCAGAAGTCAGGCAACTGGAAAGCAAAGTAATTATCAAATCAGTCCAGTTTGCAGAATGGACAGCACCAGTCATATCGATTGTGAAGTCTGACTGGTCAATTCACCTTTGTGGGGATTTCAGACAAATGGTAAGCCAATTTCTGCAGCTGGGTAAATACCCAACCCCTCGCATAGAAGATTTAGAGGATTTATACATAAAGCTGGCAGAGAGGCTGTCCTTCTCGAAGCTGGATGTGAGCCATGCATGTTGCAATTGTGGTTAGATGAGGATTTCCAGAAGTATGCTACAATTAAAACCCATAAGGGTTTGTACCAATATACAACACTGGCATTTGGGATATCATCAACCTGCGCAATTTTTCAGTGAATGACGGAGAAAATTTTACAAGACCGAGTTACACCTAATTGGAAGATAAAGTGAGGGTGATCAAAGGTACCGCGGCTCCTACATCTTTACCGCAGCTTAGGTCTCTCCTTGGGCAGGTGAATTATTATGTAAAGTTCAAATTTAACCTGGCCTCCATGGTACTTTGGCATCAACTCTTTAGAAGGGATTAGCCTTGGAAATGGTTGGGTAGCGAAGCCATAGCTTTCATGGACCTGTAGAAATAGATATCATCCTCTAAGGTTGGCATGCAATGATACCAAGCAACATCTGGTATTGATGTGCCAAGCCTCCCTATATGTCATTGGGGAATTATTAGCTCATAGGTGACCCAATGGAGAAGAAGGCTGAATAGTGTATGCATCCAGCACTTGGCTAATGCAGTGTGTAAATACCCCCCGATAGAGAAGGAAGGTTTGGTTGTCATATTTGGAGTCAGGATGTTCAACCAATACCTTTACAGTTTTAACCTAGCGCATAGAACAGTACAGCACGGTGCAGGCCCTTCGGCCCACGATGTTGTGCCAACCTATTATCCTACTA
This sequence comes from Ginglymostoma cirratum, assembly GCA_024137785.1. Classification (NCBI taxonomy): domain Eukaryota; kingdom Metazoa; phylum Chordata; class Chondrichthyes; order Orectolobiformes; family Ginglymostomatidae; genus Ginglymostoma; species Ginglymostoma cirratum. Next base: position 6,033,921 of record JAHRHZ010000100.1, read on the forward strand.
AGAAAAACATACCCTGCATACCCTACATTTTATTATCTTCCATGTGCTTATCCAAGAGTCGCTTAAAAGTCTCTAAAGTATCTGACTCCACTACCACTGCCGGCAGTGCATTCCACACGCCTACCACTCTCTGTGTGAAGAACCCCTCTGACATCTCCCCTATACCTTCCTCCAATCACCTTTAAAATTATATCCCCTCGTAATAGTCATTTCCACCCTGGGAAACATCTGACTATCCACTTTATCTATGCCTGTCATCATCTTGTACACCTCTATCAAGTCACCTCTCACCCTTCTTCACCCCAATGCAAAAAGCCCTAGCTCCCTCAACCTTTCCTCATAAGACCTGCCCTCCAGTCCAGGCAGCATCCTGGTAAGTCTCCTCTGCATCCTCTCTCAAGCTTCCACATCTTTCCTATAATGAGGTGACTAGAATTGAACACGATATTCCAAGTGTGGTCTAACCAGAATTTTGTAGAGCTGCAGCATAACCTCATGACTCTTAAATTCAATTCCCCTGCCAGTGAAAGCCAACACACCATACACCTTCTTTACAACCCTATCAACTTGGGTCGCAACTTTGAGGGATCTATGGACGTGAACCCCAAGATCCCTCTGTTCCTCCACACTGCCGAGAATACTGCCATTAACCCTGTATTCTGCATTCAAATTCGACCTTCTGAAATGAATCAAAATAAACTTGTAATAATAACAGACCATTAACCACTGCTAGGTCTACTTCAAGAAGACAAGGCAGTAGTGCCCATAGCGTCAGGCCAAATTCAGCGGTGGGCTCTAGTACTAACTGCATATATTTTAAGTTGAAACACCATCTGGGAGGCCAAGTAACAAATGTGGATGCGTTGATCTGTCTCCCACTGCAGATACACCACCAGTGGTATCACCACTGGAAGAGCCGTTAACAGTTTTGGATTTTCTAAACACACTTCCAGTCACAGCTAACAGTATTAGACGTTGGATGCAAAACGATCCAGTCCTGGCAGAACTGAAACAGCTGGTTGTGATGGGGGAAACCAAAGGGCCATCACAACAAGAATTGAAATCTTTTTGGACCCGGAGAGACCAGATCACAGTACAGAACAGCATATTATTGAGGGGAGTCGAGATTGATTGTCCCGAACAAAGGTCACCACCAGATACGAGCTGAACTCCACTAGGGTCATCCAGGGATTTCCAAAATGCAGATGTTGGCGAGAAGTTATATCTAGTGGCCAGGACTGGATACAGACATACCTGCGTTGTTGAGGTAGTTCCCAAAATGCCAGCAAGGACAAAAATTACTGCCAGCAGCTCCCTCATATTTGTGGGAATGGTCGTGTAAAGCCTGGACTCAGTTATACATCAACTCTGCAGGACCTTTCATGGGCTGTATGTTCTTATTCATTGTGGATGCCCACTCAAAGTGGCTGGGCGTGCATAGAGTTCATTTGTCAAACATGGGGGTAATAAAAGAAAAACTGTGCGCATCTTTTGCAATACATGGACTCATGGAAACTTGGTCACAAATAATGGGTCATCATTTACTAGCAGGGAATTTAAATAGTTCCCAAAGTCAAATGGTATTCAACTTATAAGGGCAGCTCCATACCATCTGTCATCCAATGTTGTGGCAGCGAGAGCAATCGAATTTTTTACAGCAGGCTTCAAGAAACAGCCTACAGCTTCATTTGATATCAAACTGACCCAGTTCCTATTTGATTGTCTGACCACCCCGCATGCAACTATAGGGTTAGCTCCAGCAGAGTTGCTCATGGGAAGAAGATTCCACACTGGTTTAAATCTAATCTTCCTGAATCTGGGGGCAGGGCAAAAAGGAATCAGTAATGTCAATGTTGACACAAAATTCCACTAAGCAAGAGAGGCATTTTACTTCAGGGGACAAAGTTTGGTGTAGGAAACATGGAAATGGCCTTGCAATGGTAAGAGGTACAGTCGCTGTGAGGTCAGGACCAGTGATGTATAAAGTTCAGGTAGGTGCAACAGTCCTGAACAAGCACTTGGACCATATGAAAGCTGCAGTCTTGCAAACTGTGCTGGAGCAAAATGTGCCTGGCTCATTGACAGCCTTTCTGACTGTTCCAGAATCCGTGGGTTCTCCCTCTCCATCGGGAAATTGACATAGATATGGTGGATGTCACCTCCTTGACCCCTTTGCTGCCTGAAGAGGAAAATTAATTTCTTCCAAGATTTTTCAAGTGCAAGAGGCTTCCTGCCGTGCATTACATGCTGCCTGTATCAGGGGCAGAGTTGGAGGAACCCAATCTGGTGCTAAAATGCCCCAGAGGAAACTACAAAAACGAAGCACCTCCCTATCTCCTCGGACTCAAGAGGGGACAGATGTAGTGATTGTGACAAGTTCAGCCAGGTAGACCTCAGAATATGAGTTCCCTGATTGAGGCTGTAAGTCTGGTTCCAATCGGGTAGCCCTTACTAACAGATAAAAAGAGGGACGTCAGACATCCTGTCCACTTTGACAGCTGGCCCTTAGGGCGCTGTATCATTGTCAAAGACTGTCCATGTGTAAATAAAGGGTGACTCGGTGATGGTATACCAGCCTCTGTGGAGTTATCTCGGAAGTCTGTGATTGGATGGAAAGCTTGAGAGATTAAGTAATAAAAGGACTGATGCTGCAAGGTACAATAAAGAGTGTTGGCACAAGTAAATAAAAGATGTTTCTAGAGAAGGTGTGAAGAGCAGAATTATGAGTAGGTGCTATCTGGAAGAAAAAATACAAAATGACAGAGAAACAAATAGGGTCAGACGTTATGGTTGGAAACTGTTGAACTTAATCTTGAGTCAAGAGGACTATACAGTGCCAATTTCACCCAGGAGTATTTGAGACAGTGGGAAAGAAAAACTAAAAGACAGGTTGTGCATCTCCTGCATGCAAAGAAAGTGGATGGTTTATTGGTGGAGATTGGAGAGTGAACCATGATATCACTGGGGTAATAATTTCTTTGAAGGGTTGAATGGAGCCTTGCACTGAGGAGATATGTTTGGTGGTTTTGTGATGGAAGTAATAGAAATGGCAGAGTATGATCTTGTGAACAAATTACCTGGTCATTTATTACATGTTATGTTTGTGAGACATTGCTGTTTGAGGATTAAAGACTATATTCGCCAAAATTATTACTTGCACTTCAGAAGTAATATTTTGGCTGTGAAATGCCTGAGAAAATCTTGTATATAATAGCTGGATCAGTGCAAGTTTCTTTTTTGACAGAATTATTTTCTTCTCATTATTAAAGGGTGTGACTTCATTTTAATTTATGCTTTCTGCCTCATGGCAACTGTGCGAGTTTCCTGCTGTGAGCCCCCATCAGTGTGGAATCAGCTACACTGAGATGCCTGAAGTACTTTTTATACTTCTTATCCTCTTGCACTCCAAGATGCTGCTCACATCATTCTAGCCCACATCATCTGCATTACTATATGTTGTTCACACTATGCCAAAGGAGACTGTCATTGAATCTCCAAAACCCTTTTTAAAACCACATCATGCATTACCTCCTTTCTACCTCCAAACATCATCTTGAAACTCTTATTTTTTTGATGCCTTGCACCTTTTTCGTTCCAACTTTCTTGTTTAGTACGCACTTCTCTGTATTTTGATGTGACCTTTCACCTTTATTGTTCCTTCTTTCCTTCCTCCTTCCGTCTCTCCGCCTTGTGATGTGATTGAGAATGTTTTCATGAATCCTTATGCAACATCCATTTTATAAGTGTTTCTTGGAGTTAAACCCATCTATTCTATCAAAACATTGCTCAGGTTTTTGGAGAATTCTTTGCAAAAAAAATTTTCAGAGAATTTTCTTTCTTCCAACACTGATGATGTAGCTGTCCATCGTTAAAGAAACAAGAAGCTTCATTAATTAGTCTTCCTTGCACTTGAATTCTAGACATCTATGTTTTTAAATTGATTTTCACTGATTCACAGATAGAGATACTGCACTGGCAGAATCTGAATTATGAGGGGATCAATATAAAGGAGCCGCAGGGAGCTCTAAAGCAAGAGCTGGTCACAGAATGGGTGAGACAATTCTTGAGGCATTTCTATATTTCAGTCTTCTAAGCAACTCTATTTCAACTCAAATGCAATGGCCCCCCCCAAATCAGTCATCAAAGATTGTTTTAGAAATCTATGTCATTTATCAATTTCATAATAAAATTACCACTGTGCTACTTTATTCTGTCACAATTATTTTAAATGGATAAAAGACAAAGCCACTCCTGCAAAATGAGAACTAAAATTGATTTTTGCAATCTGTTAGTGTTGTTGATACTGTTGCCACCTCTTTAAGTCCTTTGCCCTCAGCTGTTTTCTCCTTCCCGATGCATGCTATAACTAGTGACTGCTTCCTGGTTCACTGCAGTCTTATCTGTGAACCAGCTAGTCATCAACTTGACTAGGCTAGCCTTGAGTTTTTCCCTTTATTTGGGTTTTTTTTTTTAACCTTGCTGCATCTTTACAGTGACACAGCTAAGATCAGAATACTTTTAGGAAGTAAAATGTAGGTACAGCCCGCCAATGCACCAAAATCCTTCCTTTAGTTTTACACTATAATTCGTTCTGATCACCATTAGGCAGTTGGAGGGAATTTTCCCAGAAGTTTGTTTTTCCCTGTATTTGGCTATTAATTTTTTATTTTTACACTGGAATACTGAAAGGAAGCACTGAACATCAATAGCACCTGTTTATACCCGGGGCACTTCCCAGCTGGTATTTATCAGTGTTGAGCTGGAGGAACACAGCAGCAGGCCAAGCAACATCAGAGGAGCAGGAAAGCTGATGTTTCAGGTCAGAACCCTTCTTCAGAAACCTCAAATAACGCTGATCTTGCTAACGTTGATCTCGCCTCGTGCATGTCCTGTGCAATGTAACCTGTATGCTTCTGATAAGTCTTTTTGGTCTGTACATCCTCGCTTACTATGATCTGTCTGTACTGCTCGTAAGCAAAGCTTTTCACTTTTGGTACATGTGACAATTATTCAATCAATCAGTCAATTGTGATGATAAATCCATGATTCAAGGCCTTCATCAGTGAGTGAGAGGGACAAAATCAGGCAATGTTGTCAAAGTTCAAAACTGCAATCTTGCTATCAGTAGATTGGGTGGAGAAACCCAAAGTTGAAATGTGTATCAAGGTCCTGCCCTTTTTTACTCAGCATAACATGACAATAAGGGGGACTGAAGGAATCATGATCGCAGGTGTCCAAAAATCATAAACCACAGAAGGAGGCTATTTAGTATGTTGTGCATGTGCCAACTCTTTGAAAGAGCTGTTCAATTAGTCTCACTCCCCTGTTCTTTCCTACAGGCATTTTCTTTTCAAATCATAGGTAATTGGTAAAAGAATCAGAGGTGGAAATGAGAACTTATTTTTAAACAGTCATGAAATGCTCTATCTGGAAATAAGATTTTGGAACATGTTTACATAACACGATAGCAAGGCTACTCAGACAAAGTTGTTTTCCCTATGTGATGCAAAGCATTAGGTATAATATTGATGAGGAAACCCATTTGGATTGCACAGGTTGACAGCTCATGACACTGTCTGCCCCAAGAAAATTGATGAAAGTTTCACAAACAAGCTTTTCATCTCTAAAATCTGTTCCCATCACCTTTTCAGATAGTGTAAGATATATCGTTATAGCTTGCTGCACTTAAAAAAAAGTCTCATCTTGTTGCCAATTACCACAATTATCTATCCTCCTGACAGTGGAAACAGTTTCTCCTCATTTACTCTATGATCCTCTTAATTTTGTATATGTACTTTAAAACTCAGCTCCAAGGGCAACAATCCTGGTGCCTCAGTCCTTGCATGTAAATGAAGTCCCTCATCTCTAGTTTCAGAATTTCAAGAGTCTGAACCCTCTGTTGGAACTTGATATCCTTTCTAAATTGTGGTGGCCGAGTTTAGATATAATATTCTAGTTGAGGCGTAACAAATGACTTGTACAGATGTAGCATCACTGTCATTTTTTTTGACTCCATGCATCTGTTTATTAAAGCTCGAGTTCCCATATGTCTCATTAACTTATCCTGCCAACTTCAAATAGTTGTGTACAGTGCATGCGGCCCCCAGGTGCACTTGCTGCACTCCTTTTAAAAAAGGAGTTTAAATTTCCTGTTCTCATTCTTCCTACCAAAATATATGACTTCACTCTTCTCAATTGACACCTGCTATGTGACTTGTCTGCCCATATCATCAGACTGTCCTATCTTCTTCACTGTTCACTACATTAATGAGTTTTGGGTGACAAGCAAAAACAATAATGGGTTTGAACATTGCAGAATTAACTTTTAGTGTATTAATACACAGGAAAGGCAGTTGAAGGTTATAGTCATGATGGAAAGGACGGGTCAAGCAACAAATCATCAATATTCATTTGACATGACCACATTTTATCAAAATGACTGATAGTAACCTTATGGAAGTCCACCTTAATCATACTAAAATGGATTATATTTGATTAGAGACAGCAAGAATTGCAGATGCTGGAGTCAGAGAAAACAGTGTGGAGCTGGAGGAACACAGCAGGCCAGGCAGCATCGGAGGAGCAGGAACGTTGACATTTCGGGTTGGGACCCTTCTTCAGAAATGGGGAAGGGGGAAGGCAGCTGGGAAATAAATAGACAGAGGAAGGGTAGCCTGGGGATGGTAGGTGGGATGGCGATAGGTTGAGTGCAGGTAGGCAGTGGTGAGGATTGGACAGTGGGATGGGTGGGGTGGATAGGTGGGAGAGAAGATGGACAGGTTGTGTCAGGTCAAGGAAGTGGGGAAGAGAGGGAAGGTTGGTCATGGGATGAGGCTGGGGGTGGGGAGTTTTTAAAACTGGTGAATTCCATGTTTAGGCCATCAGGCTGGAGGCTCATGAGGTGTTGTCCCTCTAGTTAACGGGTGGTGTCATTGTGACACTGGAGGAGGCCCAGGATGGACATGGGGTGGGAGGGCAAGTTAAAATGGTTGGGGACCGGAAGGTGGTGTTATTTGTCACGTACAGAGCGCAGATGCTATATGAAATGGTCTCCGAGTCTAAGCTTGGTCTCACTGATATAGAGGAGGCCACGTCGGGAGCAGCAGATACAATAGACAAATTTGACGGATGGACAGGTGAACCCTTGTCTAATGTGGAAGGTTTGTTTTGTGCCTTGAATGGAGGTGAGGGGTGAAGTGTAGGGGCAGGTCTAGCACTTCCTGTGGTTGTAGGAAAAGTTGCTGGGGGTAGTGGGATTAGTGGGGAGTGTGGAGGGGACGAGGAAGTCGCAGAGAGAGCAGTCCCTACGTAAGGCAGATAGGGGTGGGGAGGGAAATATCTCGTTGGTTGTGGGGTTGGATTGTAGGTAGCAGAAGTGGCAGAGAATAATATTTGAGGTAGTCCAGTGCAGCTTGCATTTGAAATACCTCAGGAGTGAAGTGTCTATAATGCTCACCATAACCTACTATAAGCTTTCATAATTAGACAATAGTGACATTCTTGCTATGACACAAAACAAGATTGAACAATCAAGATTTATTTGTAGTTCAGTAACATATTTGTTAAACTGTACAGCACATTGATTTTATGTTAAATACAGAGTCTACTACTACTGTGAAATATGTGAAATGTCCTTCTCTCACGGTTTTCATGAAAGGGGAGAAGAATCCCAGTCAAGTCAAGAATATTATGTGAAATCTTAAATAGAATTGTCCTCCGTTGATGTATGTGTATCATTGTGAAGTATTGTTTCAAATAATGGGTAGCTCTGCATTTGAAATTGTAATATATTCCAGGTGGTTATGACTCATCAAAACATGAATGAGGGTTTTCAATCAAGCCCCAAGAGTTCATTTACAGCCTTATAATATGTTCAAAAGCATGTTTTGCACTCAACAGTACTTACCAAAGAGAATTGATTACAGATGATATTACTGTAAATTTGCACTAATGAAACCAGAGAAGTATTTGATTCCATAAAAATTAAGACATGAGAGCTTTAAAGAAGCTATTAAAGAATTAATAAAATTTTCATTTGAAAATGTTGTAAATCTGAAGGAAAGAAATGGAACACAAATGATGAAGGAGCCACAGTCAGGATGTTAATCTATTTTTTACACATTTGCGGATGATTTTGCTATGTCACACCAATTGTTTTTGTTTTATATTGAAGGACGTGCTGATTTTGGTTTTTTAAGACTGAAAACTCTTTAAGCTTCATTAACTGGATTTTGAAGGTCAAAAACTTGAATCTTTGGGGGTGCAGGTAGTAGTCTGAAAGACCTTCAGTTTGATGTTATGTTATACTTGAATTAGGTCACTGTCCACTCGTCATCTTCTGATCATTCTTTAAAAATAGTGACTAAACATATTATAAACCAGACATCTGGATTTCAGCTAGATGAGATCAAAATTGAATTTGAGTCATCTAGCCACTGCAAAGAAGTAGCCCTAATCAGAAATCACCTCTCCAGCTGTGGTCTGTTCATTTTTTAATTCTTAGGAAATTTTTCCCCAATATTTTAATGCTTTCAAATATTGATCACATTATTAAAGAAAGTCAATGTTGCCAAAAGGCCAGTTTGCATTATTAATTTTCATCCCACTATTATCCTAAATCCTAACTCCTAACTCCAGCCATATTTTCAGTGTCTCAACTATGACCTTGTAGTCAATGTAAGTTCATACTTTGTGATACGCTCCTTGCTGAATTTGAAATAGCGTGTTTACTCTTCCATACTACTTCATATTTGGTTTCCCTTAGCAGCTCAGTTCCTTATTTAAGTCTTCATTTAAATCTTTTTTATTGTCAAACCCAAGCAATAAGACACATGCATGAGTGATCTGATTAAGACCCCTGCATCCTTAGGAATTGAGTCCTGAGTCTTGGTAACTTAGCTTATGCATGGTCTTACTGTAGTCAACAAATTGTACATTTATAGTTCAGACAATTATCATGAACTGTAAGCCGACACAGAGATTCTGAACATGGGGTGGCATGGTGGCTCAGTGGTTAGCACTGCTGCCTCACAGCCCTAGGGACCCGGGTTCGATTCCACCCTCCACTCCTGTGTGGAGTTTGCACATTCTCCCTGTGTCTGCATGGGTTTCCTCTGGGTGCTCTGGTTTCCTCCCACAGTCCAAAGATGTGCAGGCTAGGTGGATTGGCCATGCTAAATTGTCCGTTGTGTTCAGGGATATGTAGATTAGGTGGGTTATAGGGGGATGGGTCTGGGTGGGATGTTCTGAGGGTCGGTGTGGACTTGTTGGGCCAAAGGGCCCGTTTCCACACTGTAGGGATTCTATGAATGTCCAGTTAACAACGTCTTGCATTTATAAAGCACCTTTGAAGCAGTACTACTTCCCTGCTTCACAGTAATCAGTACAAAATTAATATAAAGCCATGCAAGAAGATAATTGGAAAGGTGACAAAACCTGGCCCAAAGGAGGTGGTTTTTAAGAGAATCTTAATGGCACAAAGATGAGTAGAGGCTGGGGTGGGGATTGCAGAGCTTAAACCCTAGATTTCAGAAAGCACACATACCAACGTTAGAGCAAAAAATTGCAAGGAAGAGCATTATGGACAAACACAGGATTCTCAGAAGCTTGATGAGTTTTCGGTTATTGAAGCTTTTAAATGATTTCAGTCTTAAAACAGGAGTCCAATTGCAAGGAGGTTTCAGACAGCAGTTTCTCAGTTCCTGGAGCAATACACAGAAATGGCTATCACCTGACGACATGAAATCTGTCAAATAAATTTAAGTTCCTCTTTCATCGATGACGAAGTACCACAACACTGGAATTGGACTTCAGTTTCAATTGTCAAACAAATTTATTGAAGAGTAATAAAACAAGCAAATTATCCAATAACACAAATATATGCTTACAGTTGTTACTAAGCTTAGCTAGCACCTCGGGTGAATTAAAGTAAATCATTTAAGCTGCTATGCTCAACTATAATGTCAGTAAAATTCTTACAGAGCAGCTATTTTCCTCTATAGAGAAGCTACCTGGCTGACTATCTCTTAAAAGATGACAGACATACTCCAATTTGAGAAAGAAAAACTGATAAATATCAAGGTGATAGAAGCCTGTGATTTTAAATAACTTCAAAATTCAAAATGAGCTGCCAATTAAATAAATACTGAAATCAAGTTATACAAAATTTTATGTAAATTGATTGGGTCCTCTCTTTAACATCACTGAATACTAGAACTGACTTGGAAACAATTTTACCAAAATGAGCAGCACCATTTTGCTGAGAGTGCAATTTTAACTGATCATGTACCATGACAGCATTGAAAACTCCTTAGCAGCTAAATCTAAAAACAGAGTGAATTTAGTGTTTTCTATACTGCTGTTTGTGAAATTATAGTGAACAATATTTGTGCAGAACACTTAAAGCTTTTCATATGGAGTGAATTCCTGTGCAATTTTGATAATGGCTTCAATCCATTTGAAATGAGCCATTACGGTTTAGTTTTAAACTTACCAGTATTTGTACCATAATCATCAGTACATTTCACAAGTCAAGGATAAGATTATTTGATATTTAGTTGACATCTTTTGCATAGTGACCATTTACCAGCTTGAGCTAATTCCGATTTTTCACAGTTTGTTGTATAACCTGTTGAACGTTGATGCTCAACAAGCATTATAGTTGTCTTCATTATCAATAATACAATTTTTGTTTCTCTGTTGTTACAGCATTTACGTATGAATTATCACAGTATCAGTTTTCTTTGAGATATGTACGTAGTGATTGGAACAAAGTCAGCCAGGTGGACCTTATAGATGCAGTTGTTGACTTGCTCGCTGAGCTGGTAAATTTGTTCACAGATGTTTCATCACCATACTAGGTAACATTATCAGTGCACCTCCAGTGAAGCGTCAGTGTTCTGTCCCACTTGCTATTTATGTGTCTCAGTTTGCAGGGGTGGATGGCATCAATTCCGGATTTCTATTATTATTCTATTATTTGTTTCTATATTAAGGACCTATCTGAAATGACCACCAGATTACTTGGCCTCCTAGGAATCATGGTAGCCCACAAACCGCCAGCTATGCTACGACAGCTACTGATGAGAATAAAGGATCCGACAACCACAACTAACAGAACCAACATTATTTACAAGATACCATGCAAAGACTGAAAACGTTACATAGGACAAACCAGAAGGAAACTAGCCATAAGGATTCGCCAACACTGACTAGCTACCAAGAGACACGACCAACTATCACTCATTTCAATACATGTGAATAAAGAGGGACACCAAATTGACTGGGACAATGTAGCCATCCTAGGACAAGCCAAGCAAAGACAGGCATGAGAATTCCTGAAGGCCTGGCACTCAAACTGGAACTCCATTAACAAACATTAGGGACCCCATATACCAACCACTAGAAAGAAATCTGGAAGTGATGCCACCCAACCCAGCAAACTGAGAGACATAAATAGCAAGCAGAACAGAACAATGATGTTTCACCCGAGACGCATTGATGATGTTACCTAGTATGGTGACGAAATATCTGCGAACAAACATACCAGCTCAGCAATCAAGTCAACAACCGCATCAACAACCCAAGCTACAAATCTTCTCAAAAACCTTGACGACCTCATAGAATATGAGTTCCTTGATTGGGGCTGTTAACCTGGTCCAATCAGGGAGTCCTGGCTGACAGATATAAACAGGAGTATCAAGGGTTCTGTTTACTCTATGAGCTGGCTCTAGCTCTAAGCTAGCTGGGTCAGTGTCACGTACTATGCATGTGTAAATAAAGGGTGACTTGGTGTTGGGATACTGGTCTTCATGGAGTTATTTTAATAGCAATGAGAGCAAAACACACCCCTGAAGAGACTGACTCCCAACAGCCATCTTTGAATTGGGGTAAGCGTTTCTGGCATCATGCCACTATTTGGCACACTTGACTCATTTGATGCTGCCATTGAATACTGGGCCCAGTATGTGGAAAGAATGTTTTTTTTTCAGGCAAATGACATTGGGCAGACTAAAAACATGTGGACTGTGTGGACCTGAAACGTTTTTGGTTATTAAGAGCCTAACTTTCCAAGAAGCACCAGATACTAAAATCTTTCAAGAGTTGACGGGTTTAGCTGAAAAATATTATGACCCCAAGCCTGCTCTAATTCTGAGATGCTACTGGTTTTACTCGACAGTTTGAGAACCAGGGGAATCCGTATCAGGATTTTTGACGAGGTTAAGACGGCTTTGGAGGCAATTGATTTTGGTTTAACGCTAAGCGAGATGCTCAAAATAAAACAGGTATCGGGGATTCTGTTCACTCGAAGAGTATACTCTGAGCTAGCGGGGTCAGTGTCATGTATTATACATATGTAAATAAAGGGTGACTTGGTGACAGGATACCAGCCTTTGTGGAGTTATTTCAGTGGTGATGAGAGAAGAACTCGCCCAGAAATGATTCACTTACAACAGTCATTTTTGAGTTGGGGTAAGCACGGTGGCTCAGTGGTTAGCACTGCTGCTTCATAGCACCAGGGACAACTGTCTGTGTAGAGTTTGTGCATTCTCCATGTATCTGCATGGGTTTCTTCTGGGTGCTCCGGTTTTCTCCCACAGTCCAAAGATGTGAAGGTTGGATGCATTGGTCATCCAAATTGCCCATAGTGTCAAGGGATGTTCAGGCTAGGAAGGTTAGCCATGGAAAATGAAAGGATACAGTGATAAGGGTGTGGGTCTGGGTAGGATGCTCTTCAGGGGGTTGTGTGGACTCAATGGCCTGCTTCCACACTGTAGGGCTTTTTTAAGCATTTCTGGCATCATGCCACTGTTTGGGAAGTTTGACTCAATTGATCCCGCCATTCGAAGACTGGGCACAGTATGTTGAAAGAGAGCATTATTTTTTCCAATCAAATGACATTGGAGCAGACGAAAAGCAACAAGTAATTCTCTAGACACCTTGTGGACCTGCAGCTTTTTCAGTTATTAGAAGCTTAACTTTTCCTGAGGCACCAGATACTAATGTTTGGTATGTGGGAATAATGTTGTAGCCATGCAAAAGCAAATACTAGCTGAAGCTCAACTGGTCTTCAAACAGGCACTATAACTGGCTTTATCATTGGAAAATGTGGCAAATGGAGTTACAGTCATGAGCGTATTCTGACAGAAGCGGGCACCCTTTCCAGGCCGAATGAGCTTGGGGAACACCCCTTAAGTGAAGGCAATTGCATAGCCGCATTCAGAACATCTCCTGAAAAGAGGAACTCTAGGTTGGCCCACAACAAAACTCCAAAACGATGCCAAGCCTTGGCCAAATGGTTAAAATTCTCTCCAGGATCCAGGCCAGCAGGCCATTTTAGTTGCTACCAGTATGCAGACTCGAGATAGCGAAATAATTCACTAGGGCTGAACTGAGTAAGAGAACTCATAGGCCAGTATCCAGGACAGTGCACACTCTGGAAAGCCCACTTCTCTCTGGATTTGAAACAGTTAAATTGCTCAGCAACATCCAAATCAGAACCAATCAAAATAAATGTCTGGCTAAATGGTTACTCAGTTCTGATGAAAGTTGATACCAGCATGGCTATATCAGTGATTGTGGAACCAGTCTTTACCAAAATTCTGGACTCTAGACTCCAACCCTTAAGTTTGCGTAAGACCTTGGCCAGGCTGAGAATATATACTGGGGAACCCCTACAGGTTAAGGGTACAACTTCATTTCCTGTCTCTTTTATGAGAAGCAGCTATGTAGTTAAAGGCTCAGGACCAAGCTTGACAAGGCAAAATTGATTCAGAAAGATTCAACTTGATTAGCTCTACATTTTTCGATAGAAAATTGTTGCCTGAGTGAAGTCCTAACTAAATACCTGGAAGTTTTTAAGGAAGAGCTAGGGACTATCAAAGGAGCCAAGGCCACCTTGTATGTTGACCAGGAAGCAATTCCACAATTCTGCAAGGCCTGCGCAGTGTGGAGTGCAAAATTAGAGGCTAGAAAGCAAAGAAATCATCAAACCAGCACAGTTTGTGGAATGGGCAGCACCAGTCGTACCGATGTGAAGCCTGACGGGTCAGTTCTCGTTTGTGGGGATTTCAAACAAACGGTAAACCATTTTTCACAGCTGGATAAATATTCAATCCCCTGTATCGGGATTTTATGCAAAACTGTCAGGGGGCTCTCCTTAGTGAAGCTGGACATGAGCCATGCATACCTGCAATTGTGATTAGATTAGGATTCCCAGAAGTATGCTATAATTAATACCCAGAAGGATCTGTACCAATATACGAGACTTCTTCATCAGCCTGTGCCATCCTTTCCAGCAGACAATGGAAAACATTTTACCAAGTCTACTTCAGGTTGCCATTTATCTAGATGACATGCTAATAACTGGGAAGACCAATACAGTGCACTTAGGAAACTTGGTCATAGTGTGAGGAAGTTCCACCTATACCTTCATGGATATAAATTTGTGATGGTACGGTTTTTCCATGATTGGTGTACATGTTAGGAGGGAAACTTGTGTGTTCCAGGCACCCAAGTAACATACTTGGGCTATAGAATTGACAAGACTGGGTTACACCCGTTGCAAGATAAAGTCAGGGTGATCAAAGGTGCCCCAGCTCCCATGTCTGTACCAGAGCTTAGGTCTTTCCTTGGATTGGTGATTATCGTGGAAAATTCATACATAATCTGGCCTCCATCCTAGCACCCTTATATCTGCTATTGAAAAAGGTTCAGCCTTGGAAATGGTCTTGCAGCTAAGATGCAGCCTTTAGCAAAGCGAAGAGGCAGCTGTCATCATCTAAATTATTGGCATACTATGATCCCAAGTGAGATGTGGTGCTGACATGCAATGCCTCCCTGTATGGTGTCAGGGTAGTGTTGGCTCACAGATGGCCCAATAGAGAGGAACGCTCAATAGTGCATGCTTCGCAGACTTTGGCTGATGCCAAGATAAAGAAGGAAGGCTTGGTGGTCATCTTTGTTGTAAGAAAGTTCCACCAGTACCTTCAATGGACATAACTTTGTGATAGTAACTGACCACAAACCCCTGCTAGGGCTACTTAAAGAGGACAGGGCCATGCCATCCATAACTTCAGGTCATATTCAGCAGTGGGCTGTTATTCTGAGTGTTTACAATTACAAGTTGGAACACTGTTCGGGAGCCAAGTGGCAAATGCAGATGCCTTCAGCCACCTCCCATTGGCAGATACACCACTGGTGGTGCTGTCACTAGAACAGTCTGTTCTGGTTTTAAACTTGCTGGACACCCTTCTGGTCACTACTCACAATATTTGACTGTAGACACAAAACAATCCCATCCTGGAAAAACTAGAACAGCCGGTAATGATGGGGGCAACAAAAGGGCCATCACAACCAGAATTGAAACCTTTCTGGACTCAGCAAGACCAGATCACAGCATATTATTATGGGGAGCGAATGTTCCCGAGCAAAGGTCAAATACTGGCTGAACTCCACCAGGGTCATTCAGGAGTTTGCAAAATGAAGATGTTGGCAAGAAGTCATGTCTGGTGACCAGGATTGGATGCCAACATAGCTTCATTGGTGGGGCAATGCCCAGAGGTCCAACAAGGACAAAAATTACTGCCAGCAGCTCCCCCACATTCGTGGAAATGGACAGGTAAACCCTGGACTCAGTTACACACTCACTATGC
Source organism: Ginglymostoma cirratum (assembly GCA_024137785.1). Taxonomy (NCBI): domain Eukaryota; kingdom Metazoa; phylum Chordata; class Chondrichthyes; order Orectolobiformes; family Ginglymostomatidae; genus Ginglymostoma; species Ginglymostoma cirratum. The sequence continues at coordinate 6,049,574 of JAHRHZ010000100.1, forward strand.
AGGTCCTTTCATGGGCTGTTTGTTTTAAGTCATCGTGGATGCCCATTCAAAATAGTTGGATGTGCATAGAGTTCATTAATCCAACATAGGGACCATAATTGAAAAGTTGTGAGCATCTTTTGCAATACACGGGCTCCTGGTGGTGTTAAGTCACAAACAATGAGCCATCATTTACCAGCAGTGAATTTGAGTATTTCCTAAAGACAAATGGCATTGACATGTAAGGACAACTCCATACCATCCATCATCCAATAGTCTGGCAGAAAGAGCAGTCTAAGCTTTGAAGGCAGGCCTAAAGAAACAGTCTACAGCTTCATGAGATACCAAACTGTCCCGGTTCGTATTTGATTATATGATCACCCCTCGTGCAACTACAGGGATAGCTCTAGCAGAGTTGCTAATGGAAAGAAGACTCCGCACCAGGTTAAATCTGATCTTCCCGGTGAAATGGCATCAGGAATGCCAGTGCTGGACATAAGACTCCTCTAAGCGAGAGAGACAGTTTACCTCAGAAGATGAAGTTGGGTGTCGAAATCACAAGAGTGGCCTTGCACGGGTGACAGGCATGGTTGATGCGAGGTCAGCTCCCGTGATGTGAAGTTCGGGTAGGGTCCTGAACACGCATGTGGACCACATGAAAGCTGCAAACTTGCGAATGGGGCAGGAGTAAAACAAAACTGGTCCCTCAGAACATCTGGCAAGGCTGTCAGAATCCATGGGTTCTCCCTCTTTGCGTGGTGTCAAAGAATGTCTGAGGACAAGATGGACATGGCAGATGTTGCAGCCCTGACTCTGTTACCGTCCGATAAAGATGAATTTTGGCTGAGACGCTCTGTGTGCAGGAGGCAGATTATGGTCTGGTACACACCACCAGTGTCCGAGGCAGAGTGGGAAAACACCTTAGGAGTAGCCGCAGGAGAAAGAGTGGGCCTATGTTCCAGGACTTAGAGGTGGAGGCATATAGTGATTAGAACAAGGTCAGCCAGGTAGACCTCTTAGAATATGAGTTCCCTGATTGGGGCTGTTGATGTGGTCCAATCAGGGAGACCTGGCTGACAGATGTAAACAGGAGTATCATGCATTCTGTTCACTCTAGGAGCCAGCTCTGTGCTAGCTGGGTCAGTGTCATGTACTATGCACGTGTAAATAAAGGATGATTTGGTGACGGGCTACTGGCCTTTGTAAAGTTATTTCAATGCATACTTTCACTTCTAATTTTTAAAAAAATAAATTCATGATTTATAGGTTGTTGTCAGTAATGCCTGTGTTAACTGCCTATCCCTAATTGTCCATGAGAAGTTAATGGTTCTTGAGAACAATTTAGTAGCTTGCAAGGGACGATTTCAGACGATTGTTCAAAGTAAATAAATAGCCTGGAGACTTAGATGGGCCAGAACAGATAATGGGAGCAGATCTCCTTCCCTTAAGGATATTAGTCAATCAAATGGATTTTTGCAACAATCTGACAGTATATGGCCACTGTTACTATCTTTTGAATACAGATTCTATTTAGTCAATCTAAGGTAGATGGCATGATGGGATTTGAACTGGTGTCTCTAAATTATTAGTCCAGGGGTTCTGGAGAAGAAGTTCCCACACCCCATGCTCTTTCAAAATATCTCCTCTGTAACAACGCATAACTATAAAATTATAAGAGGAGCAGCTTATTTTGCCATCTACCCACCATATCCCCCTTCAAGTCCAGCAGTCCAAAGTATTCCTGGTTATTGGATGATATGTGGTGGCAGCGGCAAGGCAAAATTTGCCATACATGACTTCAGTTATTGTGAAGATTTTAGGACTCATTCATCAGGAGTTCAGCCTAAGTGTTAGAGGTTTTGGTACCTATTTGGCCCCATTTAGGGGCACTGTTTAATTTATATTAACACATTCCTTGCCAAAAGCAACTAGAATTTCCAATGCTCATAAAACCAATGATTTAGCTAACAAGTGTGCTTGTGTGTGTGTTACTGGAAAGCTGCATAACCTAGCATTGATGTGGATGGAGAGTGTGGAAAACTGCCTGCTGCACTGTACTTTTAATTTCAGGAAATGAATTCAACTTGACAATTCCAGTTGGCTGCAATGATATGCAGATGCTCTGCACGAAGTAAACATTCTCAGTGTCTTAATTTTTCAATGAAAATGGCAAAACCCATGCCAAATGTAGCAAAGGTCACTTCGTTTTCTGACAGGTGTATTCCAATTCTGAATTAAAACTGAATCATTGAATGGTGAATAGAGGGCACCAATTACAGTGCACACAATGTTACATTATATGCTGTCGGTTTCAGACTTCATACCAATGTGCAGTTTCTGCTTTCTACTCTAAATCCAAAACTGTGACCTTCTCCACCCCAGCGTTCCACATAAACTAAGATTTCAATCCTATTTATTAGTTAAAAACTAAATGTCAGGAACATTTCTGTAAATTCTCAAACACATAACCACTAATATCTCAATAATAAACAGCACAGGGAGCAACCATCTCTAATCAATAAACTAAGGTGCAATACATCATTCAATAATTCATACCTCTCAGTCATCGAGGAGTTAATCCACAATACAAAATGGTTGGAAATAGAAATCAACTACTTGTACTTTAAAAGATGATGAAATATTGAATTGTTGTAATGCCATATGTCAAAGTATTCAGTTAGGATGCTTAAATCAATGTCATTATTTAGAACTTAAAACTTGATTAAGCCTCTTGAATTGTATTGTCTCTCTGATTATTCCAGACAGTAGCAATGATGGTCAGTTCATAGTGCAGGGACAGAGCTGAGAGGCTGGATTCTTCTCCGCAAAGTAACCAATACAAAATGAAACGTGCAGGTTTTATCGGTCAATAGGCATGTCAAGCTTGAGCAGGAACAATGAGCTGTTTGTAACTCAGCAGCGAATTCTGGCAGGCATTTTACTCCTCCATGTCTTGATATGCAAGGTATGCAACTATTGTATAGAGCGCTGGTCAATAGGGGCCTTTCGTGTGCATTTGTTTTTCTCTCTGTCTCTTTTAAAGCAGGTTGCCATGGTTATATTAACACAAAACAGATCGATCTACAATCTGTGAATGAATATAAGAACATCAATTCCCCTTTTTATAATTTTTTTTTACAAAGACTGTGCTAGAAGCACTTCGTTAGTGTCTGTGTTTTCCATCCTAATAGGCGAATGTGATACCATACGTGACTTGATGGCCATTGTCCCATGCATACAGGATACGCTCTTTGGGGTTGTAGTCAATCTGGGTTGTGTAAGAGTACTCATTGGTAAATGGCAGCCTTGGATTGATTTGTGTGTTTGTATGGGTGTCAAAAGCATATGAGATGTTAGCATGCTTATTGTTGTAGCTGTCCACTGCATACAACACCCCACAGACTATGAAGCAGTTGCCGTAATAGTTCTTCCTCAAGCCAGTCCTCCAGGTCGTCTCCTTTTGGATGGACAGGTCGACAGTATTGAGCCTACTGATGATAATGACCTCTTGCAAGGAGCCCACATCATCAATGGCTGGGTAAATCACCCACAAACCATTCTCATCAACAGCAAAGTCTATGTCGGAGTGGCCCCTCCACCTCCAGGGTGTGGCCTCATCATACACTGCATCATGAAGCAGGGTCCAGGCAGCCACATACCTTTGCTTCAGGTCGTATTTGATAATATTGCGAGTAAAAGCTCTATTGTAGTAGAAAGCCCCACCATACACCACATGGCCCGTACCAATCCAATTGTATGGAAGTTTGTACGAGTTACTCCAGCGACCTGAAAGGAGATGTGACAGGAAAGTTATTTTTCATTTATGCCTAATCATTTCTCATTAACTCAGTTGAGGACATAGTTCAGATGCCATGAGCACCTGCTGCTCATCCAGCACTTTAGTCAACTATCCATTCTCCATGTGGGATCCTAAACAGTAGTATTACAAGACTACACTCATATGTGGGAAATCAAAAGGAAGGCCATTTAGCCCTTGAACCTGTTCTAACATTCAATCAGATCATGGCTGGTCTGTACCTTAACTCCATCTTATTCACCTTGGTTGCATAAAATGAAATTGTAGTCAATATAGTAGCCTACTACCCAGCAGTGTTGAAGCCACCAGCTGTACTTGCAGTTGAAATCAATTAACTCATCTTATTCTGCACGGTTCAACTCTACATGAGGAAAATGTATTTACAAACTAGAAATAATAGGTTGCTTTGTTCTGTACTGTAATTTAGTACTCAGCAATGAAGCTGTTATCATCTGCCAATCCTGCCTCAACACTTCAGGTGCCAAGTAGCAATTCCAGGAATTATCTGTTGCATAGATTTGAAAGAACTTGAAAAGTCAAGTTTAATAGAAACCGGATATCTATCCAGAACTTATCTATAACAGTTTATTTAGAAGGTTGACATCTATTGTCGCCTTTTTAATTGTCTCACTAAATTTAAGCTACAAGATTGGATAAGCAAGGACTTGCCAAATTCAGATGGACAGAAGAACCGTAAAATTAATTGTATTGATTTTTCACTTTTATTCCACTTACGTGATGTGGCTGAGATCAGGACCTTAAGGAACAGGTTGTCACCAGTGTTAGATGCCATTGTGCCATTTCTTCATTACAAACATGGATGAACTCCCACATTGATGCAAAATTCCCTCTCATACAATCTTCCTTGGAAGTATGTAGTTTGTGATGCATATTTCACTTTGTCCCTTCATTGTCCCCTGAGATCACGTAGCCTGCTACAGCCCATTTTTAATGTTGCTACCAAGCCACTGGCAAACAGGTTCCTTATTCAGACACTCCCCACAAGGAAGCAATCCTGCAAGATAGATTTCCATCTCTATGTCCCCTACTTCTGCAGGACTGAGAGTCACTTAAGAAATGGATTTGAGATAACAAGGTGTAGAGCTGGATGAACACAGCAGGCCAAGCAGCATCA
>JAHRHZ010000100.1:6062005-6180729 GCA_024137785.1 Ginglymostoma cirratum
TTGTGGTGGTGGGGACTGATGTGCTTGTGGTGATGGGGACTGTGGTGCTTGTGGTGGTGGGTGCTGTGGTGCTCACAGTTGTTACTGTTCTTGGAGGTGCAGTGGTTGTATTGGCTGCTATGGTTATGAGGGCAGCAGCAGCAGTTGTGATGGCTGAAGTAGGCGGGGGGATTGAGGTTGAGGTCGCAGTGCTGACGGGGGCTGCAGTGCTCGAGGGATCAACAATGGAGATGATGGGAATGGCAATAGGAGCCTCGCTGCTTGGAATTGCGGAGATGACTGCGCTAGACAAAGGAGCAGACCTGGGGGGTTGAAGGGACACTGTGGTGTTGGCAGAAGCCAGCACAGCTAAGGTATGACTTGCATTCGTCATGGTGGAATTTGGAATATTGTTGGAAGGTGTGACTGCTGTGGAAGACATAGAAAGACCAGAAGCAACAGTTTTGGTGGTAAATTTGGCAGAAGTAGTGGTGTTGGTTGCAGTTGTAGGGCCAGTGGTATTGGATTGGTTGGGTGTTGCAGTGTGTCTACCTGGGTTGGCTGCAGAAGAGGTGGTCATGTTAGTACTGATGGAGGTAGCAGTAATACCAGGACCTGGTGTAACAGTGATAGGGATAGGACTAGCAGCAGTCAGAGCCTCTGTAGCAGGGAGATTCAGCTGTTGTCTTGATGTTGTTGCTGCCTCTGGATTGATCATTGTGACTGGTTCCACTGCAGGATTTGGCGCCTGAGAAATGTTAATCACTGGCTCCATGTGCTTAATGAGTTGATCGTCCAAAAATAGTAGAGTTGCATCTTCACCACTGGCTGAGCTGACTTCTGGTAACAGACAAAAAAAAAATCAGTTAAGTTGAACTAGAATTCTGATAGAAGTCCCTCCCCATGAAAGTGATCTGTCTTTATTTTCTTTCTTTGGTAAACTAATGGTGTGTATTTTCTATTTTTAATTTCAACTCAACGTTCAGTAAGAAATTGTTGATTTATAGCATTTTAAAAATCACAAATCCCTTCAAAGTGATTGCAACATGGGTTATGTTGGATCCAATTAAAAACTGTTTAAAATGGCGGTGACTTTGATCTTGGGCATTTTCTACAGATTACAACATTGAACAAAGTAAGGATTTGAAGATTTCCAGAACATGGAGTCTTTTCAAATCCTCAAATCCAATTTCCCAGAAACAAGTGTTGGTTGCAAGGAATTAAAATGAAGCAAATCCTTGCACCAATTAAAATCAAAAGCTCTCAAAATGCTTCATAGGTAAGCCACACTGTAATGATTTAAACATTCCAAGTACTGTCATCAGATCATAAAAATAGGAGCAGAAATAAGCCATTCAGCCTCTCAAGCATTCAATAAAACATTGATCTGACTGTGGCCTTAATCCCACTTTCCTGAGTTGATAATCAAAATCTGTCCATCTCGAGCTCTTGCTTTCTTTCTCTTCCATTTCCTGGGATAGGCTATCTACTAAGATCCATTTCAACTCACTGACTCCAACAGCTACCTTGATTACACTAAGATAAAAATGGAGAATGTGAAGAAACTCAACAAATTAGCAGCATCTGTGGAGAGAGAAAGAACATTAATGTTTTGAATCTGGTATGACTATTCTTTAGAACCATGTGGAGATGCACTTTACAGTTTTCTGGACTAAATATTATGTTCAATAACTTATGATGACTTAAACAGACAACAAACTCTATCTTCCATTTTAATATTTTCCCATCACGGTTTTTCTTTCAGTCAGTTGAGCACATACCCTGCCTAATCTCCCTAACCTTTCCCTGACCTGCCCTTCTTTTTAACCTTCTCCCCCCCTTTCTCAATAGCACAAAACTCGTGATTTTTCATGGGCTCCAAAGAAATAACTGGACTCAAATGTTAACACTTTCTCTCTCCACAGGTGCTACCAGACCTGCTCAATTTTTCAAACATTTTCTTTTATTTCATATCTCCAGCAACTGCAATTTTTCACTTTTAATTCGTGTTAGAGCAATCTGCTATGTGCATATTCAGAATAAAGATCCCATGTCACAATTTGAAGATATGCAAGAAAATCCCACCTTAATCTATCCAACATTTATCCCTTGGCCAACATATCTAGAAAACAACAGATGAGCTGGATACTTGCCTCGTTTACTCTTTATACGATCACTTTGTGTACAATTTCTTTACTGCATCAACCTCGTAACAATAGTGATCACATTTCAAATGTACTTTACTGGCCACAAAGCATGTTATAACAAAAAGAACTCCACTCAAAGGTAGTTATTTCTTTTCTATGTGGATTATCAAACTGTTTTGTTTTATACCTCCTGAGCTTTAACCCATTGTGTGCCATTTGGTGGAATGTCAGCCATCAACCATATTCCCTTTCACAGTACCACTCCTACAGGTTAGCCTGGGTCCATTGAAACATGTATCAGGTCTAAACCTGGGGACTAGGATTGAAGCTGATTATGCCTGATTATTATGTACCTGGACAACATTCAGGCTTGGCCTGATTAATGCAAGTATGATCACATCTCACAATTCAAGTTGATTGAGTTTTTTGAAGAAGCAAAAAAGATGATTGATGAGGGGAGAGCGATGGATGTGATCTATATGGACTTCGCATTCGAGTAAAGCGTTCGACGAGGTTCCTCATGGTAGACTGGTTAGCAAGGTTCAATTACATGGGATACAGGGAGAACTCGCTATTTGGATACAGAACTGGCTGAAAGGTAGAAGACAGAGGATGGTGGTGGAGGGTTGCTTTTCAGACTGGAGCTCTGTGACCCATGGTGTGCCATAAGGATTGGTGCTGGGTCCATTGTCCATTTGTCATTTATATAAATGATTTGGAGGTGAACATAGATGGTATGGTTAGTAAATTTGCAGATGACACCAAGATTGGAGGCGTAGAGAACAGCGAAGAAGGCTACCTCAGAGTACAACGGGATCTTGATCAGATGGGCCAATGGGCTGAGAGTGGCAGATACAGTTTAATTTAGATAAATGTGTGATGCTGCATTTTGGAAAGACAAATCAGGGCAGGGATTTTACACTTAACGGTAAGGTCCTGGGAAGTACTGCTGATCAAAGAGACCTTGGAGTGCAGGTTCATAGTTCCTTGAATGTGGAGTCGCAAGTAGATAGGATAGTGAAGAAGGCATTTGGTAAGCTTGCCTTTTTTGATCAGTGCATTGAGTATAGGAGTTGGGAGGTCATGTTGCAGCTGTACAGGACATTGGTTCGGCCACATTTGGAGTATTGTGTACAATTCTGGGGTCTCCCTGCTATAGGAAGGATGTTGTGAAACTAGAAAGGGCGCAGAAAAGATTTACGAGGATATTGCCAGGGTTGGAGGGTTTGAGTTGCAGGGAGAGGCTAAATAAGCTGGGGCTATTTTCCCTGGAGCATTGAAGGCTGAGGGGTGACCTTATAGAGGTTTATAAAATCATGAGGGCTATGGATAGGGTAAATAGGCAACATCTTTTCCCTTGGGGGAGTCCAAAATTAGAGGACATAGGTTTAAGGTGAAAAAAGAAAGATATAAAAGGGTTCCAAGGGGCAACTTTTTCACGCAGTGTGTGGTGCACGTATGGAATGAGCTACCAGAGGAAGTGGTGGAGGCTGGTACAATTACAACATTTAAAAGGCATCTGGATGGGTATGTGAATAGGAAGAGTTTAGAGGGATATGGGTCAAATGCTGGCAAATGAGACTAGATTTATATCGGATATCTGGCCAGCATAGACGAGTTGGAACGAAGTGTCTGTTTTCATGCTGTATATCTCCATGACTCTAAGTTACAATGATCTCCAACAAGACATTGTCAGCACCTCTCCCTGATATCAACAGGAATACTATGTCTAAATTTCTTCCCAAGAATATCCTAGGGGTTAGCATTGACCAAAATCCCAATGGCCACACAAATGCTTCACCTACAAAAGTAGGCCAGAAACTGGGATTTCTTTGGCAAATGCTCACTCCCTGAGTCCTAAAACCAAAAGGTTGAAGTCAGGAACATCAGAGATAGCAAAAACTGCAGATGCTGGAGTCAGAGACAATACTGTGTGAAGCTGGAGGAACACAGCAAGCCAGGCAGCATCAGAGGAGCAGGAATGTCGAAGTTTTGGGATTCGTCTTCAGAAATGGGGAGGGGAAGCGAGCTGGAAAATAAATAGAGAGAGGAGGGGTGGGGCAGGGGAAGGTACGTGGGGTGGTGATAGATGAATGCAGTAAGGGAGTGTGGGAATTGGTCAGTGGGATGGGTGGGGCAGATAGGTGGGAGAGAAGATAGGTTGTGTCAGGTCAAGGAGGTGGGTCGGAGGTTGGGTAGGGCTGCAGAAAGGTAGGTGGGGTGGTGATAGGTTGGATGCAGGTAGGGGGTCATGTAGATTGGTCAGCGGGAAGGGTAGGGTCAATAGGTGGGGAAGAAGATGGACAGGTTGTGTCAGGTCAAGGAGGTAGGGATGAGAGGGAGGTTTGGTTGTTGGGTGAGGCTGGGGCGTGGGGATATTTTAAAACTGGTGAATTCTACTTTTAGGCCATTGGGCTGTAGGCTCCCGAGGTGGAATATGAGGTGTTGCTCCTCCAATTTGCGGGTAGTGTCATCGTGGCACTGGAGGAGGTCCAGGATGGACATGTCACCCAGGGAGTGGGAGGGGGAGTTAAAATGGTTGGCGACTGGACTGAAAATGGTTTGTCGTGTACAGAGTGCAGATGCTGTATGAAACAGTCCCTGAGGCTATGCTTGGTCTCACCAATGTAGAGGAGGCCACATCAGGAGCAGCAGATACAGTAGACCAGGTTGGAGGATATACAGGTGAACCCCTGTGTGCAGGAAATGCAAAAGATGCAATTGAGGGCATTTTTGATCACTGGAGAGAGGAAGTTACGGTCCTTGAAATAGGAGGACCTCTGGGATGTCCAGGAATGGAACGCTCCATCTTGGGCGCAGATGCAGCAGAGGTGGAGGAATTGGGAGTAAAGGATCACATTCTTGCAGGAATGTCAGTGAGAGGAGATACAGTCCACGTAGCTATGGCTTTAAATAAATGTCAGTGTTGAGGCGGTTACCAGAGATGGAGACGGAGAGGTCCAGGAAGGGGAGGGAGGTATCGGAGATGGTCCAGGTAAATTTGAGGTTTGGGTGAAAGGTGTTAGTAAAGTTGATGAAGTAGAATCACAAGGCAGCGCTGATACAGTCATCAATGTAGCAGAGGAAGAGGTGGGGGATGTTGCCAGTGTAACAACGGAAAAGGGACTGTTCCACTTATCCTACGAAGAGTCCTACGAAGAGGCAGGCATAGCATGGACCCATGCGGGTGCCAATGGCCATCTGCTTAGTCTACAGGAAGTGGGAGGAGTTAACAGAGAAGTTGTCCAGGGTAAGGACAAGTTCTGTTAAGCAAATGAGGGTATTGGTGAAGGGGAACTGGTTGGGCCTGCGGGAGAGGAAGAAGCAGAGGGCTTTTAAGCCATCAGCGTGGGGAATGCAACTGTATGGGGTTTGCATGTCCATAGTGAAGATCAGGTGTTCGGGGTAAGGGAATTGGAAGTGGAGGGTGTGGGTGGTGTCCCGGACATAGGTTGGGACTTCCTGGACTGGGGTGGAAAGACAGAATCAAGGTAAGCAGAGATGCGTTTAGTGGGGCAGGAGCAAGCAGAGACAATGGCTCAACTGGGGCAGTCAGGTTTATTGATTTTGGGAAAGAGATAGAAATGGGCAGTGCAGGGTTGGGGAACGAAGAGGTTGGAGGCTGTGGGTGGGAGGTCTCCTGAGGTGATGAGGTTATTGACGGTCTGGGAGATGATGATTTAGTGGTCGGGGTGGGGTCATGATTGAGGGGACGCTAGGAGGAGGGGGCGCTAGGAGGAGGTGTAGTAGAGTTGGCGCTGGGCCTCAGCAACGTAAAGGTCCGTGCGCCATACCACCACTATGCCCCCCCCCCACCACTTATTGCAGGTTAGACGGTGAGGTTAGGGTGGGAGCGGAGGGCTGCGCGTTCCGTGGGGGAGAGGTTGAGGTGATCGATGTTGCGATGGCAATTGGAAATGAAGAGGTCGAGGGAGGGTAGGAGGCTTTGTAGTGGTGTCCAGGAGGATGTGGTTTGTTCCTCTCCTTCTTGCCCACCTATCCGCCCTACCCTTCCCACCAACCAAACCCCACTACCCCCTACCTGCGTCCAACCTTTCCCCAGTCCCACCCATCCTCCCTCCTTCCTCCTTGATCCAACATAACCTGTCCATCTTCTCTCCACCTATCCACCCCACCTACCTCACTGACCAATCCCCACCACTACTGACCTGCATTCATCTATCACTATCCCACCTGCCTCCCTCAGCCCCACCCCTCCTCTCTCTGTTTATTTCCCAGCTCCCTTCCCCCTCCACATTTCTGAAGAAGGATCCTGACCCAAAACGTCAACTTTCCTGTTCCTCTGATACTGCCTGACCTACTGCATTCCTCCAGCTCCAAACTGTATTGTCTCAAAGTCAGAAGCATGATGGAATATTCTCCACTTGGCTGAATGAGTGAGGCCCCAACAAATCTGAAAAAGCTCAACAGCATACAGGACAAAACAGCCCTTTAATGAGCACCTCACCCACCCCTTTACATAGTCAGTCCCTCGACCACCTGTTCAACAAGGTCAGCATTTCGCCATATAGAGTTGCTGGAGCAAATGCGTTGAACATATCTTCTTATTTTGTACATTTCCCTTTATCTGTTAACCTTACCAATATGCTGCCATGTTTGTTAGCTTGTACCAGCTTGTATTGATTGGTCAGGCTGTCATATCGGTCAGCAAAGAGTGAGAATTGCTGAAGCTCAGTAGTATCAGTGTTGACAAGATGCACTGCAACAATTCACGAAGCTCCCTTTGATCTTTGCTACCTAGAAAGCCAAGGGCAGCAGAAAAATGGGAACACTGCCATCTGAAAATTTCCCTTCAAGACCATCCATTGGAAATACATTGTACTCCTTCACTGCTATGGTAAAAATTTTGAACTCCCTAAATGCAGGCATGCAAATCAAATTAAATACAGTGATTGATGATGGTGGCTCACCATCAGATTCTTGATGACAATTAGGAATAAGCAGTTAACGCTGCCCTTTGTCAGCAGAGCTCACTTCCTGCGAATGAATGAATAAGAAGCCCTAAAACATTAAGACGCAGACAGAAAGCACGTTACGTACTTACTCCTTAGCGTTTGCCTACTTCAATGCTAGTTTCCAATTTACTCGTTGCATGTACATTTTAACAGTATCTAATCTCATTATATTACAAATTTATGTTGCAATGCACATATGGATTAAATTTAAAAAATATTGCCTGGTGCCTCACAATTGGTGTAGGGAGAAAACAGGGTGTTCTGACACATCAACGTAAGGTCACAGATAGGTCAGCAGCCTCCATTACTAAAAAGCACTCTAAACTTATTTTAATGCACTGCATGAACATATATCCACAGTTGTGTCTGGTTATAAAACAGCAACTTGTATTTACATAGTGCCTTTTTAAGCAGTAAAGCAAACAAAAACACACTCCTGAAGCACAATCTCAAACAAAATTTGACACTGAACCACATAGCGCAATATTTAGACAGATGACCAAAGGCTTAAAAAAAGAGATTAGTTTTAACAACCATCTTCAGGAAAGTGAAAGTGGCAGAGAGGTTAAAAGGGGAAAATTCTAGGGCTAAGGGCCAAGGTATTGATGGCATAGCCCACAGTGGCGCTGTGATTAAAGTTAGGGATCTGTCAAAGTGCAGAGACCTCAGGTAGTTGTAGGGCTGAGGAAGATTACAGAGATAAACAGAGATGAAAATTTAAAAACCAAGGTGTTGTGAGCTAGGAGTCATTTTAGGTCTGTAAACACTAAGGTCGTGGACGAATGAAACTTGGTGCAAGTTAGTATCTCAGCAGTCGAGTTGTGGATGTGTTCAAGCTTCCTGACAAGAGGATCAGAATGGGTGAGGCCAGAGGTAACAGAGGGTTTCAGCAGTGGTTGAGCTGAAGCAGGGATGGATGGGGCCAAAACCTTCAGTCAGAGTCAAATAGGTCTACAAAGCTGAGAGCAGTCTGGATCAATCTCAGAAAGTTGCCAGGCAGAACAATGGAGTCATTGTCAAGGAACCTTTCAGGGAATTTAGGAACACTTGAGACTATGTTAAATCCTAATTGCTCGTACTGCATGAACTTCTCAATCCTGATTCAACATTCGAATGCTATGATCTCACATAAAATGGTCCCGTTCTTAAAATAAAAATCCTCCTGCAATTGCTGCGTAGTCACGTTTCATCTTTAGGCAGCTGCACATTCCCGTGAAATTGAAATTCACTCTCCAAAGGCACGACAGAGCATCAGCAATATGTGAATTGTAAAGCCCACTAGCACCTTATGGAACACATGATGGACTATAAATGCATCTTTGCTGATGTTGCCCACATCCTGAAATCAAGTAAAAACTAAATAAGGTCTCATGATTACGAAGTTAAAAGTAAAGCTATTACAGGTTGAAACAGAACATCTCTCCAGTAGAATTATAGACTTAGTTCAAAAATGTTTTCTTTGTTTCTTTAAACATGAGGGGAGCAGTGTCCAAGGTTAATTCAAGATGTGGAATAGTTAATTAAAAGCAGTGATCTTCTTTCAGCTCAAAATTCACAACTATCATTGCAGGGTAGATGCCTTTGCAGATGGGTGGCTTGGGGCACAGTTTGTTCAGAAACACGTCTTCACTACTCTACCTGGGATGTTGTTATGGCCTATTGCCTCCAACCATTTCTTGGGTTTTTGCTTTGGACTGATTTGGCTTAAGATTGGCATCTGGCAACTTGAGGAGGACGCTGAGATTTTCGTGGCAACTTAGTTAAAGATGGTTGAAAATGTTTCAGACTTAGCACTGGTCGCCACATTACCAAAAGGATGTGCATGCTTTGGAGACGGTGCAGAGGAAGTTCACCACGATGTTGCCTGGTATGGAGGGCGCTAGCTATGAAGAGAGGTTGAGTAGATTAGGATTATTTACATTAGAAAGACGCAGGTTGAGGGGGGACCTGGTTGAGGTCTACAAAATCATGAGAGGTATAGACAGGGTGGATAGCAAGAAGCTTTTTCCCAGAGTGGGGGACTCAATCGCTAGGGGTCACGATTTCAAGGTGAGAGGGGAAAAGTTTAACGGAGATATGCGTGGAAAGTTCTTTACGCAGAGGGTGGTGGGTGCCTGGAACGTGTTGCCAGCAGAGGTGGTAGGGGCGGGCATGATAGCATCATTTAAGATGTATCTAGACAGATACATGAATGGGCAGAGAGCAGAGGGATACAGAGCCTTGTAAAATAGGTGACAGGTTTAGATAGAGGATCTGGATCGGTGCAGGCTTCGAGGGCCGAAGGGCCTGTTCCTGTGCTGTAATTTTCTTTGTTCTTTGATATGCAGGCGTCCTTCTCCTCCTCATGTTTGTTAAATTATCCGCTACACTTTATGATTGGATGTGGGACGACTGCAATGCTTTGATCTGATCTGGTGGTTTTAGGTTTGCTATGCTCTACAGTGTCCTCCTTCCACTGTTTAGCATGGCAAAGTTGCACCTGATTTCTAGGTGTACTTTGTGCTGCTCCTGACGTGCATTCTTGCATTTGTCATTGAATTGTAGAGTTAGGAATATGCTGAAGTTACAAACTGTGATCGAATACAATTCAGTTGATGTTGCTGGTCAGTTTTAGGCATCTAAATCTGTGCTAAATTGATCCTATATAGCATTGTTGTTGTGCTGAACAATACAATGAAGGTTATAGAACAAAAAACAAAGAACAGTACAGCACAGGAACAGGCCCTTCAGCCCACCTGTGCAGACACAAGATGCCTTTCTAAACTAAAAACCAACATGCCAAGAAGATCTTAGCCTCCTCCTCAAGTCCCCAGATGCCAGTCTTTAGAAAATTTAATACAGTTTTAGTTTTATGCTTATCAAGGTGATGAAGTTTAATATTTCCCTTTTTTAAACACATCAAGTAAAATTTGCTGCAGTTTGTCTAACATTGTACCAGTGCAATGTTTCAACTCCTAACTATGGCAGCACTATTTCCTCTAGTTGTCCATATTTTGGTTCACTGAGTTTGGTGAAGCTGCAATGGGAGATGTCGCACTCTCTGCCCTTGGAGCAAAGACAGTAGGAAGGAAGCAGCAGATCTGTTAATTTAGAGAAGGTGCACAGTCACAGAATAACAAGACAGAGCCTAATATACAGTGACTCACAATGGCTTGAGATCAGAGCGTTTCATGACACAGTGGTGTACAGCTGGGAATGAGTTGCCCTGTGAGTGCTCAAGTTACTTCATATCTATGAAGTCTCATGGCATCAGGTCAGACATAGGGATAAAGAAGCCTCCTGCTGATTACCATCTACACTGAATTAATGCTCCTCCATATTGAACACAAGCAAGATGACTTTTAAGGAAAGATTAATAGATTTCTGATTACCAATAATGTAAAGGATTGTGGGGATCGTGTGCGTAAAAGGCATTGAAATGTTCGATTAGCCTGATTGCGCTAAATGGCAAAGCAGGATCGTTGGGTTAACTGGCCTACTTCTGTTCTTCTGCTCCTAAATGAGACAGCAACATGTGCACCAATGGAAGGTGCAAGTGTCCATGATGAATGGAGTCTACATCCATCACTCCATTATTAAGTAATAAAGTAAACACCAGAATTGATATCATACCTTCAACAATATCTAGATCTCCCCAAGTGCTTCATGGCCAATTATGTTTAACTTAAAAACCCTCAGCCAATTCTCAAACATGTTATTGTGCACTTACGCTCATCCTCTGCCATTTCTTCATCTCCTGCTTCCTCTGAAGGCTTTGCTTTGTAGTATGTTGCTCGTAAAATGGTCGGTCCTTGGGAATGCTTGCGCTTCTGTTTCCTCTTCAACTGCTTCTGCTCTGTACTTGATAATTCAGATGATTTGGTGTCTTCATTATCATGTCTTTTCTGGCTTAGCTCTTTGTCAAACATTTCAGCTAATATTCGGATATGCCTCTCCTTTAAACAAACCAAAATTGGAGGACATAAGTTTGAAGACGAGTCAAAAGCGCTCACCATCATTGACAAATCACACTGCAGCTTCAAAGATTACAATACTGATTCTAAATTGGTTAGCTCAGCAAGACACAGAAAATATATTTAATCCATGGTTTTGCTATTTTATCATGAGTAACAGATTATTGTCTTGTGCAAAGAGAAGCGTATCTGCCTCTGATCCAATGTCTCCACATGCAATTCCCACTCTGGGGGTGTATGTCATAACAGATTGAGAACCAATCTGTAAATGCATTCGCTTACATATGTGTAAAATTGCATGTTGCCACAACAATTTGGACTCACTGAGTCAACCACAGCACACCACGCCAGCCACTGCTGGTGAAAACTGTCCAAGATCAGACACAGTCTGGCATTTCTTTGCCCCCAGTTTTTCCCCACTCACCTGATTCTTCCAGGAATCTAGTTCTATAAGCTCTGTTAGTCCCCTGACACCTCATTCAAATAGCTGATTCATGGGTGATGTAGAAAGAGACAGCGTCACAAACAAAAGCAAAAGGAATGTCTGGATAGCCACCAGGAATAAACTCTTGACAGATTTTTCCCATCGGTCACTGACTATTCTCAAGGATAATATGACCAGGTTGAGTTGTCCCAATCAAGACAACTTAACCAAGTGAACAGATCAAATCTCTGCTTGGTTTGGTACTGTTACACTATGCAGTTCATAAAGCTACACTTTATGATTGGATGTGGGACGACTGCAATGCTTTGATCTGATCTGGTGGTTTTAGGTTTGCTATGCTCTACTGTGTCCTCCTTCCACTGTTTAGCATGGCAAAGTTGCACCTGATTTCTAGGTGTACTTTGTGCTGCTCCTGACGTGCATTCTTGCATTTGTCATTGAATTGTAGAGTTAGGAATATGCTGAAGTTACGAACTGTGATCGAATACAATTCAGTTGATGTTGCTGGTCAGTTTTAGGCATCTAAATCTGTGCTAAATTGATCCTATATAGCATTGTTGTTGTGCTGAACAATACAATGAAGGTTATAGAACAAAAAACAAAGAACAGATCCATTGGGTAATCTTGTGCTGATCCATTAAGTAATCTTGTGCTAATTGAACGCTAAGTTCTTCCATTTACTTAATAGGGAAATGGTGCAGAGTCAGGCTTAAGCAGAAGGCTCTTTTTCAAGAGGAGACACTGACCAGTAACCCTGCTTTTAGGTTCCTTCAGCCATAGTAAAATATATTCTAATATCATTTACTATCTATATTTAATGACTTGGAGGAGGGGGCAGACTGTAAATGTATCCAAATTTGCTATCCATACAAAAATAAGTGGGAAGGCATGTTGTGATGAGGACACAAGGAATCAGCAAGGAGATAAATTGAGCGAGTGGATAAAAAACCGGGCAGATGGAGTTTAATATCAGAGCATGCAAGGTCATGCGTTTTGGGAGGAAGTGTTAAAAGACAATTATTTAAATGGACAGACTGGTGAAGCACAGAGGGATCTGGTTGTACTTGTGCATGAAACACAAAACATCAGCATGCAGGTTCAGCAAGTAATTAGGAATGCAAACGGAATTTTGGCCTTAATTGCTCAGGGCTTGGAGTTTGAAAATAAAGGTAAAGTCATCATAGTCCTAGCATACCAAAGGACTGCTCTATCATTACAGAAAGACTGGTGGTGGTTTAACCTAAGGATCACCATGCTTCAGGCAAGGGGAGAAAGTGAAAAGGAAAGTACTTCAAAGTAACCTTATCTGGTTCAGAAATTGTAGGCACATGGTTGGCATTACTCTGTACTGCGAACCAGCATGCCTGCCAACTGAGCACACCAATCCCTCAGTTCAGGGAAGTCTTGCAACAGGGGAGACAATAGCCTAGTGGTCATATCACTGGACTGTTAATCCAGAGACCCATGTAATGTTCTGGGGACCTGAGTTTGAAACCCACTACAGCAGATGGTGGAATTTGAAATCAATGAAAAAAGAATCTGGAACTAAGAGTACAATGACCATGAATCCATTGCTGATTGTTGGAAAAAGCTATCTATTTCACTAATGCCCGTTAGGGAAGGAAACTGCCATCCTTACCTGATCTGGCCTATATGTGACTCCAGACCCACAGCAATGTGGTTGACTCTTAGCCCCCCACTGGGCAACTAGGGATGGGCAATAAATCCTAACCTTGCTAGTGACAACCACTTCCTGCGAATGAATGAATAAAAACAACTGTATAAAGTGTTGCTGAGGTCGCACCTAGAACATATAGTTCTAATCCTCTTACTTAAGAAAGGAAATACAGGCATTGGAGGCATTTCAAAAGAGATTCACTAGGCTGATCCTGGTACAAAGGGATTGTCTTATCAAAAATGACCAAACAGTCTTTATTATTCATTTGCATTTAGACGAATGCAGGGTGCTCTTATTGAAACATACAAGATTCTGAAGGGATTTGACAGCGGAGATGCTGAGATGATGTTTCCACTTGTGGGGTCTCTCAAACTAGGGGCCACAGTTACAGAATAAGGGGACACTCATTTAAAACTGAAACTGTCTTGTGCAAAGAGAAGCATATCTGCCT
This sequence comes from Ginglymostoma cirratum, assembly GCA_024137785.1. Classification (NCBI taxonomy): domain Eukaryota; kingdom Metazoa; phylum Chordata; class Chondrichthyes; order Orectolobiformes; family Ginglymostomatidae; genus Ginglymostoma; species Ginglymostoma cirratum. Next base: position 6,075,635 of record JAHRHZ010000100.1, read on the forward strand.
CTGAGCCAATGTCTCCAGATGCAATTCCCACTCTGGGGGTGTATGTCATAACAGAGGTGGTGTACAGGTTTTTGAAATATCAAGGGGTTGAGGGCTTTGAGGAGCTGGCATGAAAGTGGAGTTGAAGCTTGGGCTAGATTAGTTATGATCTTACAGTATGGCATGGCAGTCTTGAGGACTGAATGCCTTATTCTTGGGTCCTATTTCTTATGGGCTATCCCAGTATGTTTATATAAATACCTACATGTTGTTGAAGTGGATTCTGTACAGCATATTTTGAGTTGTAAGTAGATATAGTTGCATGGGAATGGAAATTAAGGAACAGATTAACTCTGGTTGGAATAATTGGAAGAAGTGTAATAAGTGAGGAAATAATGGGTGGTGTGAGGAACATTTTCTAATCCTCACTAGATACAGACAATCCTCCAGAGGATTGGAGGTCTGTGCAAGTAGTGAGTGAGGAATATGCCAAATAATTATAGGTTTGTCATTCTGACTTGGTGGTGGGAAAATCATTTAGAACCAATTCTGAGAGACAGGATAAATTGTCTGTTCGCAGGGCACAGACTCATCAGGGATAGTCAGCATGATTTTGAAAAGAGTAGATTGTGTCTTATTAGCTTAATTAACTTTTTTGAGAAAGTAACAAGGCGGATTAATAGCTTAATCAAATGGATGTTTGAGGCATTTGACAGGTCTCGTATGAGAAACTGGTCAGAAATATTAAAGCCCATGGAACACAAGGGAATGTGGTGAAAGGGATCCAGAATTGACAGGAATTGAAGGCTAAGGATGAATGTGTTTTTGCAAATGGAAAATGGTTCCAGTGATGTTCCACAGAGCAATATGTTGAATCCCTTGCTGTGTGCTGTACAGATTAACGACTTAGACTGAAATGTTGGGGACACAATTGGGAAAATTGCAGATGACACAAAAGTTGGCCGTGTAGTTGATAGTGAAGAGAATTGCTGTTAACTCCAGAATGATATCAGTCTTTTATGAACATACGAAATCGGAGTAAAAGTAGACTTTTCAGCCCTTTAAGCCTGCACCACCTATGCATTAGACAGTGGCTGATCTGTTCGTGCTTTGAATTCCACATTCATACCTATCCCCAATAATCCTTGATTTCTCTTGCCCAACAAGAATGTTTGGTTGAGTGGACACAAAAGTGGCACCTGGAATTCAATCCAGAGATGTGTGAGGTAATGGATTTCGGGACAGAAAACTAAACAAGGGAAGACACAACAAACAGGAGAATATTGAGAGGTGCAGAGCAAGTGACAGATCTTGGAGTACATGTCTACAGATCCTTGAAGGTGGCAGGGCAGGTAGATAAGGTAGGCAGGAAACAGATGGAATGCTTTCCTTCATTGAATAAGGTATAGAATACAAAAGCAGAGATGCAATCCTGGAATTGTATAAATCACCAGTTCAGTCACAGCTGGAATTTAGTGTACAGTTCTGGTCACCACTTTACAGGAAAAACATAGTTTCTCCAATCTGCTGGAGTCCTTTGAAGAGGTAACACATGCTCTAGCTAAAGAGGAGCGAGGGAGTGTACTGTCCTTAGATTTAAGAATGCATTTGATAAGGTGGCACATCAAAGATTATTGTGGAAAATGAAAGCTCATTGTCTAGGGCTGTAACAGATTGACATGGACAGACGTTTAGCTGGGTAACAAGAAGTAGAGAATAGGCATAAATAGGTCTTTTTCAGGTTGGCAAGTTGTAACAAGAGGTGTGCCACAAGGATCAGCTGGGACCTCAATTCTTTACAATTTATATACATTATTTAAATGAAGAAACAGAAGGTATGGTTGTCACATATGTTGTCGGCCCAAAGATACATTGGAAATTGAGAACAGGATATAAAGGGAGCTACAAAAAGATATAGATAGGTTGAGTGACAGGGCAAGGATAAAGCAGGTGGAGCATGATGTGGGAAAATGTGGAATTATCCATTTTGGTAGGAAGAATTGATTTAAAAAGTATGAAGTGATTTTATTTTCTCTCCAAGGGTTTTGTTTCTTGGCAATCTCAAAGACTGATGGGTGAGGATTGTTTTCCTTAGAATTGAGGAAGCTGGAGGCTGACTTAACTAAGGTGTACAGAATTATGAAGAGCCTTGATGGAGTAATGGGAAAGGTCTGATAGCTCCAGCAGAGAAGTCAATTTACCGAGGGGGAGAGATTTAAAGTGATTGGGCATAGAATTAGAGGGGACATGAGGAAAAGCTTTTTCATTTAGGTGCGGAGATAAAAGGTACTGCAGATGCTGGAGAATCCGAGATAACAAGCATGGGGCTGGATGAACACAGCAGGTCAAGCAGCATCATAGGAGCAGGAAAACTTGACGTTTCCACCTCCCCCTCTCTCCCTATTTATTTCAGAACCCTCTTCCCCTCCCCCATTTCTGATGAAGGGTTTAGGCCCGAAACGTCAAGTTTTCCTGCTCCTATGATGCTGCTTGACCTGCTGTGTTCATCCAGCCCCATGCTTCATTTAGGTGCAGGTGGGTTTAAGGAATTTATTGCCCAGTTTGGTTGAGGCAAAAAGTCTCTAAACATTTAAAAGCTTCCTGAACCTGCACCCAAAGTGGTGTAAACTGCAATGCTACAGACAAGTGCTGGAACATGGGATTAAAATGGGCAGCTCGATTTTTTTATAAGTGATGCAGGCAAGATGGGCTGAATGGTCTTTTTCTGTGCCTTTTCTATGGATCTGTTTAGTTGGATGTTGTGCAAAGGAAAAATATGACTGAAGCTGAAAGGAAGAATGTACAAGACACTGGTGAAACCGGCCTTAATACACTGTGCAGCAAACTTAGCGCCATTCAACAAGACAGGAACAACAACTGGCTCTTAATGTGGTGCAGGTTTTGAGATGGATATGTAGACTGACAAGAACGGACAAAATTGGGAACCAGTACATCAGGGCATCAGTGAAGATTTCAGCAACATTGATGGAAGTGGTGAAATTGTAAGGACATAAAATAAGGAGAGAAATGATGCCAGGAAGAAGGAGGAGAAAAAGTCCTCTAAGACCAGATGGAAGGATATGGTGGTGAGAGATTTAAACACAGAGGGTTTGGGAGGTGACTCAGTGAGGCTTGGGAGAAACTGGAGAAACACAATTAACCAGCACTGTGGGGACTCCAAGTAAAATGAGAGACACTGAAAGCAAAAGTCGGTTCAGTAACCCAGTGATCGTGGTACTGGACTAGCAGCCTGGTGGTTCTAAGTTCCAATCCCACCCTGGCAAGGGACGAAACTAAATTCCACAAACCTGGCTATTTGCTATAGCAGCTTAAAATTATCACAGTGTTTTGTTATGTTTAAGCTCACTTACATCTTTCTAGAGGGGAAGCTGCCAACTCTACCTGACATGAGAAACACAGAAATTTAATCTCATACCATATGGTTGAGTATTCACACTCACACAGTAGATATGGCTAGGCAATAAACTGTTTCCTTTAAAGTTTATACTGTTACCTGGAGACTGGGGAGCCAAACACTCCCCAGGCCTCACTTAATGGCCATAACAGAGAGAGACTGAATGGAAGAAAAGGTTGACATTTGTGCTTTGAAATACAGCAAAGTGAAAGGATACATTCCCAAGCTGTTCAGAGTTTTTTTTAAAGATCTTTCTCACAGGCTGGAAATTAGGCTTTTAGCCTCCTAAACCTCCTTCTGTTGGAATATCATGACAAATAGCTACCTAACCTAGCCCCCTAACACTGAATATGGACCATTTTATACTTCATGTGAGTTTGAGCTGCAATATTTCTTGCCCCTTCCAATATCTTAAGAAAATTTAGAGTGTCCTTCACTCCTTCGCCTTGCTATTTATCAAATTATCCTTTCTCACCACCATATTTCTTCCCATTGTTGGTTTCATCTTCCATTTTAACAGAACAGAGGGCTGAATTTTCACCTCAGGGCAGGAAATGCGAGTTGGGGCTGTTAACGGATCCCAAATGTGGCCTCTCAAAGAAAAAGCCACCATTCAGGTTTTCCTGGGGATCTCCTTAATTGTCACTGGAGACTGTTTCCTTGTCCATTTAAGGGTAGTGAGTGGGCTTTCAATACTGGAGAACCAACAGGATGAGAGGAGTAGCATTCATGTCCACTTCTGACATTGGCGAGGTCCGAAGACTCTGTCTTTAATGGTCAACCTGTCAAATTAAGAATTAAAGACTCTTTGACCTCTGGGATCCAACTGAAAATACCTCAAGGTGATCTATTGGCTGGCTGTTGAGGGTCCTTCCTAAACTGAAACAAATTTCAGCCATCTCTGTTCTGTTCTGAGTGAGCATTCAGCCCACAACACGAAGCTCTGCCTGCTCAGGTTAACTTAGAAAAGAAAAAAAACTGGAAGGTGCTGAAGCAGTTAGAGGTGCTTTTCCAAAGCCTGAAGCTCATTTTTAGGGTGGCATCGAAGAAGCTTTATTTTTGTATGAACTATATGTGAATGAAGCTCCTGTGACAGTGGAACTTTGAGTTATATTTGAAGGATATTGGCACTCTTTTTTACCTTCCAGTGCTTATTACAACTCTCTGATCCAGCACCAAAATCACAGATTCAACAAACATTGAAAGGAGTTATTTATAGGCCACCAAATGAGAGCAGTAACGTAGGGCACATTATGAGTCAAAATATTAGAGATGCCATGGAAGAAGAATCAGGGGTATTTCAAACTCAATGAAGACTTAGTAACCTCAGCAGCAGTAATGCTATAAAGGATATGTTCTAGGGCTGCATACAAGATGGTTTTCTCATATGGCATGTTAAGAATTTAACTACAGAACAGGCTAGTTTAGATCTAAAATTGTGTAATTAAGATGGGCTAATTAGTAATGTGGTTGTCAAGAAGCCTCTTGGGAAAGTGACTATAATATGAAAAAATATTGCATCAAATTTGAAAGTGATGTTGTTCAATCTGAGAAGACGGTCTTGCCTCTAAATACAGGAAACTCCAAAGTTGGTTGCTTGAGGAACTCTGGCTGGAGTTAATGAGCTGGAGTCTGAGCTTCAAACACTGTGACACATCAGGGAGAGGGAGAGTTGCCCGAACGCTGTGTTTCTGGAGGCAGTCACAACCTTCAGATTAACTACCACAAATTCAGTCAGTGGTTAGGGACAGGTGGGTGTGACTAAGAGGGAGGCAGGTAGAGGGATCCAGTAGCCTCAGCCCTTGAGCTTGTCTAAAGGGATGAGAGTGGGGGCTGTAGGGAGGATGAGCAAACTGACCAGTGCGTTGTAGTATGGGGAACTACTCAAGATGGGGGAGAAAAGAGAAATGTAGTTGTAATTGGGGATAGTATAGTCAGGCAAATAGACACTGTTCTGTCACCAGGATCAAGAATCCCAAAGGCTGCGTTGCCTGCCTGATGCCCAGATTCAGGGTATCTCATCCGGGCTGCAGTGGAACTTGGAGTGGGACAGGAAAGATCTAGTTGTCATGCTCCATGTAGGTACTAACGATGTAGATAAGGACAGGAAACAGGTTCTGCTGAGGGAATTTGAACAGCTAGGGGCTAAATTAAAAAGCAGAACTGAGAAGATAATAGTCTCTGGATTACTGCCTGAGCCACAAGTTAACTGGCACAGGATCAACAAGATTAAAGAAGTAAATGCGTGGCTCAAAGATTGGTGTGGGAAAAACAGGTTAAATTCATGGGACACTGGCATTAGTACTGGGGAAGGTGGGAGATGTTCTGATGGGACATGCTCCACCTGAATAATGCTGGGACCAGAGTACAGGTGAATCACATATAATAGGGCTGTAGATAGGACTTTAAGCTAAATAGTGGGGCGTTGAAAAATTATTGCATGAAAAATTATTGGAAGGTTAAAGCGAAGAAGGGATCCGGAGAGCTTATTAAAGTTTCCAGAGCATGCAATAGGACGGAGAGTAATGAAAAGATCAGGAATCTAACTTCGGGCACAGAAGAAGGGGACAGCAATGAGAAGGAGTGCAGCCAATGCAGAACTGAGGGTTCTGTACTTAAGTACATGCAGAATACAAAACAAGGTAAAGGAGATGATAGCGCTGATTGAAATTGGTAAGTATGATGTGGGAATCACATAGATATGGTTACCAGGGGACCAGGGCTGCGAACTAAATATCCAAGGATAGTCCTTTTGAAAGGAAAGGCAAATGGTCAGGGAGTAGGGTTGCCTTTTTAGTAAGAAATGAAACTAAATTGATAACAATTTTGAGAGGCCTGAATAGAGAGGATGTGGAGAAAAGGAGAGACTAGGACCGGAAGCATAGCCTCAGGGTGAAGGCACAACCCTTTAGAACTGTGATGGGGAGGCATTTATTCAACCAGAGGGTGGTCAATCTGTGGAACTCATTGCCACAGAAGGCTATGGAGGCTAAGTATGTGTATTTAAAACAGAGATGTACAGGTTCTTGATTAGTGAGGGGGTCAAAGATTACAGGGAGAAGAAAGGCAAATGGCGTTGAGAAACATGTCAGCCATGAACAAATTGTGGAGCAGACGCAATGGGCAGAATGGCCTATTTTTTGCTTCTATATGTTATAGTTTTATGGTCAAAGGTATGAGGGGAAAAATAGGTTGTGGTAGATTAGAAAAGTACATTAAAGGTATGAGAATAGTGGATCAGGCTGAAGGGACCTAACAGTTTAATCCTAGCCCTATTTTCTGTAATCTCACAAAAACACTTTGGTCTCCAGGATGGTGGAGAAGCAGGATATGAGTACTGCCATCTAAGCTCAGTAAACCCAAACATAAACCTGCTTTGGACGTTTGGTGGCATTGGAAGCACATACGCTAGTATTAACTATCCATGACCCTGGTGAGGACAAAAACTCATGATGATGTTTTTATTTTAAGTTTGGAGTTTTTTACCCATGCCTGCATAACTCACATGCCAAACCTATCATGCTGGAGCGGAAGGTGACGAGTATGTTTGTAGACAAGACTGTCTTTTAAACCTAGAACAGGTCAAATGATTTAGTCATTGCTGTTTTCCAGCTTGGTTTTCTGCTTGGATCCCTTTCTCCTTCAGCTGCTTTTCAAACTGACAAGAGATATATAAATGTGATTCAGCTGTCAAAGTGCTTTATTTACCCTCTTGGCTTGGTCTCTTACCTCAGACTGTGTGTAGGTGGCTGCAGCATCTCTCTGCAGGAAGTTTGTGCTGATGTCAATCGTTTCTTCCTTTGTGCTTCTGTAAGGAGTGGTCCAATTTTCCTTCTTCTCCATCTTATTCTGAACCTCGTTGTAATCGCCAGTGATTGGCACATCGTCCGTGGAGGTTTTAAACGCATATGCCTGAGGAGAAGGGGAGACCAGTTAGACACTCTGCTCTGTCAGCCAGTCTGTCTTCCCTCATTTTTCAGTTGGTCCTTTCTTCTGGTTTCCCAAGTTTATTTCTGTAACGCAACAACATCTACTTCTGACTTTAAAGCACCCTTATGATAGAAAAATAAACAAAGGCACACTAACAACAATGATTTAAAGGCAGGTGTGGACCAGTCGAAATTTTACACAAATCTAGCAGCTTTTGTCATTTTTTTTCCCAGTACTTAACCCCAAAAGATCAGATTTTGTTTATTACTGTTTTACAGTTTGCCAGGATAAGCTCCTGATCTAAGTTTTTGTCTTGTACTTCAATCACTAAATTAGTATACCTCATATGCTGCACATTGACTCACAGACCACAAATACTGTTAATTACAGTATCCATGACACTTACAATATTACAAAGATGATGGGAAGCTGACTTGTTACACATTAAGCCTTAAAAGTAGTTTTGGGAACCAACCTCCTCTAAAACCCATAATGCTATTAAAGAATTTACTGTTTCAGCAACAATTTCACCAGCAATTTGTTCACCGAACTTAACATAGAGAAGGCACATGAGTAGAGGTTTTGTGGCTTGATAGCCTGAACAAGTTTTGTACGCATGGCTACCTGCTTAGAATGCTTGTGATTTTGCATTCTTTGTGCAGGTAATTATGGTGTTAAGTTATTTGGAGAATCTACCAGTGTCCATGAGCTTTTAACGTTCAAGGTGTCATCTTAAAGCTCTTGTCACACCATAAATACAACTAGCATCATCTTTTGACACCTCCTTTTCTACATCTGTTCCGCTGTTGTGTGTTATGAGAAACCATCTGTTTAAGCACCCGGTTATTGTTGATAGATTTTGGATGCAATTGATTCATCCTATATGCTTTCTGTGGAAGAAAAATCACATGGGAGTAGACAAGTATTTTACATATTGATATGGAAAAACAAGGTATTATTTGAAGAGTAGGAGAGTTCTTCTTATTCGCAGCTAATATTTAACCCTCAATCAATATCACTTGAGCAAATCATCTGTCTTCTACCTCGTTGCTGTTCGTAGTTTGTGTGCATAAATTGATTGCTGTTTCCTTCATCACAATTCAAATTAGTTAATTGGCCACAAAGAACTTTTACAACTTTCTGAGATCATTGGAAGTGTGACATAAATGCAAATTTGTCAGTTCTTTCTTCCCTGATTTAGGATTCTTTAATCAATGAAGCAATAATACTATAAAAAGCCTTTTCCAAATCCCCCAGCCAACAGAATTCAAATGGGACAAAGCTTAGTAATTGAAGAAACAAAATTACATCAGTTGGAACCAGTGCCACACTTGGACTGTGGATACAATTTGGAGACTCCATTAATTAATTCATAACCACAAATGGGTTTGTACAAAGCCAGGCAACAAGATATACAAAATTTGCAAATGTGCATATCTTAATTTCAATGTTATTACCAAGTCTGAATCCTTCCACCTTTCTACCTCACTATCCTCTTTTCAAAAATCTGTTAAACCTACTTTTTCTGCCCTTATGTAACTTGATGTCAAATTTAATATTTTATAATGCTTTTGTGAAGTTTGTTTTCACATGAAGGATGCAATTTTCAAGATTCGTAAGCATTACACTTGAAAGTTAACAAGAGCGGTTGTTGGTCAGACCCAAACTACAAACTGATTGGTGAGTACACAGCGCAACAGGAACCAGTGATTGATAGTAAATGGGATCATCTAACAATTTCATTAAGGGAGGACAAAAAGTCAACTATTGTGGTAAATGGAAACTTTATTCACGTGCAGTTGGGGAGAAGAGCCTTTACTGATGCCACTTAATAAAAGTCAACTCAATAAAGCACTATTCCTTGAATGAGAGTTGAACCACAACATGTTTTTTTTTCATACAGTAACATCCAAGCTTCAAAACAAGTACCTTCCTTAGAATGCTACTTCAGCGTTGAATAAACGCATCATATATTTCACAGAATCATAAAAATGTCAACACCGATGAAACCAATTAGCCCTTCATTGCTATGCTAGTTCCACATCAATTTTCTAATCCCATTTCCCTGTTGTTTCACCATATTCTAGAATACTGTTCCTCTTCAAGGGTTTCTCTAGTTTTCTCAGTCACTTTCTGTTATCTTTTGCAAGACAACATTTGATTTAATCTTCCCTTTTAGGGTTATAGCGTTAGCTTATATAATATATACCAACCATCCATACATGTCCTTCTGCTGCAGTCAAACCTCCCTCCTCATCTAGCTCTATCAACAGAATCCGTTAACTCTTTCTTCCTGTATAATTATCAAGCTTTCTCTTAAATGCTTCTATTCAACTTACCCCAACAATTCCCTGTGTAACCACACCATATTTCTACCACTCTAGGTAAATTTCCTGTTTAATTTCTGAATGACTACTTTATGTTGAATGTCTCTGGTTTTGTTCCTTTTAACTGTGTTCAAAATGGCAGTGCCCAATTAACCTAGGCCTAGTAAGTTACAATCCTTTCTTGACAACATATGTACCAGTGCCCATCTGCATAATTATACTATTTGTGCTTAAGGGTCATTACCCAGACCTGTATAAATGGGCAGTTCCTGAATGAGAGTGAAACCTGTTCAGAAACCACTAATTGTTGTTTCAAACAGAGTTGCCAGAAACGTTCATCTGGATATGGTTCAAGCAATAGTGATCCCATCTGTCAGCAACTTCACTTATTCTCCAACTGCAAGCATACCTAGGATGATAGATACTTTTTGGAATTAAGCTCACTTGCCTTTTTAATCATGCTTTACCAATTTGGAATCTCTTGCAGGTCAAGCAGGAGGAACTTTTAGAAGCTGCCATTTCAGCCAAGATGGAAGTAGCTAGTATTTGTTGGCAGCTCCATATGATACCCTATCTGATAGGGATAAGAAATATACTCTTCCCCATGTGCACTGACATGGTTCAGCTGTTATGCCACAGTGACAAGGGGATGAAGTTCTGAATGACTATGTTCTCACATGATATTTCCTTACAGAGATAGATTTTAAGGCATGGTAGTTTGTAACATTTCAATTTATTAGTCTGAGCAGATTTTTCAGTGAACTTGTTGTTATTTCTGAGAATTGATTAATGATTAGTTTAATTCCACAATTCTTTATAACTCCAATGAGTATTTCCCTTAGCCTGAAAAAGATGCTTGGTCACAGTCAGAGAGCTGCATAGCCCATAGTTACATGAATGTTTAAACAACGTAAGTGATTTACCCTTTACCTCGGGCATGCTAATTCCCTGATTACTTCAAGCAAATGGCCACATTTTGCGTTATTGAAAGTGTGGGCTTGTTTGTGGAAACAGCTGTTTGCACGAGGCATAAGAAATTCTTGCAGAGAGATTGAACTGTTGGACAGATGTCTACCTGCAAATATCTCAAGCATAAATCAAACAATGGATATGAAGCTCAATAAATTGCTTACAAATTTGACACTTTTTTCCATTTTTCTTTGGTCAGTAACAAGATGTCCTGCACTGCACCCTTTCCATTGAGAGATAAGCAAACTCATTTTAAAAGATTTTCAGAAACTATTTTGAGCAGTTTAATTAGTTCTACTGTTCAGTTCCTTTATTGCTTCTTTTGCTGTTTCATTTAGGTGTTTTCAGCAGTTTTGTTGCATTGATATTTGTGAATGTGTAAATGAATGTCAATATGAATCTGAATATATTTCAAAATAAGTACAATAATTTACTGTATTGAAGAGATGCCCAAAATATAACATCGCAAGTATGAGGAAAAAGTCTGCTTTAAGCAAGCATTTTACACTTGAGATAAATTACTGTTTATTACTTGTTACAACAATTTGTGCTTACACAATTTAATCCCTTTAACATAATAAAATGGCCTAAAGACTTTCATAGGAATGTTACAAAGCAAAATACGACTCAGTCAAATACAGAGATATTGCAGCAGTTAACCAAAAGCTTGATTAAAGAAATTGGTCCTCAAGGATGTCATAAGAGGCCAGATTTTAAAAAAACATATTATGGGAGGGTTACAAAGCAGGAGATTGCAGAGATAGGTCATAAGAAGTAGAAGTAACTGTACGCCATTTGGTACACCAAGCTTGCTCTACCATTTAATAACATCATGGCTGATCTGATTGTAGTCTTAACTTCACATTCCATCTGTCCCCATTACCTTTGACTCCTTTGTAAATCAGAAATCTATCTATCTCAGCCTTGAAGACATCCGATGACCCAATCTCTACTGCTGTCTGTAGAAAAGAATTCCAAATACCAATGATCCTCTGAAAGAAGAAATGTCTCCTCATTTCCATTTTAAATGGGAGAAGCTTTTGTTTTTAAGCTGTGACCCTGGACTCAGATTCCCCCACTACAGGAAACATCTTACCAACATCAACCCTGTAAAGCCCCCTCAGAATATTTTATGTTTTAATACCTTCAAAACTCCAATGACTATTTGCCCACACTGATCATTTCACAATCTGTTCATTCCAAGAAACTGCCAAGTGAACATTCTTTCAACTGCTTACAATGAAAGTATAGCCTTCCTTAAGTCAAGAGATCAAAAAAGCACATAGTACTTGCATCAGGTGTGGTCTCTCTACTGTTTGTACTCTATTGATCTTACAATAAAATATTCCATCTGCCTTTCAATTACATCAAACTTTGGTTTAACTGGCACCTTATGAACCGGCACTCTCGATAAACCGGCAAAAAATTATATACTTGTAGTTTACAGTATTTTACTAAGGTTTACTGTATTATTCTGTCCTGTTTTTAAATTTATTTACCCCAATGTAAACACACGTGTTGTTCCATCACATGGCCAAATGAAATATCAACATTCAACTCAATCCTGAGTCAATTTCTCCTCAAATACAACAGTCTACCCCTGATGTTGGGGGGGTGAGTGAGAAGGCTTTCTGCTGTTTTATTTAAGGCAAAATTACAAACCCCAGAGTTTAAAAGCCATGGGAAAACACACCGACGCTTCATCAGAGGCTGCACGGAGGATGTTACCAACCACGGTAATGAAACGTCTGTGGAACAACAAACCAGCTCGGCGAGCCAACCAACCTCAACACCCACAACCCAAGCTACAAATCTACTCCAAAACCTTACAAGTACATTACTATTTAAGTGATTAACACTGTAAATGAAGTATAACAGTGAAGTGTATACCCCTGCATTATGTTTCTATTCTTCGTGTGTGTTTTTACATTGATTATGTGGACCTTTTGATTATCCAGAATATTTGATCAACCAGCACACTCCTAGTCTCATCGGTGCCAGCTAATAAAAAGTTTGCGTACTTGCCATACCTGTCTGCTGACATAAGGTTTTCATATACAAGGTCATCCAGATCCACCTGTTCTACAGTATTCTGTAGCCTCCATTTAATCAATAATAGAAAACATAGAATATAGGAGCAGATGTAGGCCACATAGCCCTTTGAGCTTAAAGGGCTGATCTGCCATTCAACAGGATCATGGATGATCATTCAACTCTGTATCCTGTTCCCACTTCCCTATACCCTTTGATCCCTTTAGCCCTAATAATGACCCTTTTTGAAAACATCCAACGTTTGACCTCAGCCACTTTCTTTGGCAGAGAATTCCACAGGCTCACCAATCTCTGGGTGAAGAAATTTCATCTCATTTCACACCTGTATCCTTAGACTGTGAATCCTGGTCCTGGAACTGCCGTGCCATTGGGAACATCCTTCCTGCTTTTATCCTGCCTAGTCCTGTTAGAATTTAATCGGTTTCTTTGAGATCTTCTTTCATTCTTCTAATCTATGGATGGATATTGAATCTGAAATTCCCAAAGCATCATTGCTGTCAGCAGGATTTGCCCTTGTGATCCATTCAACAGAATTTAGTGAAGGCGAGTACAGGTTGATCCCAAAATTTTCAGAAGGAATTGTCAGACAAGTTCTCTTTACTGGGCATGTCATTCAGGTTTGTGTCTGGACATTAGGGAGGGCCAGAAGATGGAAAGTTAATATTAGGATGATGGGCTCGGGTCCCATGTCCACATAGGTCTCACTGAAACCAGCCTCTGGGAATCAGTCCACAAATGCCCTCTTTGTTCCTGCATTTACTTCATTCCGGGAGCGATGCCTAGATCTCCTACAGGAAAAATTTATGACTTTGGCATAATTCTGATTTTCAGAAACCTGTTTTTGGCATAATATACCTGATTGATGAGGAAAGGTTATATTTTTATTCACTGATAAGATGTGGGTGTCATTGGCATGGCTGACATTTATTGCCCATCCTTGACACCGTGGAAGCAAGGGACTGCTTCACAGCTAAGTGGCGTACTAGCTAATTCAGAGGACTGTTACGTGACCAGGCCAGGTAAGGATGGCAGATTTACTTTTGTAAAGGAAATCAATGGAGCAAATGAAATTTCAAGACAATCTAATAGTTATAGAATCATTTTGACACAGCAATTTGCCAAAAATCCCTGTATAGTTCCTCCCACACCCACAACCACCATTATCCAGAAGGACATGGGGAGCAGATACATGGGAATAGCATCACCTGCAAGTGTCTCTCCAAGCCATCCATTGCCCCAGCCTGGAAATACATCACTGTTCCTCCACACTCGCTGTGCCAAACTTCTGGAACTACCACCTCCTCACCAAAACAAGCCCTGGGTTACCAGTCCAACAACATCAGGAGTACACACTACCTCCCCCTTCTTTAAATATCTATAGAAACTCTCACTATCTGTTTTTATATTTCTGGATAACTTTCCCTTGTAGTATAATTCTTCCCTCCTCATTAATATTTTGATTATTCTTTGTTTCTTTTATATTCTGTCCAATATTCTAACCCACCCGTCTTTGAGCATAGATGTGCTTTTTTTTTAGTTTGGTACTAGCTTTAACATTTCTATTTAACTACAGATTTGGGCCTGTCCCTTGGAATTTTTTTTACCCTTTGGAATGCATCTACTCTGCTTTTCTATTCATCTTGCCAAAGTGAACATATTCACATTTTCCTACATAATTTTCCATCTGCCAAATTTTTACCCACTCGACTAACTCATTTATATGATTGAGGACTTTTGTATCCTCTTCAAAACTTGTTTTGAGGATCAAGTATCAAAATCAACACTATGATTAGATCTGTAAGTTTCTGAATATTTTACACAGGTTTTCATGCTAATCTGCTTTAGATCTAAAGGATTACTTGTATGCTGATTTGCAATGCTCAATATTGTTGGCAACTCAACCAGAAAACCAGAGTGGCGAAGGATGTAGAATCATGGTTCGAATTGTTATTCAGGAGGAGGAACTGTGGGCTTTAATTGTTGAAGAAATCATTCAAATCTGCTGCTGAACTCATGAGGTCACAGCCTGTTCTTAAACTGAGTGGGGAGGTTACCCAGGATTTTCCAAAGCTCTGTGCCAATGGTCAGTCACACAATGAAAGGAAAGATAAACAAAATGCGGTCTCGCAAAATATCTGTCTTTTTGATGTGTATGTATCACCAGAGAAAACATTTCTTGCATTATGTGAATTAAACAATGGTTGACACTTGAACAGGTCTTCTTTGTTAGTAAAGTCTGTACCCTTGGTGCGTGGTAAGGTACAGTGCATAACTGAAAGTTCAGTCAACAGTTTTCAATGGTTCAAACAAAATAACAGTTGTGGTATCTCTGTAACTCCAGTCACACCTCTTTTTCATTCCCTAGGTGCTTCAATTTTCCCCGATCCAGTCCAATACCTTGCTCCAGGTCACCACCAGTATTGTTCTCCAGTGATTATGAATCATAGAATCATAGCTGCCACATAGAATAGTGTTTGTTATTTGAACCAATGGGCTGAATGTTACAATTGTTTTGGCTATAAGTGTGGACAGTATTGAACAAAGAATAAAGAACAATACAGCTCAGGAACAGGCCCTGCGGCACTCCAAGCCTGTGTTGACACATTTTGCCATTTCCATACCAGAAATGCCTTCACTTACAGTATCAGATCCCTCTATTCCCTTCCTATTCACCAATTTACTTGTCCAGGTGCTTCTTGAATACTGCTATTGTGTCTGCTTCCACCACCTCCTCTGGCAGCGCGTTCCAGACACTTACTACCCTTTGTGTGAAAAACATGCCTTGCACATCTCTTTTAAACTTTCCTCCTTGTACCTTGAACCTGTGTCCGCTAGTAAATGACCCCTCCAACCTCGGAAAAAGCCTCATACTTTCCAGTCTATCCGTGCCAGTCACAATCTTATAAACTTCTATCAGGTTGCCCCTCAACTTCCTGCGTTCCAGTTAAAACAAACCCAGTCTATCCAACCTTTCTTAAAGCTAAAATCCCCCATACCAGGCAACATCCTGGTAAATAGTAAGAACTGCAGATGCTGGAGTCAGAGTCAGTACAATGTGGAGCTGCAGGAACACCGTAGGTCAGGCAGGATCAGAGCAGCGGGAAAACCGACGTTTCGAGTTTTCACCCAACATCCTGATAAAACTTTTCTGTACCCTCTCCAAAGCATCCACGTCCTTCTGGTAGTGTGGTGGCCAGAACTGTATGCAATATTCCAAGTGTGGCCTAACTAAAGTTCTATAAAGTTGCAGAATAACTTGTCTATCCTTATACTCAATGCCCCTTCCAATGAAAGCAAATATGCCATAGGCCTTTTTCACTACCTTACCTACCTGCGTTGCCACCTTCAGTGATCTGTAGACCTGCACACCCAGATGCCTCTACATATCAATGCTCCTAAGGGCTCTGCCGTTCATTGCATAATTTCCACTTGTACTTGACCTTCCAAAATGCATCACTTCACATTTGTCTAGATTAAAATCTATCTGCCATTTTTCTGCTCATGCCTTCAATTGATCTATATCCTGCTGTATCTTCTGACAATCCTCCTCAATATCCGCAACTCTACCAATCTTCATATTGTCTGCAAACTTACTAATTAGACCAGCCATTTATGTAGACCACGAACAGCAGAGGTCCCAGCAATGATCCCTGTGGAACACCACTAGTTACAACTCTCCACTCCGAAAAGCATCCTTCCACTGCTACCATCAGTCTCCTATGACTAAGCCAGGTCTGTATCCATCTTGCCAGCTCACCCCGATGCCATGTGACTTCACTTTTTGTACCAGTCTGCCATGAGGGACCTTGTCAAGGGCTTTACCGAAGCATTGGGTTCATTGGAGGGCTTTTGCGTGCGGTCTAGTGAGATTTCTCACCATATCTTACCAAACTTGCTTCATTAACTACCTACTTTACCCCTGTCACATTCCTCTCATCCAATTCTATCTCCATTGTATTTTACACAATTCTCAGAACAACTTGTCATTTAGCAGATATCTGCCAAAGACCCTTGTGCTCGGCCATGTGTAAAATACTGCTGTGCACTGGACAAGCATTGGCAATCTCGTGTTGCCCCTCACCAGCGATATAATGGCATAGCAGCCACAAAACCATGCTGCTCATGGCACATACCATCATGGCTGACACTCCCTCACACATTCAACACCATTCTCTCACCCTAGTCACTGTTTCACCACCAGACCATAAAGTTCACTTGTCCTTAACCGGATTCCATGTAAGCATCCTCTCTAAGTCTCTATTGGTCTGTTCACAATGCCCACTGTAGAACTGCAACTTGTCACTGACCATTAGAGGAACATCACATACAGGCAAGCAATTGGACAATTCCAAACATGAGCTTGTATTGACAGCCACCAAAAGTGAATACAAACAAAACCAATAGAGGCTGCAGGTTGCCACCACGACCACCACCACCGCCACTACCATCCCCACTCTAGTACATTGACCAATGACTATTTCACATTTCATGATGGTGTGCTGCACCTAGCTGTTTCATATTAGAACAGGATATCAATCAGATTCTGTCTGGCGTGAGGTGTCTGACACAGCTGAGCTCTCTCATACACAAGAAGAACTTCCTCCTCCCCAAGGCTTTGTCCTCCACCTTGGAAGACAGCTGTCCCTCCCCCTCAGCATCCAGTACATTGCCTGAGCACAGCACACCAGGATGATGCAACTCTGTTCCAATTATACTGAAGAGTCACACCACCGCCAGCCCAGACTGGTCCATGCAGCAGAACTGCACGTTTGCTATCATCTGCTCCACCATGGCCCTGGTAGCAGCATGTGCACCAAGGTGCCATATCAGCTAAGGGATCAGCAATACACATTGAAAAGGTTGTGCCTGACTCTCGCAACCCCAGTCCCACATCAATCATTCAACTTGACACCGAATTCAGAAGAGTCCATCATCACACTTACATGACACATAATGAAGCAATGCTTCCTTCCTCCCACAGCACCTTTGTAATCTCACACATAGTCACTTTTGGCCAGCATTCACCTCTATTAGGCCATTCTTGCTCATGTCTGCTTCTGAGGTGCTAATGTTGGATTTCCAAGTGCCAATGGCATGATGTGGTTCACTGTTGACCAGTATTTGGTGCCTAAGCACATTCACTCTGCCTGCCTTGCAAATGAGCAAAGAAATGATTGCAAATCACATGTAGCTGGAGTTTGCAAACACCAGCTTTATGTATTTGTCCCGTCAATGTCCTAACATCCGGTAGATCTGGATCCCACGCTTTTGCCCATCAAACTGACATTGAATCCACCCTCCGCCCAGCGTGTGTAGTGACTAGCCATTTTCCTGTTGCAGTTTACATCTAGAGAACAGCAAAGGATGGCAGGGAATGTAGCTCACAATGGACTCCATCAGCACCGGGTTCACCTGGTGTCCAGATATCTTCCCCAGCGCCTCCATGACCCTTTTAGCTCACTGTATCCCAACAGCCCATTTCCATCCATCTCACTGCTACCCACACTGTGTTTAGACCATCACCTCCAAATGTGTTCCCTGCTTTCTGAGACCCTACACTCCATCTTATTGGTCCTCACCTTGGAATTTTACTCTCCTCTGGAGGTGACAGTGGTGCGGACTGCCAATAACCACCCATCTCCCAAAATTCTCAATATTGTTCTGTCTCTAACCCATAAACCTTGAGTCTACACATGAGCTTTCACCACCCCCCTCCGGCCTTGCTTACCTTGTCCCTTTTGGCAGTGATTCCCTCACTGCCAATCAGACCCCTCCCCTGCAGCCCCCTCAAAAATGAACAGAATCTCAGAACTGTATTTTCCCCAGACTTCTGACTGACATTGAGTCCCTAGACAACATTGACCAGGTCCATGAGCACTGTAATTGCAACTCCCCAACTAATGATACAAGATTCCCCTGTGCATGCAACTGACAATACCAAGGCCCCCTGTTGACAGCTCCCCCACTTCCCTCTCCCCACCCCCAAAATACCACTAAATGACTGGACTGAGGACTAGCCCCAACCCAGTTTCCAACATGGCTATTTGTTGAATAAACATGCAGTGTGTTTGCCACGCAGGCAGTTGGCACATGCTGTAGGTTTAAGATTGATATGTCAGTGTGAAGTATAGCAAGATGTGTTTGTCCCCTGCTCAGCACAGCAAACCTTTTTTCAACCATTCACACTTCTCATTAGCACCCATTCAGAATTTATGTCTCTCCCAGCTTATCATCAGCAATCCCTTTGCTTGCTTCTCTGTCTCTCTCTGTCTGTCTCCTGGGCACGGTCTCCTTTTATTCGTCTCACTCATCAGCATAAAAACCACCCTTTCCTAGCTGGTTGCAGTTCTGACAAAGGGTCATTCGACTCGAAATGTTAACTATGTTTTTCTCTCTACAAAGATGCTGCCAGACCTGCTGAGCTTCTCCAGCACTTTATGTCTTTGTTTCAGATCTCCAGCATCCACATTTCTTTGCTTCAATAAAAAGGATGCAGCATGTTGCTCTCAACCTCGAGATAGGCCTCACCAGACTTGTCAACTGACTCTGTCACAATTCTTGCCATAGCCAACATTGTTCAGGCCCCCATACAATCCTGCCCAACATGTTTGGAAATTTAGGTAATTACGTGAGGGAGAAAAGATAAAATGATATTGTGGACAGAAATGCTGGGACTAGATTTATCTAGGATATCTGGTTGGCATGGACGAGTTGGACCAAAAGGTCTGTTTCCATGCTGCACATCTCTGTGGCTCTATATCAGAGTTAACATTTCAGATCAAGTGATCCTTCCTCAGAACTGATCTGAAATGTTAACTCTGATTTCTCTCTCTACAGATGCTGCCAGTCATATCATATATCACAGAATCCCTACAGTGTGGAAACAGGCCCTTCAGCCCAACAAGTCCACACCAAACCTCACAGCAGCCCACCCAGACCCATCCCCCTATAACCCCGCTACACATCCCTGAACACTATGGGCAATTTAGCATGGCCAATGCACCTAACCTGCTCATCTTTGGACTGTGGGAGGAAACCGGAGCACCTGGAGGAAACCCACGCAGACACAGGGAGAATGTGCAAACTCCACACAGACAGTCGCCCAAGGATAGAACTGAACCCCAGTCCCTGGCGCTGTGAGGCAGCAGTGCTAACCACTGAGCCTCCGTGCTGCCTACTGTGCTTTTCCAGCAATTTCTGTTTTTGTTTCTGATTTACAGCACCCGCAGTTCTTTCGGTTTTTTTTTAAAAGGATACTGTAATAGGTTGCTATGATATGAGGTGGGAGTAAGATTGCAGCATAAACACAGATAAATTGGGTTTAATGACTTTCTCTGTGTAATTCTAAAACCTACCATTAGGAGATAGAGATTGTGGCCTCAATGACTCTCCCTCTGACATTCCCTCCTTTGGAGGCTGTTCTGTGATATTAGCAAACAGAATCTCCAGGATTGGACTTGCTACAAAACCTCTCATACTTAAACACACTTTTGGCATTCACTATCCTATTTTATCACTATTACTATCATTATCCAACAGAATCCACTTGAACTAGGTACCAGAAGATTGCCAGCTCAAAAGTTAACCACAAGATGTGCCTTACCTCTTCCAACTTTTCAATGCGCTTGATGAGTTTGGTTGTAATGGAATGTAACTTTATGAGGTCTAATCCAAAGATGGCACCTTCCAACAGTTCCATTGCGGAGGAGAGCTGAAAATAAATTACAAACATATTGAAACAATGTTGACTGCAATTAAACAAAGCTTTCACTGCAGTATAGTAGTATAGTGCTGAATTTAGCTAGTTTTTGGACAAGATATTACACCATGACCCCATTTGCTTTCTTAGGTAAACGATCACGTTGCAAAGATTCAACGATCAATTTTGGGTTAAGTCCGAAACCAGAGGAGTTTGGAGGAGAGAAATCTGCAGGCTGTGAGGACAAGATTGCCAGATCTTCTGGCAATTAGACAGTTGATTTGTTGCCAGAAAACCTTTTACAAGAATTCAGATCCACGGCAAATATGTCCTTGATCCAATTAGAGGTCAGTAGCTCCAGAACTCAGCAGCATCACAAGGAGACCAAGACCTCTGCCCATACAATAGTCGTAGGAAAAGCAAGTGTTTGTAGGTGGTGGACCTTCTGGAGTTGAGGGTTGTGGGATCAGAAGCAAATGTGACGGGGTAGCTGCCTCTTGCCACCCCCTGTCCCGAGATCAAGTTCCTCAATCATTCAGTTTAATACACTTTGAGGAATCACCCCACTTCCATACCATCACCAAACTGTCAGATAGACCAACTCTTTCTCATCCCACCTCAGGCTGAAATAATCTTAGCCCAGGAAGGAATAGGCCCTTAACTGATCATTAGTTGGCCAATAAATGACCTCAATTATCAGTAGGGTGGAAATGCTACAGTTTAGACCAAGCAAAGGCAGGAAGATGGGGAAGTGCTTGGATGCCGTCATCCCATCTAATTAAGTTCCTTTCCACTGAAGGGCCCGCAGCCTCCAAAAAGAGTCCTCCCCACAGGAGTTCGTCCCGCTGTCCTGGAAAATATTTATCATTCAATCAACGTCACAAGAACAGATTATTGGTTACGATCCCTTTACAAGTTCTCACAAATAGCAGTATGAAAATTAGCTGTTGCATTTCCCGTACTACATCAGGGAGTACATTTCATTGGCTTCAAAGAGCATTTAGACAGGGTCATGTGAGGCACAATGCTAATGCAAGTTTTCTTTTCCAAAAACACAGATTACCTTCACCAAAGTGTTACCATGAATCCTGAAAATGAACAGATCTCAGTTGAAAGAGGTTATCTCCAACGTAAAGGACATAAAATAGCTATGGTATTCTTCTGTTGAGTTAATATATTAACCATGTTACGTATAATTTTGTTCTGTAATAGTTATCAAACACAGTTGTCAGGGTTCCATTGAGACTAGGTTGAGTTACACCTAAGCTGCTGTCTCAAGTGGCAGCTGTGTTTGCTGTAATACAGAGGTGAATGCCAGTGATCCTCCAATTTCTTCAATGGTTCATAGGATTCATGTCCTGTGATATTGTAAAAAAAGACAAAAACAATAACATGAAATATCCAAAATAACATCCTGAAGTCTATTTTAATAATAATTTTCAGATTTCCACTCATCCCCTTCATTTTCCATTCTTCAGGCAACACAATCCATGCAACAAATAGTTCTATCACAACTGTCGGTGTATCTTCTTGCTTATCCTATCCAGAAACACCTCGGATTAGATTTTCCATTGTCTATTTGGCAACTCACTAGTGTTCTGTAAAGTGACCTTACCCTTAACCTAAAGTAATTTTTAATATCACCTCAAATGAGCTAACTCTAATTTCAAGGTTGTATCCCCTTGTGCTGGACTCTCCCACTAATCTAATTAAGCAACTCAGATCACAGAAAATGCTGGAGAAACTCAACAAGTCTGGCAGCATCTGTGGAGCAAGAAACAAAGTTAATATCTCAAGTCCAATTTGACTTTTCTTCAAAACTGAAAAACCATGCGTCTTGCATTATTTTCTAATGAAAGGAGTTGCTAACTGCTTCTGATGGGTTATAGAAATGAAAAGCTTGATTGAACCTTTTATTTCCAATGACAGCAGTGTTGCACAGTATTCACACAGTTTCATTACTCTTTCACCATTGCTTTTCATATATGCCTCGGCTTCCAATTAGAAATATTCCAGATCTACCTATCTGTGTCAGTATCCACTGTTAATACCACCATTATGAGTTACTTTCTAACAGTATTCATTTGTCAGCTGTTAACACAACTAATATTCTGAAATTATCCAGCTCATGATGTTAGACCAGCTTCACAAATACAGTGGGCTTTAAGAAAAGTTGATTTACCTAGTGAATGCTCAAAAATCACAACTGGTGATGAATGATGGAGGCCAGTTTATGTTTATGTATGAGTGTGAAGCAACTTGTCATTAGCTGCAATCCCCAGATTTAACAGGGGCCAGTATAAGGGTCCCACCTGGGTCTGCTGTATCCAATGAAGGGAAATTTGCTGTCAGTCAGCATTTGAAACATGAATACAAACAAATTCAAAGAACCAAACCTGTTTCCAGCAAAGAAGATTGTGAGGAGATGTGACTGAAGTTTTAAAATATGATGAGGAATGGATAATTAGCTGCAGACACATTGCTCAACATATCATGAGCACTGACCAAGAAAATACAGCCCAGTATTAAAGACAGTCAGTTAATTCAAAATAGAAGGAATTATTTTTCCTCACATGACAACGTGAGCACTTCTCCTTGTGGAGGTTATTAACACTTGTCAATTAATACCTCTTCAAAAAGGAACTGTATGAATATAAGGTCAGCAATAGGATTGAAGCTTATAAGGAAGTACAGATGGAGCTAACTGAATGTACTTGGGAAATATTATTTTCTAAGCAGCTGAAACGGCAGAAATAATTGCGATAGGAATTGGTCAATAAGGAATCATAAAGCCTCCATGTAATGGAGCTGTGCTTGATTAACTTGTGTGGAAGAGGAATGGGTAAACTTTTTCTAGGATTAAAGGGGATAAGTGAACTCCATTATAGAATGCATAATATACTATCTACAGAGCTTTAGTGCCAATTACTGTTTCAGATTCTATAATATCTTACATTATGGAAATACAGATTAAAAACACTATATTCTAGCTAATTCCCAAACATTCTGAAGTGCCGTACAAAAAAAGGAACATTTTGCTTGCCACAGTATTGGATGAGTAAAATTGTCAACGTTGACAAATTCAACACATCACTTTTCTTCATCCTCATTTTTAAAGAGTTTGGATCTATGTGTTTTGCTTTCTAATTGCTCATTTTAAACAAACCCATCTTCCTGTTCAGGCAGAAGTAAAGATTCCATTGCCTATGTTTAGCGAGCGGGAGAGTTCTCCTGGTACCCAGGCCAAAATTGATGCACCATCACCAACAACAGAACTACTCGTCACTCCTCTCATTACTGTTTATGGGACTTTGCTATGAACAAAATGGCAAATGTTTTTACTAACATATCAATGAAATGTGTCCAATATAGTCCATTGTATGTGGAGCACTTTGGGCTATGTCCGAATAATATGCTAAGTTGCTTTATAAATGCATTCTCTTCCTGTCCTGTACTCCATCTGGAACCGACGTGTTTTATGGTTGAATCTTTCAGCTGTTATTGGCAGATAAATGATAGCTACAGCTTCCTCTTTGTGTTCTAATGAAAATGTTGCTCTTGGCTTTAACAGATAGTGAATCACGATTTCATTTCAAGTGGCTGTTCAAACTATACAGTCCACAGAACTTATACTTTCAGCATTATAGTCTAACCTTTCTTGCCAATCATTTCTTCATTAAGCATCCTACACAGGCTGTTAGCAGTTAAACCTGGCTTAATTGGCTCATGATAAACTGCATGCTTGACACACAGAGTAAAATGTCCTGACAGTGCAGACGGTGATGATGTACACGGCATCCTATAAGGACGTATTTGTATTCTTCTTGTTCTTGAGATCTCTACCCAAAGGCAGTGTGCCACCCACTGTGCCACATTCTCCATCACAGGTAGGGCAAGGAGATAGGTCCTGAAACTACCCCAACCAGACCAGGGATATACCCTGTGCTCTTGGCACCAGTATAATCCACAGCAGCCTGTCCAGCCAACTGGCCCACAAGGAATCCAAGTTGCTTGGCAATATACACTGTACAAGCATATCACATCTGGAGCTGCAGAGAGGTAGAGACTCCAACTTTTCTTCATCACATAGCTGATCAGCAATCTCTCCTGTTTTTACCACCAGCCTTTGCCATACATCGAAAGCATTTGCAAGTTGATACTCAACCAGTTTAGAAATGTTGCGAATGCTCCTTCCTTGACCATTAAGTACTGTAGTGTGGCTTGAAGCTGCATCGCCTGGCTCAGAGGCAAGAACACTACCACAGCCACGTTCCTACATTTGTATTGCTATAATTAAACAATAAATTGTTTTCAAGGAGGAAGTTTCCACTTTGAGAAGTGAGGTGGTGCAGGACAGAAATCTGCAAGCTGTGAACTGTCCATCAAAGGCATCTTTTTCTGCATCAGTATGCCATTTCCAACTAGTCTCACCACAATCTTTCCAAGTTCTTTGAACAGATATTTAAACAAAAACAGTTATTTTTTGCTATGAGCAGGCTCCAGGTCAAAACTTCCCCAAACAAACTTTCACGTCAGACTTAGGAAGCTTGTTAGGCAAAATAGAATGAAATTTGATATTCATTCAGTCAGTCTAAGCTGACTTAAGGTTGGGTCGCAGAATGTATGACAGTATTCTAACTCACTCCAACCCATTGCCAGTCAGCACCAGTTGATCTTCCTGGCTTTTCCCTTTTTTGAGAAAAATGATGACTGTAAGCTTCTTATTTGTCTTGGACTAAGGTACCAACTTGAATAAAGTTCAATATCTAATTGTTTTTACTCCTTCATGAAGCCTTGCAATGAGACGCGTAGATTGAACACCTTCTGAAAATTGCTGCAAATCAGTTCCTCTTGGATCGTACAACACCACATAATCTTGAACAAAGCTCTCTGTTTCTTGAGCGTTAAGTAGGACATAAAATTGTGAAGAGGACACAAGGAGACGACAAAAATATATAGATAGGTCGTGTGTGGGCAAAGATCTGGCAAATTGAGTATAATGTGTGAAATTATCTATTTTGGCAGGAAGACTTTTTTAAAAAGGCATATTATCTAAATAGTGACAAATTGCAGAGATCTGAGATACAGAGAGATCTGAATGTCCCCTTGCATGAATCACAGAAGTATGCAGGTACAGCAAATACTCAAGAAAGCTAATAGAAAGCTAATAAATGTTATCATTTAAAAACCGAAAGAATTGCAGATGCTGTAAATCAGGAACAAAAACAAAAGTTGCTAGAAAAGCTCAGCAGGTCTGGCAGCATCTGTGAAGAAAAAAATCAGAGTTAACATTTCGGGTCTGGTGACCCTTCCTTAGAATGTTGTCCTGAGAATATATGATATCATTTATTGAGAGGGAAATTAAATACAAAAGTAGGGAAGTTATGCTTCAGTTATAGAGGGCATTGGTGAAACTCCAATTGGAGTGCTGCTCATTATTCATAGAAAGGATCAATTAATTAAAAAGGAAGGAATTATTTTTCCTTGTATGGTAATAGAAATGTGGGCTAGTACTGGAATGAGAAGGTTGTCTTATGAGGAAATTATGGACATGCTAGGCTTGTATCTGCAGGAGTGTAGAAGAGTAAGAGGCACCTTGATTGAAACATATAAGATCTTAAGAGGTCTTGGCATGTAGCTGTGGTGGGGATGTTTCTTCTTTTAGCAGAATATAGAACCATGGGCCACTGTTTACAAATCAGAGGAGATTACAGTCAAATTGGCCACAATCTTATCGTGTGGCATAGCAGGCTTGAGAGATAAATGCCAACTTCTGTTTGTGTGGGTTACCAAAGTAAAAAAGCACCCAGTTTTTCCATCATTGACATCCTTCATCTGACAACCACAGACACAAACTCAACAAAGACATTCCCAATCGAAAAGAAGTGCGCAGATTCCAACTTGAATGGTTTCCAATTATAAAAAAAAGCACTGATGATGCTGTCACAGTACAAGTGGAATATAACAATGCCAAGGAATGAAGCAGCCTTTGAACAGTTCCAATAAAGCATCTGGTTGAACTTTGTTCTTGTTTCTAGACTCAAGATTTCTTTTTGGCGTTGATACAAGAAGTGCAATTAGACCATGAGTTTCGTAAACCTCTCAGTGATTCTTCAGGAATTGGTACACCTTGATGAGATGCCGACAAATTATGTTTGGCGTTTTTCTTCCAAATGTGTTTAATGTCTTTTTCCTCCAGGTATTCTACTTCTGAAGTCACTGAGTTGTTAATTAAATGCGCTTTCACAGACAAAAACATCCACCTTGTAACTCACTCAAGTCAGTACGTCTTGTGTGAAGTCAGTCACTGCATGTTAATGACCAAGTTGACTGTAGGGAAAACCACAATGCACTCCAAAAATGCATCTCAAGGGGAATCTGGTGTCCTCTGACAACTGCAGCACTCATTACCATTGTCCTTGTGGAGATCAGCACACTCAGCACAAACCAAGAACTTTCTTATTCTTTGGGCTTTGTTTTTACATTAAGCACATTTGCAAAGCCAAGCCATTAAACTTGTTGAACTCAAACCTGTCCCAGAAAGTGTGCTATGCTAAATTCTTAATACTATAAAACAAAATCAGTTTGCTGTTAGAGCAATTCAGGAAATATAGTTCAAATACAGACTGCCCCATCGGGAGCCAGCATTTTCCATTCAACCTGTTACTTCATCTTTTATCCCTTCCAGAAATTGATTTTAAAAATCCTTTCAGAGTAAATATAATGAACTGCTCTGGTAACAGTTGTGGGACAGACACCAATCCCTGAACAACTCACCTTACAAGCTTCACCAGAATCATCACATTGAAATTCAAGGCAATTTTACATTATACCCAGCACAATGCTCATGTTGCAGTATTAATTTGTTCAACTTCTTTTCTTGTACAATTAAACTTAGAATAAAGATTTCAGAGCACTTTCTAACTGAGGCAAACTTCAAAGATCATCTATAATTGTGCCAATGACTCTTTATTGCATTTTTCAGGACATGTTACTGTGGAGATACAACCTTGTTTAAAGCTGCACAATCTTTTATTTAGTAAGCAGACTGAGGATTCCAGAGAAACTGGTCTTACATCCATTATATGGGGATATTATGACTTCATGCAGCATTGTTTCCTTGAGTAATTTGACCGGGTGCCCCACTAAGAAGCTGGAAATGTAGATTATATACCCAAATCTTATGTTTTATTTGCCATATACTCCTGATCCAGTGACAATATAAGAGCCTTATTAAAACAATCTCTCAAATTAGGCCATTGGCAGGATTGTCCACCATTGCTAACATTTTTTTTCATTTTTTTAATCAATGATGGCATCATTGTGCTATGTTGGTGCTTTTTGTCTGAAAGTACTGTTGTTTCTCAGAGCTGGTGGTATCGTTGACAGACTCACTACATTCTACTGCCTGGATTCAAAACTGGGCTAACCCATGGGATGTATTGGACTGTGTGCTTAATGTGCATGTTCAAGGAAGAACCTGTATGATATTGATTGGAAGACATAATGAGGATCAATCCTACTGTGACCTAGTGGCACAGTGGTTAGCACTGCTACATCAAAGCACCAGGAACCTGCGTTCAATTCTAGCCTCAGGTGTTTGACTGTGTGGAGTTTGCACATTCCACCAGTGTCTGTTGGTGCCTGCTGGGTGCTCCAGTTTCCTCCCACAGTCTAAAGACGTATAGCTCAGGCAGATTAGCCATGCCAAGGACTGGTCCCATAGTATCCAGAGATGTGCAGGTTAGATGGATTAATCATGATAAATGGGGGAGGGGTGGGTCTGGGTGGGTGGCCCTTTGGAGGGCTGGTGCAGACTCAATTTTTGATTTTCCAGCCAAACCAATATGACACTATTTTTAGACATGTTGGACTTTTTTTTAAAATACAGAATTCAACAGAAAACAAATTCTACCATTAATACAAACAAACCCAGTAACAGACCCTTTTTTGTGGTTTAAGGGCACTGGCAGAATAAGGGAACTGGACTTGTCCTATAATTACCCATTCTTCAACTTGTGTCTGTAACTTGAGCTAAGTCTCCCTCTGATGAAGCCTGTTTACAATGATGATGATGATGTGGTTCTAATAGTTCAGAGTCATTTGCAACATTATTCTACTGGGCTTTGGTATAACTGTAGAATACAACAAATCACTGCTGGAGCAGGTTCATCTTTATCACTGTACTCTACGCCAGTATCAATACTGTCAAAGCCTAGGATGCTTCCATATAAAATTGAGTTAATGTCGCTTGAGCTAATGAGCCATCAAAAGGCTCTGTTTCACTACTGGTGTGAGGAGGTTGCTGTGTATGGTGCGTTGGGTGACAAATGGAGGGTCATGCGAAGTGATCGCATCTCCATAAATATGCTCAACAGCAACGAGCAAATCCAATTATTTGCGCGCATTTTCAAATACACTTTTGCTGCACTTGTCTATGATGGTGCCCCACACCCTTCCTTTATCGCAGTTGGCCAAACACGCCTCTATGAAAACATGCCCTCAGAGCCCAGCTGTACAGCCTGATACTTATCACGGCAATATCCAGCTTTATTTGCAACCAACCTTGAAACTGTTGCTTTCCGCTTCCTGGAACTTCTGCAATCTGATTTGGCCAGCGCAGGAGTCTAGAGCCGAGGGTGGGGCGAGGCAGGTACATTTACAGTGTGGTCCCGAGCTGATAGTTTCCACCGTGTACGAGTTGTCCGGCTTGGTGGTGCCTTCCTGAATCCGGTGGCAGGCGTCTCGGCCCAAGGGTGTGAGCACACACTTACAGCGACAATCCGAGCCCTCAGACACGGCTTTCACTTTGTCATAGTCCTGTAGCAACTGGAGGCAAGCGAAGAGCAAGTCACAACAGTGTGTGTGCAAAGTAAAATAGCAAACCTTAACTGCAAAGCAGCAATCTTCAGTCACAACATGATGTATGTATGTATGGTCAATCTAAATAGTGAATGCACGATTAAAAACGTGCTTTTGGGAATGTTACATTTTCTATTACTTCTGACTGTAACATTGTTTCATTTTAAAGAACTATGTATACAACAATCTGAAGCTTTTCTAAATCTGCTCGTCCGCAATAGCCAGAGAATTTGCAAATGAACATTTGCAGCTTTGACTCACAACACAATGTGTCAGAATCCAAGGGAAAAGAGGGGCAGGGCTTTCTCCAAAATGCAAACCAGTATCAATAAGAATTTTTTCATTTAGAATTAAATAACACCGATGAAGCAATGGTTCCAAATGAAAGCTAGTTTGAAAAGGTTTTGCACACAAACTGGTTTGTTAGACTGAAATGAACAACGATCTGACGGACACATCATTAAGTTCTAAGGAAAACTATTAGATCCCATTTAGTTTTTTGCACTGGCGTTTTCGCGAAGGTGCAATCACTGTTCCAAAAATATTTTGCAGTTTTTAGTTCGTTTCCCCTCTCTAACCAGCAAAGTGCTTGGATGATTTTACCTCTGATAGGATGCTGTCCTCTTTCTGTGATTCGGTTGTCCTGGCTTCAGCTTCACGCTTCGGTTCTTCCCAAACGGTTGGCATCGGTTTGGCATTTTTGCCGGTGATGTTGTGCAGTCCGCTGTTAAGCGGTAGTCCGCTGCACAAAGCTAAGCCCATGATGAAGACTGCTCCCCACAGCATCTTCGTTATCCGCAAGAAGGGAGCTTTCCGCACTCAGCCCTCACTGAATAAGTCTGGTCGAGTCGATGGTAGGATTGCTGGAGCGAACTGGCAGCTGCCACGAACTGCAGAAAACGAATGCCAACTTCCCCACACTAAAATCGGCACGATCAAGGCTGAGGCAAATACTCCAGAGAGTGGTTCAGTTCCTTCACTTATAGATTAGCGGGTAGGATAAATACCAGTTGCACAAATAATTCTGCGTTGCCATATACGGCGAACCCCTGATGTGGAAAGAGCATTAATTTCCAATGTGCAGCAGAGCTGGGTTTCTTGCAGCTGATTGACTGAATGGACTGGAGGAAGCCAGGAGGAGTCTCACTGCCAATAGTCAGCAGGAATGGATGAAGGGGTGGGAAAGGAGTGGGCTGGTTCCAGTCTGACAGCCTTAAGAATAAAATACAGAAAAGGGTGGAATTAAAAACCTAGGATTGGTATAATTTAGGAAAATATATAACTTATTTATCAGAAGAAACTTAACGATAGTCCAAATCTGGGAAGGAATCAGTAAAGTGAGATGAGGAATAAATAGTTTGAGATATATTTCTCCATTCTTCAAACCACATTTTGTGATATAGTGTAATGGCTTTCAATTATATTGTTTTAGTGTTTTGGTGTTTGAGATGCAAAATGAATTCAATAGGATAATTACAGGGAAAATATTTCCTATGATAAGGGTATCGAGTGTGCGGGAACATAACCTTAAAAATAGAGCTAAACTATTTGGATGGGAAGTCAGAAAACAGCATTTCACATTGAGTAGTAAAAATATGGAATTATGCCCTCGGTCTGTTGCTGCTGAAATAATTTTCAACACTAGTTTTCAACACTAAGATCAATCAGTTTTGGTTGGACAAGGGTATTGTGAAATATGGAGTTAGGATTAATAAATGGAATTGAACCATCATCTAATTAAAAGATGGAGAAAGGATTTGCATGGCTTATCCTGGTTAATACTCAAGACTTTTAGTGCCTTAGGTGAAAATGATATTTTAAATTCAGGTACATATTGAATAATTGCCTTCTAATAAACAACATGAAAAGGAGCAGCTGTATTTGCTTTAGTATTGTATCAAGTTGTCAGAAAACTCAGAAGTGCTACAAACAAGGAAATGCATTTTAATTAAAGTTTCCTCCTGTTGGATTTATATTTGCATGCAGATAATTGTATTTACAATAATTTCTCTACATCGCATTGTAATATTGAATTGTCAGACAGGGAGATCAATAACAGGCAGTCAATTCACAGTGCTTGTGCAATCTCCTTGGGCAAAAGATTAGGACGGACATCTTAGTAGGGACAAAGCAACATGGTAATATTATTACTGGAGTCATAATCCAAAGGACTAGACTAATGTTCTGGAGATGAGTTCAATTCTGACAACAGCAATGGAATTTAAATTGTATTAAAAATACTTGGATTAAAACAAATAAACTAGTGTCAACCTGAATTGTAGCTCCAGTGAACAGGAGGTTGAGAGTAGTGAGGTCATGAATAAGGTTTCAAGGTCGCAGGAGTGTACTGGCGGGCAGGAAAGTGGTTTGAAGTGTGTCTACTTCAACGCCAGGAGCATCCGGAATAAGGTGGGTGAACTTGCAGCATGGGTTGGTACCTGGGACTTTGATGTTGTGGCCATTTCGGAGACATGGATAGAGCAGGGACAGGAATGGCTATTGCAGGTTCCGGGGTTTAGATGTTTCAGTAAGATCAGGGAAGGTAGTAAAAGAGGGGGAGGTGTGGCATTGTTAGTTAAGGACAGTATTACGGTGGCAGAAAGGACGTTTGATGAGGACTTGTCTACTGAGGTAGTATGGGCTGAGGTCAGAAACAGGAAAGGAGAGGTCACCCTGTTGGGAGTTTTCTACAGGCCTCCGAAAAGTTCCAGAGATGTAGAGGAAAGGATTGCAAAGATGATTCTGGATAGGAGTGAGAGTAACAGGGTAGTTGTTATGGGGGACTTTAACTTTCCAAATATTGACTGGAAATGCTATGGTTCGAGTATTTTAGATGGGTCAGTTTTTGTCCAATGTGTGCAGGAGGGTTTCCTGACACAGTATGTAGGTAGGCCAACAAGAGGCGAGGCAACATTGGATCTGGTACTGGGTAATGAACCAGGCCAGGTGTTAGAATTGGAGGTAGGTGAGCACTTTGGTGATAGTGACCACAATTCAGTTATGTTTACTTTAGCGATGGAAAGGGATAGGTATATATTGCAGGGCAAGAGTTATAGCTGGGGGAAAGGCAATCATGAGGCGATTAGGCAAGATTTAGGATGCATAGGATGGGGAAGGAAACTGCAAGGGCTGGGCAAAATTGAAATGTGGAGCTTCTTCAAGGAACAGCTACTGCGTGTCCTTGATAAATATGTACCTGTCAGGCAGGGAGGAAGTGGTCGAGTGGGGGAACCGTGGTTTACTAAAGAAGTTGAATCTCTTGTCAAGAGGAAGAAGGAGGCTTATGTAAAGATGAGGCGTGAAGGCTCAGTTAGGGCGCTTGAGAGTTACAAGTTAGCCAGGAAGGACCTAAAGAGAGAGCTAAGAAGAGCCAGGAGGGGACATGAGAAGTCTTTGGCAGGTAGGATCAAGGAAAACCCTAAAGCTTTCTATAGGTATGTCAGGAATAAAAGAATGACTAGAGTAAGATTAGGGCCAGCCAAGGACAGTAGTGGGAAGTTGTACATGGAGTCCGAAGAGATAGGAGAGGTACTAAATGAATATTTTTCGTCAGTATTCACACATGAAAAAGACAATGTTGTCGAGGAGAATGCTGAGATACAGGCTATTAGACTAGACAGGATTGAGGTTCACAAGGAGGAGGTGTTAGCAATTCTGGAAAGTGTGAAAATAGATAAGTCCCCTGGGCCGGATGGGATTTATCCTAGGATTCCCTGGGAAGCTAGGGAGGACATTGCAGAGCCTTTGATCTTTATTGTCTACGGGAATAGTTCCAGAAGACTGGAGGATAGCAAATGTTGTCCCCTTGTTCAAGAAGGGGAGTAGAGACAACCCTGGTAATTATAGACCAGTGAGCCTTACTTCATTTGTAGGTAAAGTGTTGGAAAGGATTATAAGAGATAGGATTTATAATCATCTAGAAAGGAATAATTTGATTAGGGATCGTCAACACGGTTTTGTGAAGGGTAGGTCGTGCCTCACAAACCTTATTGAGCTCTTTGAGAAGGTGACAAAATTGGTGGATGAGGGTAAAGTGGTTGATGTGGTGTATATGGATTTCAGTAAAGCATTTGATAAGGTTTCCCATGGTAGGCTGTTGCAGAAAATACGGAGGCATGGGATTGAGGGTGATTTAGTGGTTTGGATCAGAAATTGGCTAGCTGTAAGAAGACAGAGGGTGGTGGTTGATGGGAAATTTTCATCCTGGAGTTCAGTTACTAGTCGTGTACCGCAAGGATCTGTTTTGGGGCCACTGCTGTTTGTCATTTTTATAAATGACCTGGATGAGGGCGTAGAAGGATGGGTTAGTAAATTTGCTGATGACACTAAAGTCGGTGGAGTTGTGGATAGTGCGGAAGGATGTTGCAGGTTACAGAGGGACATAGATAAGCTGCAGAGCTGGGCTAAGAGGTGGCAAATGGAGTTTAATTCAGAAAAGTGTGAGGTGATTCACTTTGGAAGGAGTAACAGGAATACAGAGTACAGGGCTAATGGTAAGATTCTTGGTAGTGTGGATGAGCAGAGAGATCTCGGTGTCCATGTGCATAGATCCCTGAAAGTTGCCACCCAGGTTGATAGGGTTGTTAGGAAGGTGTATAGTGTGTTAGGTTTTATTGATAGAAGGATTGAGTTTCGGAGCCGTGAGGTCATGTTGCAGCTGTACAAAACTCTGGTGCGGCTGCACTTGGAGTATTGCGTACAGTTCAGGTCGCCACATTATAGGAAGGATGTGGAAGCACTGGAAAGGGTGCAGAGGACATTTACCAGGATGTTGCCTGGCATGGAGGGAAGGTCTTATGAGGAAAGGCTGAGGGACTTGAGGCTGTTTTCGTTAGAGAGAAGAAGGTTAAGAGGTGACTTAATAGACATACATACAGGATGATCAGAGGATTAGATAGGGTGGACAGTGAGAGCCTTTTTCCTCGGATGGTGACGGCTAGCACAAGGGGACATAGCTTTAAATTGAGGGGTGATAGATATAGGACAGATGTCAGAGGTAGGTTCTTTACTCAGAGAGTAGTAAAGGCGTGGAATGCCCTGCCTGCAACAGTAGTAGACTTGCCAACTTTAAGGGCATTTAAATGGTCACTGGATAAACATATGGATGAAAAGGGAATAGCGTAGGTTAGATGGGCTTCAGATTGGTTTCACAGGTTGGCGCAACAGCAAGGGCCAAAGGGCCTGTACTGCACTGTAATGTTCTATGTTCTGTGTTCTATAAAGGTGACCCTAAATTACCAAATTGTTGTAAAAATCTATTTGGATCTTTGAGGGAAGAAAATCTGCTGGTCTTGCTTATTTGTGGTTCCAGTTGCACAGTAATCTGGCTCGCACTGAGTAAATAAATATTTTAGATTAACCACTACAAAACCGCTGAAGAAAAGTGAAATTATATAGGGCACCTGGTATCAACTTAGATTCCTGGAAATAACTGTTATACATCCAACACAGTTGACTCTGCAAAGTCCACCTCACTATCATTGTGCCAAAATTGCAGGAGCGTAGTCAAGAAAAAAGCCAACAAAGTTATGTCTTTTAAATCATACCTATAGTCCCATACTCCTCCATCGCTATCCCTGGATATGACCTGTTTCACAAAAAAGACATACCCACCAAATATGGAAGCACAGCTATATGTACGCAGAAGGAAATAGCTTTAACATTAATTCCAGACCCCATGAATTCCCATTACATCAGGTCATACATGAACAAGAAAATGTCTTGCTGGTTACCATATACTGCCATCTCTCAACTCATGAACCTAGATCAAAAATCACATGACACCAGGTTATAGTCCAACAGATTTATTTGAAAATAAAAGCTTTCAGATCTCACCTTCTTCCTTAGGCATAGTGAAGGAGGTGAGCTCCGAAAGCTTGCATTTTCAAATAAACCTGTTGGACTATAACCTGGTGTTGTGTGATTTTTAACCTTGTCCTCCTCAGTCCAACACCAGCATCTCCACGTCACAACTCATGAACTCACACAGTGAACACAGTTCCAAAGGAGCACTGAGGATAGTAAGGAAGCACAATATATTTGTGATGTAGCGTGACTCTTGCTGAAGCGTATGAGGTCCCTCTCTCAAATTATTGACTGAGCTGGCCAAGTCTTGAAGGAGATATTTGCCACACTAATCCCATGGCAGGTAGTGAGAGGAACAATACTAGGTAAAATTCTCTTTTTTTTGCCAATCTACCTGTCTCAGATGCACATGTTTATGATAGTATTGGTCGGAGTGAGTTCCATACAGTTCTTGTGGAGGCAAAGTCCTTTCTTCACACCAAGGACATGCTCAGTCATGCGTGGCACAACCACTTTGCTAAATGGAATAGATTCAGGACAGATCCAGCAGCTCAAAGCTGTGCATCTAAGAGACATGATGGGCCTTCAGCATATACTATATCCTGACATAATCTTTAATCTTATTACTTGGCATATCTCACACTCTATCAACATCTTTAAACCAAGGGACTGAACCTGATGCAATGAGGAGTTAGGACTAACACCAGGTAAACTAAAACATTGTTGAAGCTACGCCTCAGGTCTAAATGCATACCAAATAGAGTAAACAATCTGCCATAGATTCCACAAAGGACAAATCATATCAAAGCTCTGAAATCCTTTCATATCTAGTTGAAAATGATGATGGATAATTAAACAACTAACAGGAGGAAGAGACTCCACAGATATCACCAATGATAGGGGAGTCTAACATATCAGTGCAAAAAACAAGGCTGAAGGATTTGCAATCATCTTCAATCAGAAATATCTAGTTGACAATCCATCTCAATCTCTTCCTGAGGTCCCCAGCATTACAGATGCTAGTTTGATTCACTGCAAGTAATATAAAAAGAGCCGAGAGCCCTAACTAATCCCAACAGTAGTAGACAATTCGTCACACACCAAACCTAAAAATCCTGGTTCTGTGGGTGGGAGCTTGACCACACCCATTCAGGCTACTTCTATTGTTTCAACTTTCCAAAAAAAAAAAACACCCAAGCCTTCACAACTTGTTTATCTTCTCACAGACTGCCTGGCTTCCATCCCCCAGACATATTGCCAGCAATATAAATGTTAAAATGTCGTAACACCAACACCAAGTTCAAAGTCTACTTCTTGATCGTGGAATAGTTCTGTTGAAGATTGTTCAATTTTCTGTAAAAATACCCAATAGGTCTTTCTATCTTCTCATCATCTTGCAAGAGTACACCACCAACATCCACATGATGCACATCGGTAGCCACCTTGAATGGCTTTGTGTAATTAAGTGTGCCTAACACTGAGGCAGTGGTTAACACAGCTTTCAGGCTGTCAAATGCCTTCTGACAGTCTGCCATCCGCTGAAATTTTCTGCACTTCCTCAATAAGTCAGTCAGTGGAGGAACTTCTCGCTAAAATTTGGTACAAATGTCCAATAAAAGTCAATCTAAGTGCTCACTTTGTCAGTGGTATGGGAAACTCCCCAATAACCTTTGATTTCACATCCAGTGAGGCCATTTGTCCATGTTCAATAACATGGCCCAGGAATGTTACTTGGGCTTTTGTGAACTCACACTCAGTGAGGTTTATCACCAAGCCCGCCTCCCGAAGTCGACTGAAAATTCCGATAGATGCTGCAAATGTTCCTTCCATGTGTGACTAAAAATCACCGGGTCATCGATGTACACCACACAATTGGGTAATCTAGAAATGACTTTATTGGTTAGTCTTTGAATTGTGGCTGGTGCATGTTTCATAGCAAATGGCATGACGTTAAACTGGTACAGTCCATTCGGTGTCATGAAAGCTGAAATTGTCTTTATTGCTTTGGATAAAGGTACCTGCCAGTTTTGTCTGAGTAAGTCTAACTTAGAAATATAAGTTGTCTGTCCTACCTTCTCAGTACAGTCTTCCAAAAATGAAATAGGATATGAATCAGACTTTGTAACTGCATTGACTTTGCAGTAGTTCACACATAACCAAGACTGAAAGAACCGCAGATGTTATAAATCAGAAAAACTCAGCAGGTCTGGCAACATCTGCGGAGAGAAATCAGAGTTAATGTTTCGGGTTGAGTGACCCTTTCTCTGAGGAAGATGCTGCTAAACTTACTGAGCTTTTTCCAGCAATTTCTGATTTTGTGTCCACACATAATCATTGGGTACCATCTGGTTTGGCATCATCACTATGGGTAAGTTCCAGTCACCACAACACACTATGATTATGTTGTCTTTGAGCATGCATTCAATTTCTTTTTGAACCTGTGCCAACTTTAGAAGGTTAAGTCCATAAGAATGTTGCTTAACTGGAACAACATTTCCTATATCTACATCATACATAATTATATTAGTACTTCACAGCTTCTTCCCACAAAACTACTAATGTGATTATAATAATTCCTTCAGGTCATTTCCAATTTCCTCTGGAAAGTAAGTCAGTAATTTATCCCAATTTTTGAGAACTTCCTCGTTGTCTCATTTAATTTGAGGAATGTCCAACTTAGAATCATCTGACATAGTAGGAACTGCCGATGCTGGAGAATCCGCGATAAAATGTTGTGGAGCTGGATGAACACAGCAGGCCAAGCAGCATCAGAGGAGCAGGAAAGTTGACCTTCTTCTGAAGTGGAAATACCCACTTTGTCCTCCATGTTTTCTTGTTTTTCCTTAACCATTTGATCAAATGGTTAATTTGATCGACTCTGACAAATGAACTTCAACTTCCTTATTTTTATTCTTTGATTTCTCCTCCTGTTTCAACCTGTGGCTTTGTGACCTTGTTCCCACACAGTCAGGAAAAATCCCAGGATATACTTCCTGTAACAGTTCGGTTGCCTGATTTTCTGCTGGCTTTTCAACCACAGTAGGCATCACTCTCACCTGTGATCCAGTTAAATTGTTATCAAGGATAAACTGTATTCCTGGGATGAAGAACCTCTCTGTTACTCCTACCACCACTTCACCACTTTTCACTGGACTCTCCAACCTCACTTTATACAATGGAACATTGCTCTTCTTACCATGAATTCCACATATTACTGATTTTTCTGGCAATACTCCTTCTGAATTACATATCTCCTCATCTCTCACTATCAAAGATTGACTTGCACCTGTGCACCCGTTTCTGTTAAAATTTTAATTTCTTTACCTGCTACTCCTGGCATATACGAGTAAACCTTACCCTTGCAAGTAAATTCTTTAATGAAATCTGGCACTTTTTCCCTCTCCAACCCTGATCAGGTTGTACATTCTGTTGCAGCTTTTTAGCTTCCATTGTGCTTTTCATTACGACTTCAACAAAACTCACTGGCTTATCCTGTTTTCCCACATCCATCTTCTCAGTACTTTTACTAAACTACTAATACTGTGACTTCATGTGGCCTACTTTATTACAGCGAAAATACCTGGGCTTTTTCACTTCTCTTTCCCCCTCATGGGTTTCCTTTTTATCCTGTGATAAACTATCTTTACTATCTTCAGTGAGGTCTCCTTTTCCCTTCGCACCTGAAGATTTCTCTTTTCCCCAATTTCTATCCCTCACAGGTTGAAATTGATATTGGAAGCCAAACTTTGATTTATGAATGAACTTACAATCATTGGCCATTTCTGCAGCTAATCTTGCAGTTTTAACTCTCTTCTCTTCCATATGAGTTCTCATTACTTCAGCAAGCGAATTTTAGAACGCCTCCAAAATAATCATCCCTCTAAGAGCATCATATGTTTGATCTATTTTCAATGCTCTTATCCACCTATCAAAATTACTTTGTTTCAAACTTTCAATGTATGTTTGACCAGGGTCCCTTCTTAAATTTCTGAAACATTGTCTGTAGACTTCTGGTGCTAGCTCATATGCACTTAAGATGGCATTTTTTTCATCTCATTATACTCCCCAGATATCTCGGCCAATAGTGATGCAAATACCTCAAAAGCTCTACCTGCCAACTTTGTTTGAATCAACAGCACTCACATGGTCACTGGCCATTTCACTTGTTTTGTCACTTCTGAAATGAAATGAAAAAGGCTACATCCTTCTGGTCGAACTTAGGCAATACTTGGACATATTTAAACAGATTGCCACCAGGCCTTTGCTACGCTGGGATTGCTTTCCATCACTGTCCTCATCACGATGTCTGCCTTTCACCTTTGCCTCCAATCTTTTAAGTCGACTTTCCTCGAATCACCAACTTCTGAAGTTCAAACACTCTCTCTTTCTATGTTTCTTCTCTGTCTTTCTCCCTTTCTTCTGCTAGGGCTATCCTCTTTTTCTTCTGCTCGGGCTATCCTTTCCTTCTCTATTTTCTCTGCTAGAGCTATTCTCTCTTTCTGCTTTTCCTCTGCTTTCAATCGTAATTCAAACTGTTTCATTTCCTTTTCATATTCAAGCTGCTTCACTTTGAATTGAATTTTAGACATTTCCAAAGATTCAGATGGCATTCCTAGCAATTGTAAATGCTGCACGATTGCCACAACCATTTCTCCATTTCTCACAGACACAGGTAACTCCAACATCAGCTTATTTGCCAATTCTGAACGTTTTGCCTTGCTTACTTTCTCTAAAACTCCCGAAGTGACTTCTTCCACTCCTAGGAAACTCTTAGTAACTGAAAGACTCATTATTACACAAGGCACACCCTGTTTAACGAAATAGAATTCAATATCTGAAATAAAAGATACTAACCCTTACCACTCGCTGCCTTTAAATCAATAATCTTAGACTTTAGACCTTATTTGGAATTAGAGGTTTTGATCCCAGTAAGAACTTCCAATTTGTTATGGACCAAACCAGAGCCCAGACACTAACATTTTTCTTATTTTAAAGGTAAATGTGAGGTGCTGTGTTCCTAATGCAATTTCAATTGATCAAACTACATGATGTCAAGCAAAACACAATTACTTCAAATACTATAGTTAAAATACAACAAAAGAAAGAAGGAATTGCAATAACTTAACTCTTTTGGAAAATGTAACAGAACAATTGATACTGTAACAATTACTAATTAACTGTTCCAATATAGTAGCATCCCATAAATACATCCTTGGCAAAAGAGAAATTCAGAAAACAGAATTGTCTGACATGCAACTCCAGCAACCCAGGAGGAAAACATCCAGAGAAAATTAGCCGGGAGAGATTCACTGCCTTCCAACCAACTGTTGAACACTAAACCTAAAAATCCTGGTTCTGTGGTGGGAACTTGGCCATACCCATTCAGGCTGCTTCTACTGTTTCCATTTTAAAGAAAAATACCCAAGGCTTCACAAGTTGCTTATCTTTTCATAGACTGCTCACTACCTCTCCCCCAATCTCTGTCTAAAAGAAACTAGGACAAAGTACACCTCTTAAGGCTACAGCATCATCACAGATGTTAAGCTAACTGAACTGTAGTTGCTTTCTACCTCCTTTCTTTTTCAAACAAAGTAGTTATATCAGCTATTTTCCAATCTAAAGGAACTGTCCCTGAATTTAATGAGTCTTGAAAATTTTAATCAATGCAACAACTATTTCACTGGATATTTCTTTTTCAATCCTAGGATGAAATTCATCAGGACCTGGGAACATGTCAACTCAATTCCAATAATTTAAACCATTAACTAAATGAACCTTCACAGTTTGATTTAAAAAAATATATATTTCGGGATATTAACTGTTTCCACTCTGGTATATTCTTTTCAAGTTCTGATGATTTGAAGCACAGTTTATCCCCATGTGAATGATAAGGTTTACATTCAATGATTCATGCATTTTATAAGTGGAGCTTCTATTTGTAGTGTTACGGCATTACATGCAAACTCACATGGGCAATAAATGATTTTGAATTGTTTAAAATGTATAAAAGGTCAATCATTATATATGTCAACCACAAAGTGCATCAGAAAATCACAATAAATCCATAAAATATTAGTGATAATATAAGGGCAAATATGTGCAAGTACACTCCGATGTTCAGGTAGTTCATGGTGCACAGTGTGGATGTTGAAGCAGTGTAATTTGCCTCAGCACCCCAAGGCTGGGAATGGAAATATAACCAGGTTCCTATTGCTGACTGCCACACAGTGCAACATAACCATTTTCTTGGTCTGTTTGGACTGTAACTTTTTTTTGTTATTGAGAAAGCACAAGGGCAATAATACAGAACACAACGAAGGTTGAAAAGACAAAGTAAATCCAGAATCTCAAAACACATTTGGGTGAAGACAAGGTCAGGTTGGGTTGCAATGCCAGTTAAGCTTGAATTGATTACAGGCACTCGCTGTTCAAACTGACATATGGACATGGAGAGTCAACAGTACACATCAACTAAGTGATTGGCATACTCTCAGAAATGTGTTTTGGAATGTTGGATTTCGATTTATTTTTTCTGAATGTAAAACTTCCATAATTTCAAAATATGCATCAAAATGCAAGAATTTATCGTTTAAAAACTTTGAACAGAGTCTCCCAGCCCCCTAAGAAAGTAATAACCCTGGGTGATGAAAATGTTGTTATATTAAATCCTTTTAATTATCCTCATGGTGATTTTTTTTTAACAAATTTTGGTGACAACAGGAAACGTTTTGATACTGTTACAGGAAAACAGCACAAAAATGTTGCAATCCAACACTTCCAGTAAACTGAGGCTGGACAGTGCATGATAAACAAATGACTCAAAGGAAGCAGGTTGCAACATTAATTATGATAATAAAGACTACAAGTTTCGTTGTATTCAGGTTTGAGACTTCAAACACCCTGGGCATTTGTAAACCCAGCAGTTTTATCAGAGTGAGGACTTGGTTGATACAGGAGGTGATGGCCTACAAACCTTTTCATTGGAGCCAGGCACCTCCAAATAGGCAATCCACAGACATCTTTTCCTTCAGGTGGCTGATCCCTTCATGGGGTTTCCAACAGCCCTTTCCCATGCACTCACCAATAGGCCCCAATCTTTCCACCCATGCTATGCTTCTGCTACTTCACCCCTCTCCTCTGAATCCCAACTATCTCCAGCTATCTCAATTACAGGGTCATCTGATCAACTCCAAGGGCAAAATGCCAGAGAGAAAGAACAATAACAAGGCCAATAACACAGAAAATCTTTTTTGAAAATTTCTCCTCAATTCCCTTCAGCAATAAAACTAGATGATCAAATGGATCAAGTGTGCAAACTCTGCTCCAGTCAAGAACAGATCCCATGAAAATAAAATCCAGTTTCTACATCTACCAATAATTAGCAAACTTTGGGTCAAATCAGTGAAAGAATTTTGTCAGCATCAAATGAAACATTTTTGTTTAAAAGTAGGCTAGTGACAATAGCGCTGAATTGAGTTGATATGGTTTGCT
Source organism: Ginglymostoma cirratum (assembly GCA_024137785.1). Lineage (NCBI taxonomy): Eukaryota > Metazoa > Chordata > Chondrichthyes > Orectolobiformes > Ginglymostomatidae > Ginglymostoma > Ginglymostoma cirratum. The sequence goes on from JAHRHZ010000100.1 coordinate 6,118,164, forward strand.
GGCTACATGCTCAGTGGTTTGTCCCCTTTATAATTTCCCTGCATTTGTGTGATATATGTTTCTGAAGATGTGATTTATCACTATGGACCAGTGTTAAGGAGAGCAGGTGGAAGCTGATCTGGCCAAACAGAGAAAACAGCTGCTTGCATCCCAATGAATTAGCAGTATGACGATGGAGATGCAGAATATTGAAATTCATCATTAGGGACGGGTTGATAGGATTTAACCAAAGAACAGAGTATTTCATAATCTTAAATGTTACATATATATAAAGTGCTACTTAATCCATTGCTGGTACGTCTTTAACATCCCATGTTACAGTAACGGTGCTCAAAGATGATTACAGTCAACCTGTGAGCCAACAGTCGGTGCAGAATTCAGAGCCAAATCACATCTTTAGTTGGAAGAGTGGACTGAAGCCATCACCCTCCAAGTATGAGGTGAATGGAACAGAACTCTGTTCTGTTACATATTTGTGAATTTTGAGCTAAATATCTGTCCCCAGACACAGGCCGTTTATAAGCAGCTGTGCAATATAATAAGAGATGACAAGAGTACATATATCTCTCTGAAATATGCAGAGATTATTGGTGGTGCTCAGTTTAGTCCAGGTAGAATATTCAACCTGTGTTTTGCAATTATTAATTGATATTTTCTTGATCCGTTCTTTAGATGTGGGCATTTTGATTGGCATGGTTGGCATTGTTGCCAAATGCCTTTGGGAGGTTTGCACTGAGTCTTGTAGAACTGTTGTAATCTGTGTGATAGGGATACCTACCCATTGCTGTTAGGAAGGGAGTTCTAGAATTTTTACCCAATGATAATGAAAGAATGACAATATATTTGCAAGTCATAATGGTGTGGACTTGAAATAAATGGTATTGTTCTGTGCCTACTACCTCTGTTCTATGAAGAGGTGGAAATCATGGACTTTAGATGTGCTGCCCAGAAAACATTGGTGATTTGATGCAGTGCATCTTGTAGGTGATATATACAGCAGTCCTGGTACACCATATGGCAAAAGAGATGGAATTAACAACTGATAATTGAAATGATATTCAAGCATGTGCTTTCTCCAGGATCTTGACACCTGTGCATCCCATCTCTCATTCTCTTATGCTTTTACACTTCACTCCTTAAGATACTGTTGAGGTTCATTATCACAGTTTAAATTGCTCTTGTTTGAGCTACCAGAGATGCAACATTCCATCCAGTTTTCATTGCACATTATTTTGGCGGAAACGGCAACCAACCTGTCCACTTTTGCAAATTGTAGCTTTCATTTCCAAACCACCAAGATCTCTGGGTATGCTAAGTTGGAAGATTCAGCTGAAGTTATCAAGTGATCAGAATGGAGCTTTATCACAGCATGGGGAAGATCCCTACAAATCGCCTGTCCTGATTCATGGGCAAACCATAATCAGCATTTGCAGTGTTGTAATAATAAATGGCCGGCAGACCCCAGTAAGCAGTGAAATATTTTTCTCTTAGATTTGAAGGGGCTATTGTGGAGTTAGTAATAGATGTATGGGATGGATGTTGAAGCAGGGATATGCTGGGGTGTGTACAGCAAGTAGAATACTCCTACGCTAGCTTACATGAACAAGGTCACTGCTAAGACCAGCACCGGCCAGAAATGATAGCAGTGATGTCATGGCAGGTGACCCCATTGCTGTTGCCTGGTAATATTCTATCCAGAGAAGTTTGATAAACCACTTCTTATGATTATTCTGTTCTTCCTCAGGAGCACCTTGCTACACTGTGGTCATGGGGGTCAACCTGAGCTCTCATATAAAAGCATTTATCTGTGCCGAACCTTGGCTTTGCCTCAGTTAACAGCCTCCAAATGAGACGACTGTATATTCAAGTTCCACTCAAGAGGCTAATGCACAAAATTCAGACTGAAAAATGTGGCAGGACTGAGAGGGACCTGCGCTGTCAGAAGTGCAGGTGTTTTTCCAATGAAAACATTAAACGAGGTCTAATTTGTCCTCTCAGATGGATATAAAAGATCACATGACACAATTACTGTGAAAACTGAGAGAGCTACTCATCGTCTCTTTGATATACTAACAGTAGGGATTTCTGGGTAACTCTGATACTTTCAATAAAAACTCAGCCTAAGGCAGAGCCCTCTGTGTTTCAAACATCTGCCTTCAATCTGACAATAGATTCTCCAAGTCATAGCTGCCTGGGTCCAAGCTGCCCAGTGCTTGATCACTGAACCATTTTACATGAAGAAGTGCAGGCAGTGAAAGAGGAAGCATGCCTCTGTTGTGAGTAGTTCTAGAATACAAAAGTTTTTATCTATGTCTCTCATCACTATTCAAGTTAAATATGATTGTTTAATATCAGGGGGATAGTTAAAGTCCCAACTCCACCTGTCAGCATTTACTGGCAAGACCCTGTACAATTGATCAGTGCTAGCATGGATCTCCATACCTTCGTATTTGGGGACATTTCTGTTTTTCTTTTATTACCATGAAATATTTTTACATAGCATAGTGATAAAAGCTGTTGTGAGAACTGCTAGGAGCAATTGCTGAGGCTGCTTGTACAATGGAACTGAATTAACATCAATGCACAATCATTGACCTAGAGACATTCCTAATTGTTAAATGTGCATGTTGAATTTGGCCCCTTTGTATATATTATTTCAGTAGATTTTCCAGTAATTGTTTCATCTGTGAACATAATTTGACATAAATAGACAAAGACTCCGACTGTAATTATTTCCAGCCACTTAACTTCAAAACACCTCCCAAATGTTGTGCTGACTAATGGTAAACTAGAAAATGGAACAGTCATAGGATCCCAACAGTGTAGCCAGCCCACCAAGTCTGTACCAGCTCCCAAAGAGCATCCCACCCAATCACCATAGCTATGCATTTACTGTGGCTAATCCACCTAATCTACATATCTTTGGATCATGGGAGGAAACCTGAGCATCCATGAGTGTGCAAACACCACACAGTCATCCAAGGCAGGAATTGAACCCAGGTCCCTGGCACTGTGAAGCAATAGTGCTATCCACTGTGCCACCTTGCCACCCAATACATTGACTTTTAAAATTCATTCATGCAATGAGGGCATCGCTGGCTAGGCAAGCATTTACTGCCCATCCCTAACTGGTCAGAGGATAGTTAAGAGTCAACCACATTGGTATGAATCTGGAGTCAAATATGGGCCAGATCAGGAAAGGATGGCAGATTTCTTTCCCTAAAGGACACTCGTGAACCAGGTGGGTTTTTCCAACAATTGACAATGGTTTCATGGTCATCGTTAGACTCTTATTTCTGGACTTTTTTAATATTAAATTCAAATTCTACTACGGCAGGATTCAAACCCAGGTCCCCAAAACATTAGAAATATTAAGGGGCTGCAGATGCTGGAAGTCTGAGTCAATAAAATGCGGAACTAGAGGAGCACAGCAGGTCAGGCAGCATCAGAGGACCAGGAAAATTGACATTTCAACCTGAAACATCGGCTTTCTTATACTCAGAGCATTACCTGGGCCTCAAGATTAACAGTCCAGTGATAGTACAACTAGGCCATCACCTCCCCCAAAACCTGTTCAAGAAATACTGCTCAGAGGCCAGATGCATTGTAACAGTGGAGAGAGGGAAGCTCGGCTGACAAGTAATGCCAGATCACCCCTAAGCTGAAGAAAAGTAACTATCATGAGGTGATGTTAAACATCCCAAAGACTGGAAGGATGAATTGACTATTTTTCCTTCAGCATATAAATGAATGTAAACAAATCACAGTCTTCTTTTTTTCACATCCTTATTCCTGTTTCTGTAGCTGTATTTTCGCAGAGCTAGACTGCAGCCATAGGCTGTAGGTTGAAGGACACCACTCCAGAACTTCTCGCACACCTACAGCCTGCCTTAGATAAATCAGAAGGATTTACAGATTGATAACCAATCTATATGGCCATGCTGCAAGTGTCACTTTCTGAGTTATCAAGGCTTTAAGGGGAAATCATACTTGGAGCTTCTGGGATCAGAGGCCGGGACACCACCATTGCAGTGTAAGGCCTTCTAGAAATCACAATACAGCAATCTAATCACAGAAAGAATTTGCACTTTCATATCATTTTATTACATTCTTAGGGATCTCCAAAGGAATTCCCATCAAGATTGCAATCATTGTTATTTGGGTAAATGCAGCAGGAAACTTGAATTCAAAGCAAATCACTCAGATATCAATATAACTGAATCATCTGGTTTTTTTGGGCTAGGGATATATTTTGGTCAGGAAGAACTTCCCTGCTGTTCTTCAAAACAGTGCTGTAGAATCTTTTATGTCCAGTTGAGAGAGCAGGCAGGATTTGTTTAATGGATGAGTCTAATGTCTCATCGGAAAGATAGCATACCTAATAATATATCACTTCCTCAGTATTTCACTGGAGTGTCAGCCTAGATTTTTGTGTTAAGGTCTCTGGAGCAGTACTTGAACACATACTCTCTGCCTTAAAGTTTAGAGTGTAACAACTGAATAAAATAAAATGTCATAAAGACCAGTCATCATATTTATATGCAACCCTATTTGGTACATTTCCCAGTGAAGCTGAATTATGATAAAGAAGTGATAGCTAGGTCATGTAAACAGCACAGCCTACGGTCAAATCTGAAACCTATACGGCAGGGAATGTTATTGGAGTGAGGAAGGATGAGCAAGGTGAACAAAAATTGAGATCAGGATTGGTTTTCAGTGCTGAACTCAGGTTACCATCTGGAGCCTGTCTAGTTGAAACAATAATTCAGGAAAAAGAACTGGCCATTCAACGCTGCTCCAATTTGCAAACTTTCCTGTCACAAGAGCTATTTGCATTTTAAAAAAAATTTTATCCCTGCTTCTGTGTGACTGACGCGTCAATGAAGAATGTCTTTTTGGATGAAACTGAGGAATTGTGACACAAGTGCTGATGCCAACAAAACTAATATTAAAAACAGAAGAACCTTTTTTGATTGATGACCTGAACGTGGTACAGTGGCTCAGTGGTTAGCACTGCTGCCTCACAGTGCCAGAGACCTGGGTTCGATTCCAAACTTGGGTGACTGTCTGTGTGGAGTCTGCACATTCTCCCTGTGTCTGCATGGGTTTCTGGGTGGTTCACAGGCTGAAGATGTGCAATTTGGTTGGATTGGCTGTGATAAAATTGTCCCCTGATGTACAGGTGGATTAGCCATAGGAAATGCAGGCTGATAGGGTAAAGGATGTGGGGGTGGGGTCTGGCTGTGATGCTCTTGGGAGGATTGGTGGAGACCTGATGGGCTGGATGGCCTGATTCCACATTGTAGGTATTCTATGATATACGATCTTCTTCACTCATTGCAGAAAAACAACATGGCTTGTTAATGCTTTTTGTCTTGCATTCAACAGAACAATTCATAAGAAATATCAAACGAAAGGGTAAACAACATTTATGCTGTATGAGAAGGGAGTCCACTTGCCAATCAATCAGCAATTTCCTCTCATACAGTATAAATGTTGTTTTCCCTTTACTTTGGTATTTCCTGTGAATTGTCCCAATGAATGCTTTGACAAAATGTATCCTTTTTCAGCAATACTGAAGTTCCCTATGACCAAATAATAATCTTCGTTGAAGAAAATTGGAAAATTGTTGGATTCCTTCAGTATTTATAGATTGTATTGTTTAGCAGTTGTGGTAATGACTTCCATGTCATTGCATATGGAGAATCAAGATCATATATACTCTTCAGGCATAGGAGGAAGTTGTATGGCAGTGGATGTTTGACCAGGATGAGCAGGTGTAATTCAGTCCCATTTTAAAGTCATATTCTAAAATATTTCTGAAATTCCAAAATATTTTGTCGTCCTTTAAATGGAAAGTCCCAGTGTAAACCTTTTGGGCTGCATTGACGCCTTCCTCCCAGAGGGAGAATTGCAGCCCAATTACAACAGCAAACGTGTGCAGAGGCTGCTTCCATTACAAAGGTGGACAAAGAAATTTACATTTGACAAAGTCAGCATGAAGTACAAGTGGTATAAAATGATTGATGTCAATTGATCAAGTGATGATATTGTAAGACTCTACTCCTGCTGTGACAACTCATGAGGCAGACACACAATCACAGAATCCTTGCTTGGGTGTTACTGCACCATCTCTGACTCATACAGTTACACCCAAGGGGTGGAAAATGATCATTTTTTTATTGGCTTGGCTAATATTATCTGTTCCAAATGACAGATGTGTTTGGAAAATCACCAAGGTGAAATAACTGCCCATTATTTACACATATATAATACTTGATACTGGTCCGGTTTCTTCAGAATCAGCTATGAGAGTGAACAGAATCTGTGATGCTCCTGTTTGTATCTGTCTGCCAAGGCCACCTGATTGGACCAGATTCAGGTCCACTTGCCTGACTTTGTTACGATCACTACATCCCCCCCTCCAAGTCCGCAAATGTAGGCCTGTTTTCTTTCTTGTCGTGTCTCCTGGGGCGTTTTTCTACTGGGTCTGGTTCCTCTGACTCAGTCTCAGATACAAGTGGCATGTTCTGGACCATAGCCCAGCTCTAGCGCCTGGACCGTTTCAGAAGAAGTTCATCTTGCTCTTCTGGCAGTACAGGTATGAAGGCTGCAACATCCGCTGTGTCCATTTCAGACTCCGAGGTTTCTTCGATACTAGATGGAGGGGGAGAATCTATGGGTTCCAACAGCCTTTCTGGCTGTTCCAAGGGGCCGAGTATGTTTTGCTTCTGCTCCATTTGCGAGTGTGCAGTTTTTATTTGGTCCACATGCTTGTTCAGGACTGCCTCACCTAACCGAACTTTGTACTTCACAGGACCTGACTTCACGTCGACCATGCCTGTTACCCATGCAGGGCCATTTCTGTGGTTTCAGCACCAAACTTCATCGCCAAAGTAAACTGTCTCTCTCTCTCTGCGTGTCCAGTCGCTTCACCCTTCCGTCCCATCGGGAATATCAGGTTTAACCTGATGCAGAGTCATCTCCCCATTAGCAACTCTGCTGGAAATACTCAAATTCCCTGCTGGTAAAGATGGCCCATTGTCTGTGACCAACACTTCCAAGAACCTGTGTATTGAAAAAGATGTTCATAGCTTTTCTGTTGTCATTCCCATGTTTGATGAATAAACTCTATGCACGTTCAACCACTTTAAGTGGGTGCCCACAGTGACTAAGAATGTTGAGACTATGAGAGGGCTGGCATAGTCAACGTGTAACTGAATCTTTTAACCGGCCATTCCCAACAATGTGGGGGAGATGCTGGCAGCACTTTTTGTCCTTGTTGGAATTCTGGACACTGCCCCACCAACACGGCTATGTTTGCATCCAGTCCTGGCCACCAGACATAGCTTTTCACCAGGATTTTGATTTTGGAAACCTCTGAATGACCCTAAGTAGAGTTCAGCCATTATCTGGTTGCAACCTTTGCTCGGGACAATCACTCTTGCTCCTCATAATAAAATGCCATCTTGTACAATGATCTGATCTTGCTATGTCCAGAAAGATTTCAATTCTGGTTGTGATGGTCCTTTTGTTTTCCCAATCACCACCAGCTGTTTTAGTTTTGCCCGAACCAGATCCTTTTGTGTCCACAGTCTGATATTGTTGGCGGTGACTGGAAGTGTATCCAGAAAGTTTAAAACCAGAACAGACTCTTCCATTGGCAGCACCACTGCTCGTCTATCGGCCAGTGGGAGATGGTTCAAGGCATCTGCATTTGTCAGTTGGCCCCCTGGATGGTGTTCCAACTTGTAATTGTATGCACTTAGAATGAGAACCCACCACTGAATTCGAACTGAAGCTGTGGGTGGTACAGCCTTGTCCTCCTTAAGTAGACCTAGCAGGGGTTTATGGTCTGTTACTATTACAAATTTACATCTGTAAAGGTATTGGTGGAACTTCCTCACACCCAATATGACTGCCAAAACTTTCTTCTCTAGCTGGGCATATTTGTGCTCTGCATCAGCCAAAGTCCGGGAAACATACAGTATTGGGTGTTCCTCTCCATTGGGCCATCTGTGTGCCAACACCACCCCAATACCATACAGGCAGGCATTGCTTGGCAGCACCAGATCTCACTTGGGATCATATCTTCCCCATTGTTATTAGACTCCTGAATGGGCCTCTCAAATTTCAAATCTAATATTGATGTTGTCTTAGTGCACCTTCTTTGCAACCGTAACTTTGTATTCCTCATTCTGTTCTATCACCTGAAAATCTTTGTATGTTATGATCTGCCTGTACGGCATGGAAAAACAAAACTTTTCACTGTATCCAGGTTCATGTGACACTAATAAACCAAATCAAATCAAATCTAGCCAAGGTCTTAGGTAAACTTAAAGGTTGGAGTCCAGAGCAAATGTTGCTAAAGACTGGTTCTGCCATCAATGATACAGCCAAGCCGGTATCAACCTCTATTAGAAGTGGGTGACCATTTAACCAAATGTTTATTTTAATTGGTTCTGACTTGGATATTGCTAAGAAATTTACCTGTTGCAAGCCAAATGTAGGTGGGCTTTCCAGGGTGTGCACTCTGTCAGATTCTGGCCTATGAGTTCTCTTACTCAATTCAGATATACTGGGACTCTTTTGCTGTCTCAAATCCGCGTACCAGCAGCAACTTCAATGGCTTGCCAGCCCAGATCCTGAAGAAAATGTTAATCATTTGGCTGAGACTGGGCATTGTTTTGACTTTGATGTGTGCTGACCTTCAGTCCCTCTGTTCAGGATATATCCTGAGTGTGACTATGCAATTGCCTTCACTTAAGTGGTATCCCCCAAGCTCAGTAGGCCTAGTGACGGTGTTCACTTCCAACAGCATACTCTGTAACTCATATACTCACTTGGTGCATTTTCTAATGACTAAGGCAGTTGTAGTGCCTGTTTGAAGTCCAGGTAGGCTTCAGTTAGCAGGCGCTTTTGCATGGTTACATCATTAATCCTACATATTAAACGGTCCCTCAGCATCTCGTTAAGGGTTAAACAAAATCACACGCCTCTGCCAGTCGTCTTAACCTCATCAAAAATCCTAACACGGATTACTCTGGTTCTTGAAGTGCAGAGTAAAACCAACAGCGTCTCAGAATTACAGAAGGCTTGGAATCGTAATATTTCTTAACTAAATCCATCAACTCTTGAATGGTTCTAGTATCTGGTGCCTCAGGAAATGTTAGGTTCCTAATAACCAAAAAAGCTGAGCCTCTATAAGCTATCAGGAGAATTATTTGAGACAACAAGCATGGGGCTGGACGAACACAGCAGGTCAAGCAGCATCACAGGAGCAGGAAAACTTCGCCTGAAACGTCAAGTTTTCCTGCTCCTGTGATGCTGCTTGACCTGCTCTGTTCGTCCAGCCCCATGCTTGTTGTCTCGGATTCTCCAGCATCTGCAGTACCTTTTATCTCAGGAGAATTATTTGTTGCTTTTTGTCTGCCTCAATGTCATTTGCCCGTAACAAAATAATACATTCTTTCCAAATACCGGGTCCAGCCTTTGATGGCAGGATTAAACGAGTCAAGGTTCCCAAATAACGGCATGATGCCAGAAATGCTTACCCGACTCAAAGATGACTGTTGTAAGCAAATTTCTTCAGCAGCATATTTTTTTCTATTGTCACCACTGAAATAACTCCACAGAGATTGGTATCCCATCATCAAGTCACACTTCATTTACATGTGCATAGTAGATGACACTGACCCAGCTAGCTCAGAGCCAGTTCCTAGAGTGAACAAAACTTCTGACACTCTTGTTTATATCTGTCAGCCAGTGCTCCCTGATCAGACCAGATTAACAGCCCCAATCAAGGAACTCGTATTCTATAAGGTCCACCTGCCTGACCACATTACAATCACTACACAAGGAAACATGATGTGCCAAAATTCACAGCGCTACTTGAAATCAGAATAACTCGATGCACAGTGCTGTCAGGTGATAACTTATTCCTGATGAAATGGAAATAGGAATGTCCCAAATAAATAGTGTCCTATAATTGTAGAATTCTGCAGCACTGAATGCATGAAGTGACTTGAATTAAATAGCTACTGTGTATTTAGTTTGAAGATTTTGATAATCCAAGGGAGAACTGTCAGAACCCCAACAATCCTGCAGCAGCTTGTTTCAAACACCAAGGACTGGATTTTCAAAGCAGGTTTGGGATCCCAACATCTGGATGGATTCTAAGTCCTGACTGTCTTAATTACCTGACAAAGAAATTTTTAAATGTAAATGGCATAATTGGCCAGAAGGCAAGCTGGCCACCCACCAAGAGATGCAGAGTAACTCAAAGAGTTAGGAGCTGCCTCTGAAATACCAGAGTAAAAGGCAGATGGCAGGCATGTTGGGGGCTGCTGCTGCAGCACGGCTTGAAGGAGTCAGCTCCTGGGACGGCCATGAAGGTTGAACAAGTTGGATATTGGCCTTGAATGATAAGGTTAGGACCAACACTCATGCCAGTGTTAGTTGGCCCCATGTCAGAATCTTATTTATTGATGTTAGCTCCGCCTTCAACACCATAATTCCAACAAAACTCATTTCCAAACTCAAGACCTAGGACTCTGCTCCCACCCTCTGCAACTGGATACTCAACTTCCTGACTCACAGTCTGCAATTAATAAGGATAGGCCACAACACTTCCTCCACAATAATCCTCAACACCAGAGCTCTGCAAGGCTGTGTACTCAGCCCCTTACTATACTCCTTATATGCTTATTACTGTGTGGCCAAATTCAGCTCTAACTCCGTTACAAATTTGCTGATGACACCACCATATGGGTTGGATCTCAAACAACGACGAGACAGAGTACAGGAAGGAGATGGAGATAACACAGTGTGGAGCTGGAGGAGCACAGCAGGCCAGGCAGCATCAGAGGAGCAGGAAAGTTGACATTTTGGGTTGAGACCCTTCTTCAGAAAAGGATCCCGACCCAAAACGCCAACTTTCCTGCTCCTCTGATGCTGCCTGGCCTGCTGTGCTCCTCCAGCTCCACACTGTGTTATCTCTGGCTCCAGCATTGGCAGTTCTTACTATCTCAGAGGAAAAAGACAGATAGCTTAGTGGCATGACATAAAGCCAACAACCACTCCCTCAATGTCAGCAAAATGAAGGAGCTGGTCATTGATTTCAGGAAGTGGAGTGGAGGACGTGATCCTGTTTGTATCAATGGTGCTAAGGTGGAGGTGGTTGAGAGCTTTGAGTTCCCAGGAATAACTATCACCAATGATCTATCCTGGTCCATTCACATCGATGCTATACTCAAGAAAGCACAGTAACACCTCTACATTTTCAGAAGGCTAAGGAAATTCGGCACGTCACAATGATTTACCAATTTTTCTCGATGCACCATAGAAAGCATCCTGTCCGGATGCATCACAGCATGGAATGGCAACTACTCTGCCCAAGACCACGAGAAATTACAGAGAGTTGTGAACATAGCCCAGTCCATCACAAAAACCGGCCTTCCTTCCACTGACTTGGGTAAGCAGCCAACATAATTAAAGACCTTTCCCAACCCAGTTATACTCTCTTCCACCCTCTTCCATCAGGCAGAAGACACAAAAGTTTGAAAAACGCGTACCAACGGATTTAAGAACTGCTTCTTCTCCGCTGTTATCAGACTAATGGAGGGACCTCTCATAAGGTAAAATTAATCTTTCTCTGCCTCTTGTCTGTAGCTATAACACTACATTCTGCATTCTGTTCTATTACCCTGACGTACTTAGATAAAGTATGACTTGTCTGGTTAGCACACAATACAATACTTTTCACTGTATCTCAGTAGACCTGACAATAATAAATCAAATCAAATCAAATCACAAGTTTGCTTCATGGACATTTCTGCATAAATTTATTTGGAACCCATGTGAAACACAACAACAGTACTTTGATGTGTGCAGCCCTCTTGTGGGGCTGCAGTAGATTTGCAGAGATAGGGTGAGATGAGGCCATGGAAGAGATCAATAACAGTTGTGAGAATTTAAAAATTGAAATAAAAAAGAAAACATTTTAAGAGCACACAGGCTCAACCAAATTGACTGCACTCAGGCTGCCTAGCAGATCGGGACCTTCTCATTGCTCTTGACCTCTTAGAGTTATACAGTACAATCAGTCAGGATTTTACTTCTATTTACTCAGCAGTAATCCTTGATGATCCACATACAATGCATCTTGATCTCATACATCTGTTGTGCGGCTGTAAGCAGTCACCTTTAAAAATATTGGGTCTTGGGAAAATCTTTTCAGTGAATGATCTCAATTACAGGATATGGCAACCAATAACGCTCCCGCTTTCAAAATTACACTTACTTCTATAGCACCCAGAGCAAGCTGTCTCCATTTATTTCTATGTAAGATGTATGTATACAAAAATATATCTAGACCTTATTTGAAATCTGGTATCGGTATACATTGCCTTCTTGCATCCTATGATTTCCTTCAGCCATATTTACATATCAACATTTTGCCATTAAAGTTCCAAAGTCCACATTTATAAGGGGATTTGTGCAAGTCACTTTGTACTTGTGCATGCCTGGTACTAAGTTCTCATAAGGTGTTTAGTGATCTTGTTACACACCTCTGGAGCAGGTGAGGAACTTAAACCTGGGTCTCCTGCTTCAGTGGTATGGACACTATCACTGCAGCTCAAGAAGCCACCCATGAAGTATTTATAATGCTATTGTTTGTTATTCATCAGGCATCATTGGAAAAGATAAAACGATCTTTAAAAATCAATTTATGAATGAAGACTTTATTCTCTTAAAACATTTTATTGCTTTACCCGTATTTGTCTCAATTGTCTTGATGCAGTGGAAAATACAATTGCGTTTCAGGATGGAATCTGGAGTGTGTTCTATTTCTGATACATTCAATGCTTACTGCCAATTATGACCCAAGTTTGCAATCAAAATACTGCACACTGACACCTCAGCAACAATTTTTGATGTGCTTAGAATAAAGAAGCAAGAGATTAGGCAGCAGAGTTTGCTCTTAATCATAAGGATTATTCAGATTTTCCTAAGCTTTATGCACTGCTGGTCAGTTGTCATTTTTTTCTATGCTGTAGAAAAGGCAAAGCTGTGTCAGCTGTCATCGTGCTGCAGCTCTTGAGTATCAACATCCATCGAACAGTAATGTGAATATATGGGACAAAGGAATTATCAATGCTTTTCTGGACTATGACAACTATTTGAAGGGTTCATTTTTAATTCCATGTACATAAATGAATTTTGAACGAACTGAAATTTCACCTTATTCTTTATCCTTCAAGAACCATTCTTATGTCCTGAATCGTACCTCACAATTTGCTGGACTGCAGATCTGGATAACTGTAGCCCTTTTCATCTGTGTGTCTTAAGGTTTGCCTGTTAGATTTACAACCTGTAATTTATCAGAGTCAATCTTTGATCAGGCAGCTCATATTCTTGGAAGATGACTATCCACAAAGTTAACAATTGGAACGGGCTATATCTCCAAACAAATTGTGAAGGGATGTCCTCAGTTTAAAGTCATAGTTGGTGGCATCAGAAACTCAACCACCGACCCCAGTGAATTTCATTTATTTGTTCACAAGATTCAGTGTTGACGGCTAGTCTAGCATTTATTGCCCATCCCAAATCGCCCCCAGGGCAGTTAGGAGACAAACACATTACTGTGAGTCTGGAGTCACATGTAGGCTGGACTTGGTAAGGACAGCAGCTTCCTTCCCTACAAGTTTTAGTGAACCAAATGGATTTTTCTGACAATTGGCAACAAATTCATGGTCATCATTAGACTCTTAAATCCATAAATTTTTACTGATTTCAAATTCCACCATCTGCCATGGCAGAATTTGAATCCAAACCTGGGTCCCCTGAACATTACCTGGATGTCTGGATTAATAGTCTAGCCTCCCCTACAGTTAATGATATTTAACTGTCTTTCATGATAAATGAGAGGGACCAGTAGATATGGCCAGCAGGCAGAGTGATGTGGTGCTCCCCTGGTCTGCTGGGTTACACATTCATGCCACTGACTCTCCTGTGGAGTTTTAACAATAATAGCCTCACTAACTTCTGGATTTCGGAGGTACCAAATAATCTGAAGAAAATGATTACTCTGAAAATGGGTGACCTGGATCAGCAACTTTCCACTTCAATCAACAGTGATGCAAGTGTCAGAAAATAATCTTCTGACAAGCATTCTTTACCCAATGTATTAACTGATCTGTTTTCTCTCTATTGATGAAGTGTTGACCACATTTACTATCTGTTTTCAGATTTCCTGCATCTGTCATCTCTTTTAGGTATTGTTCATATAACAGCACCACCTTGTGTTCTTTACAGTTATTTTTAGTTGTGATGGGTATTTATGAGTCTTGTGTATGTAGTTGGGGTGCATGCTACCCCTTTAAGAAAGCAGATCAGGTGAGCTGGTGGGGGAAGCTTGGGGTCGGTCTAGGTCCAAATGATAGCTGTAAAGACATTGATTCAAATGTCTACAGGCCTACCTCATGGGCTTTTATAACTTATAATTAGACCCAAACATCATAATGGCAGTGCAGCTGAGTGGTGGCCCACAGACTATGTAATGTCACCCATTTTTGGAAGGAATGAATTGAATTAGCTTTATTGTCACATGTATTCAAATGAGTAAAGTGAAAAATTTTCAGTCGCCACGTCCAGCTCCATCTTAAGTCCAAAGGTACCTACGTACACCTTCTTCAGCTACAGGATTAGTTACAGTGTAATAAAATCACTAACACAGAGTACCACAATACAATCCTTAGTTACAGAATAGAGAAATGAGAGAAAAAAAGTTACATTACACCTCTACACACTATAACAATAGGTCAGAAAAGCAAGAAGTAAAGTTAAGAAGACAAACATCACACACTCTGTCCAAGGATTCTACACAGCTAATCAGCACAGGGGGCCTCCACATGGTCTGACTGCTGGCTGCTGTCACACTCTGCACTGGGCTGCTGATTGTTGGTGTCCCCGCTTCAGGCCGTTGGTTGCTGCCATCGCTGCTTTGGGCCGCTGGAAGGGAGGTCAAACATTGCCTGCACTTTGAAAATGGTGCAGGATTGAGGAATAGTGTGGTATACTTGCTGGGAGACAGGACAAAATGTTGAGGGAAGTGGTCGTGAGGAGACTTGGGCTGCAGTCGATGCCAGGGAAGAAGTATACTCATAGGGATTGGGCAAAGAACAGTGGTTGTGAGGGGTCTCAGGCTACTTCCCACAGGTGAAGAGGGGAATACTCATCCGGGAGCTTACTGAAAACATTGTGCAGAGCATTCCTTGAGGGGATACGGCCTGCAAGCAGCTACCGGCTACTTAGACTTGAGTGACTTAGACATTGCCAGGGTGGTATGGTGGCTCAGTGGTTAGCACTGCTGCCTCACAGTGCCAGGGACCCGGATTCAATTCCACTCTCGGGTTTCTGTGTGAAGTTTGCACATTCTCCCTGTGTCTGCGTGGGTTTTCTCCAGGTGCTCCAGTTTCCTCCCACAGTCCAAAAGTGTGCAGGCTAGGTGGATTGGCCACACTAAATTGCCCATAGTGTTCAGAGATATGTAGCTTAGGTAGGTTATAGGGGGATGGGTCTGGGTGGGATGCTCCAAGTGTCAGTGTGGACTTGTTGGGACAAAGGGCCTGTTTCCACACTATAGGGATTCAATGATGATCTATGAGTGGTGGGAAAACAAGATAGTGGACCAATTTGCAGCCCTGGGACCATTTAACCAAGAGACAGAAAGTTGGATTCTGTACACCAAACATTTTAATTCATACTTGAAAGCAAACAGAATGGCTGAAGACTTAATAGTACAGGTTCTCTTGAGCACTGCTGGGAGCAGGATCTTAGAAATTCAGAAGTTAGTGCAACCAGAGAAACCAGCAGAGAAGACCTATAAACAACTGTATGAAGTATTGGAACGTCATTTTGCATCAAAGCCACTGATGATCGTGGAACATTTCTGTTTTCATAAATGGGTACAACATGAAGGTGAACCCACTGCCCATTTTGTGGCAACCTTGAAAAAAATTCAGAAACCGCAAACAAGTTGTAGTGACAAAGGTCCACAGCTTGTTGTGCAAAAGTTCGAGAAGTAGTGGAAGATCACAGAGTCAGACATATGAGATCGGCTCCATATCATCCTGTGACAAACAATCAGGCAGAAAGATCTGTACAAACCTTGAAGCAGGCCTTAGAGGCTGAAAGATATTGGAAGGGTGTTGAAGGAATGCTTCTCTTCGGTCTTCACTCTGGGAAAGGAGAACGTAGGTACAGAATTCAGGAAAAAGGACTGTGAGGAACTTGCACAGTTTGAAAAAGGAAATGGGGAGGTATTGGAGGTTCTATCTGGCTTAAAAACAGACAAATCCCCTGGCCTGGAGGAATTGCATCCCAGGCTGCCGAGAGAGGTGGGGCAGGAAATTGCACGGGCTCTGACACAAATCTTGAATTCCTCTGTGGTCCTAGGAGAAGTACCAGAGGACTGGAGGTTGGCTAGTGTGGTTCCACTTTTTAAGTGGGGTGGTAGAGATGAATCAGGAAATTACAGACTAGTGAGTCTTCTATCAGTGGTAGGCGTGGGTTGATTAGGAATAGTCAACATGGCTTTGTCAGAGGGAGGTCAAGCCTAACAAATTTGTTCGAATTTTTCAAAAATGTATTTTTTGGATGTGTGGATGTCGTACGTTCAGTTGATGTAGTTTATATGGATTTTAGCAAAACTTTTGACAAGATCCCATGTAGGAGGTCAATTGAGATTGTTAAAACATATGGAATTGAGAGAAACTTGTCAAGATGGATCAGAAATTGGCTCAGTAATAGGACATAAAGGGTAGTGGTAGAAGGCTGTTTGAGTGACTGGAGGCCGGTGTCCAACAGTGTACCACAAGGATCGGTACTGGGGCCCTAATTCTTTGCTACATACATAAATGATATAGATGAAAATGCGTGGGGAATGTTAAGCAAATTTGCAGATGACACCAAGATTGGTAGAGTGGTTAATAGCGAAGAAGATGGTTGTAGGTTACAGGAAGATATAGATAAGTCAGTCAGATGGCTAGTCCAGTGGCAGATGGTATTTAATCCTGATAAGTGTGAGGGGATGCACTTTGGAAGAAGAAACAAGAATGGGGAGTATTTAACAAATGGCAGGACAATGGGTAGCTTAGAGGGACAGAGAGAGCTTGGGGTAATTATTCATAGATCCCTGATAGGTGCCCCTTGCCCTCAAAGAGTGAGGAAGGTGCCACTGTGAACTGACATGGGGGGACAGAGACAGACAGGCATCCAGGAATTGTTACAGCTGTACAAGATATTGGTAAGGCCACATTTGGACGACTGCATACAATTCTGGTTGCCCTGCTATAGGAGGGATGTAATTAACCTGGAAAGGGTATAGAAAGGATTTACAAGGATATTACTGAAACTGGAAGGTTTGAGTTATAAGGAGAGGCGGAATAGGCTGAGTTTTTTTTTTACCTGAGCATTAGAAGCTGAGGGTTGACGTTATAGACGTTTATAAAATCATGAAGGGCTCAGATAAGACGAATTGCCAATGTCTTTTTCCTAAGGTGGGACAGTCCAAAACTAGATGGCATACATTTAAGAGGGGAAAAATTTAAAATGTTCCTGAGGTAACAGTGTGGAGCTGGAGGAACACAGCAGGCCAGGCAGCATCAGAGGAGCAGGGAAGTTGACGTTTCAAGTTGGGACCCTTCTTCAGAAATGGGGGAGGGGGAAGGGAGCTCGGAAATAAGTAGAGAGAGGAGGGGTGGAGCTGGGGAAGGTCGGGATGGTGATAGGTGAGTGCAGGTACAGGATGGTGGGGATTGGTCAGTGAGGTGGGAGGAGCGGCTAGATGGGAGAGAAGATGGACAGGTTGTATCAAGTCAAGGAGGCAGGGATGAGAGGGAGGGTTAGTCATGGGATGAGGCCAGGGGTGGGGAGATCTTGAAACTGGTAAAGTCCACATTTAGGCCATTGGGCTGTAAGCTCCCAAGGCGGAAAATAAGGTGCTGCTCCTCCAGTTTCGGGGTGGCGTCATTGTGACACTGGAGGAGGCCCAGGATGGACAGGTCTCCTAGGGAGTGGGAAGGGCAGTTGAAGTGTTTCGCAACCAGAGTGCAGGTGCTCTACAAAGTGATCTCCGAACCTCCGCTTGGTCTCACCGATGTAGAGATAGCCACATTGGGAGCAGCGGATGCAATAGACCACATTGACTGATGTACAGGTGAACCTCTGTTTGATGTTAAAGGTTTGTTTGGTGCCTTGAATGGAGGTGTGGGCTAAGTGTAGGAGCAGGTGTAGCACTTCCTGCGGTTGTGGGGAAAGATGCCGGGGTGGTGGGGCTCGTGGGGAGTGTGGAGTGGAGAGGGAGTCGCGGAGAGACTGGTCCCTACGAAAGGCAGATAGGGTGGAGAGGGAAATATATCTTTAGTTGTGGGGTCAGACTGTAGGTGGTGGAAGTGGCGGAGAATTATACGTTGGATTTGGAGGTTAGCAGGGTGACATGTGAGTACAAGGGGGATTTTGATTTTATTTTTGTTGCGGGGAGGGGATGTGAGGACAGAGATGTGGGAAATGCAAGAGATGCGGTCGAGAGCATTTTCGATCACCGAAGTGGGGGGAATATTGTTATCTCTGAATGTTCCTGAGGGGAAACTTTTTCACAAAGAGGGTGGTGTTTACGTGGGATAATAAGGTGTGGAGCTGGATGAACACAGCAGGCCAAGCAGCCTCATAGGAGCAGGAAAGCTTGACGTTGTGGGCCTAGACCCTTCATCAGAAATGGGGGAGGGGAAGAGGGTTCTGAAATAAATAGGGAGAGAGGGGGAGGCGGATAGAAGATTGATGGAGGTGGAGAGGAGACAGACAAGTCAAAGAGGCGGGGATGGAGCCAGCAAAGGTGAGGTGAGTGTAGATGGGGAGTTAGGGAGGAGATAGGTCAGTCCAGGGAAGACGGACAGGTAAAAGGGGCGGGATGAGGTTAGTAGGTAGGAGATAGGAGTGCGGCTTGAGGTAGGAGGAGGGGATAGGAGAGAGGAAGAACAGGTTAGGGAGGCGGGGACGAGCTGGGCTGGTTTTGGGATGCGGTTGGGGGAGGGGAGATTTTGAAGCTTGTGAAATCCACATTGATACCATTGGGCTGCAGGGTTCCCAGGCTGAATATGCTGTTCCTGCAGTCTTCAGGTGGCATCATTGTGGCACTGCAGGAGGCCCAGGATGGACATGTCATCTGAGGAATGGGAGGGGGAGTTGAAATGGTTTGCGACTGGGAGGTGCAATTGTTTGTTGCGAACCGAGCGCAGGTGTTCTGCAAAGCAGTCCCCAAGCCTCCGCTTGGTTTCCCCGATGTAGAGGAGGCCACAACGGGTACAGCGGATGCAGTATACCACATTGGCAGATGTGCAGGTGAATCTGCTTGATGTGGAAAGTCTTTTTGGGGCCTGGGGGTGAGGGAGGAGGTGTGGGTGCAGGTGTAGCACTTCCTGCGGTTGCAGGGAAAAGTGCCGGGTGTGGTGGGGCTGGAGGGGAGTGTGGAGCGGACAAGGGAGTCACGGAGAGAGTGGTCCCTCCGGAAAGCAGACAAGGGTGGGGAGGGAAAAATGTCTTTGGTGGTGGGGTCGGATTGCAGATGGTGGAAGTGTCGGAGGATGATGCGTTGGATCTGGAGGTTGGTGGGGTGGTACGTGAGGACGAGGGGGATTTTTTTTGGTTGTTATTGCGGGGACGGGGTATGAGGGATGAGTTGCGGGAAACACGGTCGAGGGCGTTCTCGACCACTGCGCGGGGTAGTTGTGGTCCTTGAAGAATGAGGACATCTGAGATGTAGGGGAGTGGAATGCCTCATCCTGGGAGCAGATGCAGCGGAGGCGAAGGAATTGGGAATAGGGGATGGCATTTTTGCAGGAAGGTGAGTGGGAGGAGGTATATTCTAGGTAGCTGTGGGAGTTGGTGGGCTTGAAATGGATATCGGTTTCCAGGTGGTTGCCAGAGATGGAAACAGAGAGGTCCAGGAAGGTGAGAGAGGTGTTAGAGATGGTCCAGGTGAACTTCAGGTTGGGGTGGAAGGTGTTGGTGAAGTGGATGAACTGTTTGAGCTCCTCATGGGAGCATGAGGCGGCGCCGATACAGTCATCAATGTAACGGAGGAAGAGGTGGGGTTTAGGGCCAATGTAGGTACGGAAGAGGGATTGTTCCACGTGCCCTCAAAGAGGCAGGCATAGCTTGGGCCCATGCGGGTACCCATGGCCACCCCCTTTGTCTGTAGGAAGTGGGAGGAATTGAAAGATAAGTTGTTGAGGGTGAGGATGAGTTCGGCTAAGCAGATGAGGGTGTCAGCGGAGGGGGACTGGTCAGGTCTGCAGGACAGGAAGAAGCGGAGGGCCTTTAGGCCGTCTGCATTGGGAATGCAGGTGTATATGAACTGGACGTCCATAGTAAAAATGAGGTGTTGGGGACGGGGGGACTAGCTGCCAGAGGAAGTGGTAGAGGCGGGTACAATTACAATATTGAAAAGACATTTGGACAGATACATGGATAGAAAAGGTTTAAAGTGATATGGCTAAATGTGGGCAAATGGGACTAGTTCAGTTTTGGAAATCTGGTGGGCATGGACGAGTTGGGCGGAAGGGCCTGTTTCTATTAGGTTAACAAGTCTGCACCTGCAACTGTGCAGGAGACTGCCAGCAAGCTGAAGTCCTTTAGGTCCAGGCCACTAAAGTCATCTGTGGCAAGGCAGCAAAGAGAAAGATTAAACAACAATGAAATCATTTGGGTGCAGAGATGTCGACCTTCTGTACAACATTACACTTGAACCAAACACAATCTGTGGAGACTCCTGGATTGTTCTTTTTTCCTTTGAGGAACAACGATCATCTTCAGTGCTCACATACAAAACATTCAGTGCAAACAGTGCTGGGCTTTCATTTAGTGTTGTGGTAAAGTGAATAAACTGTATCACCTTCTTTGGTGAACTCCCAAGTGTACTTTTGCGGTGCCAATTGGGAGGCACCACTCACACCCCAGTTCAGGTTTGGAAGGAGCTGGTGGCGTGGAGGTTCAATGCAACTGGCACAGTACTTCCTCCCAAGTGGAGCGGCCGCAAGTCTGTCTGCACGACGTGGCAGGTGTAGATGGCAGCTTCCCTAGTCATGAGAGGATGCCTCCTGCATTGCCTTTCACTCATCTATAGATAGCTGGAATGCCTTCTGTACACCCTTTCTTGGCACACTTTTCAACAGCACTGAAGACTGGTTCTCTTCTTTATGCACTGCTTGTTCATCCACTGTTGCAGCCTCCTGACCTTCAAGTCTCTGATCCTGTTGTTCTTGGTTTTCCCTTCTCCTATTTCTCCTTCTCCTCAGTCTTAGCAAACCTTAAAAAAAGATGCTGGATTAAGCATTGATCAAACATGTGGCACGAGGAACTGATCTGTGAAAAATTACCAGGAATGAGACGTACAGGTTCCATTTGAGATATTGATGCAGTCAATGTAACCTTCGGGCCCTTATCAGGCTGCTCATGTTTGAATTAAAGCCTGCCTTAAACCACCTCTACATGGTGAGGTGCATGACCCGTGACTGGCGTTCCCCTTCCTGATGCAGCCATGTGTAAGATAATTGAGTTCTGCAACTGTTGATGGCCTCCTTCTTTCATTTGACAGTCCCTGTCCTTCTTCAATCTCCACCTGTGACAATCAGCCCTATTACTATTTCCCAAGATTTTTCTGCTATTCTCCCTGATCCCACTCTCATTTGAGATCCGCATGCCCAGCTTCATCCATAAATGTCACTCCTTTTTTCAGCCCCACTGCTTTTTCTTCCTCCCCAGGACATCTAATTATCCCATTGTTATCTCCACCTTTAATTTGCAGCTCCCACTCTTCCAACTCCCTGTTGCGCCTATCATTGCCACTCTGCCCTCTGCATCCCAGTTTGCTTCCTTCATTCCCCAGGATCATTCCAGTGCTCCGACAAGCTCAATCTTTAAATTCCAGTTCCTACCTTTTCTTTCTAATTGTCCAGCATTTACAACTGCCTTTACAGTTAAATCCACCATTTACATTGATACTTCTTTAGTTTTAGTTGAGCCCCAGTTTCCTTTTCCAATCTTCCTAATAATGCAAGCATTTAACTACAAGAAGGCAGACTACATGTGGCTGAGACTTCTACTAACTGTTGAACATGGAGAGGCTTCACCCCTTACACTATAGGTGTTTATCTGCATGAAGACACACTGCTTATATGATTGAAATTTCTCCTGAGCTGGTTAATCATGTCAGGGTTCACCTCTTACACTGTAAACCTTGGCACAAAGAAACAGTTTGTTTACGAAGGAGTTAGCAAAGAAGTCTGCACTCACTGGAGCTTGGAGGAAGCAATCTGGTCTGCCAGAGTTGGGTCTATGAACACACTCGTTTCCCATTTTTGGTTAAGAAGATTGTGCAAGTGAACATAATTCCAGCAGTCTGGGGTGCTGATGAGTATTTAGAACATGCTAATGAAGGCAACACAGGCTCCTGACCATGAAGATCAGGAAAGCCAGCCTGCCTGAGAGTTTCTGAAAGCTTAATAAAAAAATTTTAACTGCCATCAGGAAACTGATTCGTTGATTCTGTCCCCGGCCTTCTAAAAGTTCTAATATGGCCTGGAACATTCTTCCAGCTGTAGCAATAGAGTAAAGAAGACCTGAAAAATCAGGTGAGAAGAGGACTCACTGTGAGTCACACCATAGGAGATAACAATCTATTTATTGCTGGCTGGGTCATGTGCAAATATTTTCTAAAATCCCTTTTAAGAAGAAAGACAAACAATGATTCACAAACATATGAAAAGGGCACATGGATAAAGATCAGCTGGTTTATTGAGCGTGTCCAATTCATTCAACAAAGTGACACAACATTCCAGTGCTTCTTACTAGCAGCCGCATGCTCTCCTGGGAGAGGTAAAGAAAACAGATTATGAATATCCTCAGGGACAAAACAGTTCTGGAAAAATCCTCTCGAACTACTTCAGCTCAAAGATGTTCTGGGAGGTATTGAAAAATCAAAAGATGCATCAACCTATATCCCAAATTCCTTTCATTCAGTGACTTCAGCATCCTGCAGGTATAGAGCTGGCCTGAGCATGTAGGTAAGTTATGTGGTTGCCAAGGGTTACAGTTAGGCTATTAAGGGATGCCAAATTCACCATTTTGAATACTAACCTAAGTAAAGGGAATATTTCATTCTGGACTTTTCTCTATATGAATGTGGGGAAAGGGGAGGTGGTGGAGACAAAGTCATAGTTTGCCTAGCGCACCAAAGTCCTTGAGCCTGCTCTATCTAGGAACTCTCCTTTTGAATGTTTGCAGAACGTTTAGATCCCTGCATGTGTCAGCAATCTATTTTGAGGTTGCTGACACTCCCAGAGAAGGAACTCCCCCACTCGCACACACACACATCCCCCCACTCACCTGACATTGCCCAGTTCTTTGTTTATGTAATTTTGCCTTCTTATACTCCTTAGCTTACCTAAATTCAAATGATCTCTGCACAGGGATACATTCTAATCTCTTCATCATTGTAACTACTTCTATCAAGTCTCCTAAACGTCTATGTGCTGAAGCCTAGGTAGATAATCGAGGAATTTTAAACTAAATTTAACCTTCCTCTGAACCTTTTCTAGGTCTTTATAACTCCTAAATGTGAGGGGGCAGAAATGGACACACTGTTTTTAATGGGGCCTAATTAAAGTTATGTGCAATGCATTGCGTTGCTCTTTACTTTAAATCATCCTCCTGATATGGGGCGGCATGGTGGCTCAGTAGTTAGCACTGCTGCCTCACAGTACCAGGGACCCAGGTTTGATTTCACCCTCCGGCGACTGTCTGTGTGGAGTTTGCAAGTTCTCCCTGTGTCTGCATGGGTTTCCTCCCACAGTCCGAAGACAGTGAATAGGTCCGATTGGTGGATGAAAGGATTGGCCATGCTAAATTGCCCATAGTGTTCAGGGATGTGTAGATTAGGTGGGTTATAGGGGGATGGATCTGGGGGGGATGCTCTGCAGGTCAGTGTGGACTTGTTGGGCTGAAAGGCCTGTTCCCACACTGTAGGGATTCTATGTCCTAATATTCTTTTTTGCTTTTATTGTTGTCTCTCAGGTTTGGTGTGGACCTTCAGAGTTATGCACCACTAGAAAAGATCCTGATGACTGTAAGACCATAAGATGGAAGAACAGAAGTAGGCCAACTGGCTCACTGAATTGGTTCCGCCATTTAATGAGATCATGGCTAATCTGATAATCCTCAACTAGATTTTCCTATCTTTGCCCATGATCCCTCATGATCAAAAATCTGTCTATCTCAGCCTTGAATATACTTAAAACCCAGCCTCTACAGCCCTCTATTGTAAGGAATTCTAGAGGGTCACCGTACTCTGAGAGGAAAAATACTAATTTCTGCCTACCAGGGTGATCTTCTACTCTGGGATTATGTCCTCTGGCCCTAGACTCTCCCGCAAGGGGTAACAACCTCATCTACTCTGTCAAGCCTCCTAAGAATTTTATATGTTTCAATGAGGTTGCCTCTCATTCTTCTAAATTCCAATGTACACAGGCTCAAGCTATTCAACCTCTCTTCATAAGACAGTTTCAGGATCATATCCAGAATCAACTCAGTGAACCTTTTCTGGAATGTCTCCAATGACAGTATATCCTTCCTTAGATAAGGGAACCTGTTCACAGTACTCCAGGTGTGGTCTGACGAGTGTCTTGTGTGGTTTTAGCAAGACCTCCCTATTTTTGTATTCCTTTCCCTTTTTAGTAAAGGCCAACATTCCATTTGTCTTCCCTATTGCCTGCTGAATTTGGGTGCTACGATTTTTGTGACTTTTGCACAAGGACTCCCAAATTCCTCTGTGCTACAGCTTTATGCAGTCTTTCTTTGTTTAAGTGATATTTAGCATCTCTATTCTTCCTACCAAAGTACATCACTTGAGATGAAACAAGAGTCAGAATGATTGTCAAATGATCTTACTTTAACATCAAAATTAAGTGTAACTCCCTATTTTGCAAAGCCCTCCACCAGGAGGTGCAGTGAACAGTGACTTGGTTTGACAGCCATCTCTATGGCACATTCATCATCATCAAAACTTAGTGAATTTAACCACAATGATTTTGGCTCTTGTTTTGGAACAATATATGAGCAGTTCAACTAATGTATAATTAAAATAACAGGAGGAACATTGGACACTACTAACTGTGTAAAATCCACCCAGTATGATATCTATCACCACAGGTAATGGTTTACACTTTAGCTTGTGTTAGACAACAGCCAGAATCCACTGACTGATTAAGCTACTCAGTATGGGTCAGGAAATTGAATGTGGAATTTTCCAAGGTTGAGGTTCCAAGGTTGTTTTTGCACTCGTTATGCAGACTTCACAGTAAACGGCTTCATCAGGAAAAATGGATTCAGGTGGGATCAATTATTCAGAAGAAGATGAAAATCATAGTAAATAAAAACTGAAAGAACTACGGATGCTGTAAATCGGAAACAAAAAACAGAAACTGCTGGAAAAGCTCAACAGGTCTGGCAGCATCTGTGGGGAGCAATCAGAGTTAACATTTGGGGAGTTCTGAGGAAGGGTCACTCGACCCAAAACATTAACTCTGATTTCTCTCCACAGATGCTGCCAGACCTGCTGAGCTTTTCCAGCAACTTTGGTTTTCGTTTATGAAAAATATAGTGTTGTCCATTGTATGCTGCAGTTACACCTCCTCACAGTGGTGCTGTAGTACCAACAAGAAGATGATTGTAGCAAAGAACTGCAGATGCTGGAGATCTGAAATAAAAATAGAAAAACAGAAAACTGTCCTTGGCTTAGCAGAACCTCTAACAGTGCGAGAAGATATAATGTATATAAAGTACTTGTTGTAAATGAAGAACTCTTGTTTTAAAAGGTCATGAACTCAGGCATCATACTTTTGGGACAGAAAATTCCCAAACTCACCCACACAACAGAACATACTCCTTCTCCACCCCTCCCCAACATCCCAATCTTTGAGGTCAGATTGATTACATGAAAAATATCTGAATGTAAATCAAAACACAATGGTGCATTTTATGTTAGTTAGATAGGTCAGAATCTGCAGAACTAAATCAATTCATTTGAAGGAAAAAAGGCAAAATAAAAATGCTGCAAATACATTCCAGAAAGTCACCAATCACAACTGGTGGAGAGATTAAGCACTTACAGCATCAAGCAAAGAGTGTTCTTCCAAAGATTATTTTCTGGCTCCTACATCAGTATTGATTAGTCAACAAGCCAGAGCAAGGTCAGTGTGACTGATCCATGATTAATATTGTTTTCAGACCAAAATATTTTGCTCATAAAGATGCTGCAATGGTAAGCTAATATTTACACGTGCACTGAGGGAGAGCATCTGGGATCTGAATGAATTGGACCAGCAACTTTATATCTCCTTAACAAATCAGATTAGAAGATTATGAAATAAAGTGCACAAGAACTAAGAAGGAAATGTAACTTAAAATTGTTTAAATCAATATTAAATCAGACAAGTAAAAGTAAAAAGAAGCAAAGAACAATTGGATTAAAAAAGGAAACAAGAGAAAGGAGTTTTTAAAAGTAGATTTTTAAAATCACCAAGGATGAAATTACATTCTGAAAGAATGATATTCCAGACTTTTAATTATCAATTTTCAGTGCTAGAGATGCTGTTTGGCAATAATAATAGATCAATTGTTAATGAGGTATTTAAACTTAAATTGACAAAACTCTACTTTCATTTTCATTTATGGGGTAGCATAGTGGCTCACTGGATAGCACCGCTGCCTCACAGAACCAGTAGCCCAGGTTCGATTCCACCCTTGGGTGACTGTCTGTGTGGAGTTTGCACATTCTCCCTGTGTCTGCGTGGGTTTTCTCTGGGTGCTCTGGTTTCCTCCCACAATCCAAATATGTGCAGGCTAGGTGGATTGGCCATACTGAACTACCCATAGTGTCCAGGGATGTGTAGATTTGGTGGGTTACAGGGGGATGGGTCAGATGCTCTGAGAGTCAGTGTGGACTTGTTGGGCCAAAGGGCCTGTTTCCACACTGTAGGGAGTCTAAGTCTAAGTCATTTGTATCTACGCACCAATACTACAATTTAATGCATTTAAATGATAGTTCAGACAATGAAAATGTATTTTCACGAGGCTAAGGATGGAGTGGTACAAATCAGATAGCAACTTCACACTTTGCCAGCAAATCGTGACTGAGTTTGAAGTACCCCCAATGCTAAATCCACAAAAAGCAATCATTGTCAGCAGACAATTTTATGCTGGGAGCATCACCAACTGATTCCAGTCTTTTGTAGTCTTTTCAGTATAAGTAACTAGATTGTTAATCATGTGTAGGGACAAGATTTCTGTACCATTTCAGCTTTCTTTCTTAGGTGTGGGCAGAGCTTGGGAGATCCAATCAATAGGCAGGTATTGGAGGTGCAGAGTGTGTCACATATTGAACAGACTCAGGAAGAACAATTTGAACAAAAATAAAAATACAGTGGATACTAGAAATGCGGAATTAGAAACATAAATCTTTTCAAGCATTCACTGCTGAGAGAGCATTTGTTGCAGAGAGAAAAACAAGAATTAGAGACTCAGGTCAATAACATTTTGTTGGAACTGAATTCAGCAAACATAAATGTTTTATAAGATATCAACGTTACAGCCCTCCTCACCTACAACATTATCAAGTTCATCCGATTTGATCTTATGGTTATGAGATTGTGTGTGTCTGGCAGCATTTGGTAAACCCAGTAAAACCAGGAGATTACAATGACTTTTCAGTCAAGTCCCTGTATCACTATTTCATTTTTGTTTTTCCTGACCGAATAGTGCCAGTTTACGTGATAATGACAATTTTAACTCTAGTATTTAAAGGGACGGTCCAACATGTAATTTGATGGATTTTGGGCAGGGAGCACAACAAAACGAATGGGCAGAATGGAATCCAGATATTCAAAAGCTGTAGCTCAAAAGGGATGCCTCCTTTGATCTGATGTCTGAAGCTGTAAGAGCCCACAGGATGGTATATTTCCCTAATGATAAGAGGAAGCAGCCTCCCCGAAACAAAGAAAATAAGGATGGAGATTGCTCATGTGGCCATCAGCAGAAGTGTGGTGTCACTCTCACTGGTTCATGCCAAAAGAATGGATCAAGCATGTCCATGAGGGTGAGAACAATGGCAGAGCCACTTAAATCCTGATGTGTGTATTACCCCAACTTCCACATACTTGCCATTTAAAGTCTATTTGAGTACATACCCAGACGGGAAAAAATACTGTAAAATCAACAGTAATACTGGACCTCCATTTTGAAATAGACAAGCTGAGCCAGACTCATAAGTGTCATTCCCAGGTTTTGCTGGTTCTTCCTTCTTTCACTTCTTGCTCTAATAGCTCCCTGCATTTCCTAATATTCCCACTGTTTATCCACTACCAAGGTAGAGAATTAGATGTGCCTCTTTAGGCAACCTGCAACTAAAAGCTGCAGAGGTGGAGACAATGAATATTAGAGGAGTGTCAATGTGTTTGGGTGTCAGCGGCACGGCAAACAATACTCACTAATCCTGACTTGACATCAGTAAGAAGAGAAATACAACCATACGTGTAATGATCACTTGACACAGTGACAGATTCACTGTTTATATTTATGTCTTTAATCTTCTCCAGGATCATCATGCATGCTACAAAGGGTGATAATGGTTTCTCAGATAAAGTCACACACTGAGTGCACCATCATGTGCAGATACTCACATTCAAAGGCACATAGTTTGGAAAGTTCAGCATTCATCTGGTAACTCACACATCACAAGTGAACATGAGCATATGGTGAAGATAGGGACAGCAGAGAGACTTTGTTGGAGATTTGGATAGCACTACCTGAGAGTGTAGTAGAGGCAGATTAAATTATGCCTTTAAAAAGTGAATTAGATGATTATCTGAAAAACCTTGCAAGATTTTGGAGAAAAGCTGGGAAAGTGGGACAAGTTGAGTTGCTCAAGCAGAGATCCAGCAAGGATATCACATGCTGAATGGCTTCCTTCGTGGGGTAGCCACTCTATGAGTCTATGAAACAAGTGTATTGAAAGTGTTTATTGATGGCTTGCATTCTATGAATGTCACCTTAAGAATGATGTATGATATCCCAGTATTGTTTGTTAATTACACCATGAATCTGCAGCAAAATGTTCTCCAGGTCAGTATTAGCTCATAAGAGTGGGTGGGCCACAAGAGGGACTATTGTGAAAGGGGGACTGGAATTGAGGACTTGGTTCAAGATGTTTCCAGTTTTCACCTATTGACCATTTCTTTTCGTCCTCACACTCTCAGTCATTACCCTTCCAGACCACCTCATGGTCCATGGTAAAACCTGCCTCTGCACACTTGCAGGCAGAGTCTTTGCCAGGAATGTCAGAAGGTGTCAGCTAAAAGCATCTCAGATGTTGGAGGAGGGTTCTGAACAGCCTGTCTCCACTCTAATGAAATCATAGCGGTTCTACCAAAGAGAAATGCAAAGAAGAGGAAGAGGGAATATTTGTAGGTACTCGATGGTGTGCACACGAGTGTGTTACATGTTGTTAGGTTAGTAGATTTGTTTTATTTTTGAGACTGATTTCCATGATGATCTTGTGTTGTCTTTTTTGGATGCTGACTGTTATGTAACCTTTTCACTTGTGATGAATAGTAAGTCATGAGTTCATACCAAGCATTGAGGGCCTGTTAAAGGGATCGTTGGTTGTTTGCAACAGTGTCTCATGCTTGCGGCAGGAATCAGTAGAAAAGTGGCTATTACATATAGCTGCCCAATGGATGGCCTGGTTAAACTTCAATGAATCTCTCAATGATGAAGACATCCCCTGCAAAGCCAGGCAGTAATAAACCTTACTGATGGTGCATTGATCACACCATGTTTGCCTCTTCCTCCTTGGAATCATTTAAAAAGCCTCTGTGCCCTGTACCTTATTCCTTTTGCAGGTCTGAACTTGTTGCAAAACTGTGTATGCAGCACTGCACATCACAGGCATTCTGGAGACCTTGGCTCCTCTAGCTCTATGCTAACGCCTGAAGACATCATCAGCTTGCCAATGAGTTGTTCAATTACACACTTGGTTAGCATAACATTCATCGTCTCATTCTGCATCTCTTTGCTTGGGTTGCTTACGCATATTTTAATTGGGATTTTGTGGTCTCCAAACAGGCAGCCAGTCAGTCTGTTAGAGAAAGTGAATTGCCAGAAGATAAAAGCATTGTAGCAGCTGCCTGGAAATCTTGTGCATACCCACATAAAGTTCTTGTTGTGGTTTCGCACTGTTGAAGTGGATGTCTTGCAACTGATAAATATTCTTGGGTGATTTATGGATGCCTTAATTATAACATTATTGCATTCAATGATATCTGCAGGGAGGTTTGCTGGTGCTACTTGGGAAGGTTTAAAGTAGAGTGGCACGGGGCTGGGAACCAGAGGAGTGGGTCAGCAAGTGGAGGGATTGAAGGGAAAGAGATGTTAGGGCCAGTCAGTCATAAATGAAGGACAGTCACAGACAGGTAAATGGGCACAATGGTACCAATGGGCTGAAGTGTGTTTATTTCAATGCAAGAAGTATTATAGGTAAGGCAGATGAGCTTAGAGCCTGGATCAGTGCATGGGACTATGATGTTGTCACCATTACAGAGACTTGGTTAAGAGAATGACAGGACTGCTAAACTGTCCAGGGTTTCATTGTTTTAGATGATAGAGGGGAACGAAAAAGAGGTGGAGTTGCATTACTAATCAGGGAGAATGCCACATCTGCATGCAGAGAGGACATATTGGAGGGTTCATCCACTGAGGTAATATGGGTGGAGCTCAAAAATAAGATGGGAGCAATCACTCTGATAGGATTATACTGTAAGCCCCCTAACAGCTACCAGGACATTGAGGAACAGATATGTATTCAGATTATGGAAAAATGCATTAACAACAGGGTTGTTCAAGTGGGTGACTTCAACTTCCTCAATATTGACTGTGACTCCCTTAGTCCAAGAGGCTTAGATGGGGCAGAGTTTGTTGAGTGCATCCAAGCGTGTTTCTTGAAGCAGTATGCGTGGACAGTCCAACTAGAGGAGGGGCCACACTGGATCTTGTATTGGCTCATGAGCCTGGCCAGGTGACTGACCTTTTGGTGCAAGAGCATTTTGGAAACAGTGATCACAACCTCTTAGGTTTTAAGACAGGTATAAATAAATAAGTCAAGACCTTAGGGGAAGGTACTAAATTGAGGGAGGGCAAATTATGTCAGTTTTAGGTAGGAGACAGGGAGTATTAATTGGGAGGAGCTGTTATCAGCCAAGTCCACATTTGACACGTGGGAGTTGTTTAAAGAGTTACTGATCAGAGTTCAGGACGAGCATGTTCCAGTAAGGAGGAAAGACAGAGATGGCAAGGAAGTTGTAAATTTAGTCAAAATGGAAATGGAAGCATATATAAGGTTTAGGAAGTTAAAGTCGGACAGGGCCTTTGAGGAATATAAAGAAAGCAGGAAAGAACTCAAGCAGGGAATTAGAACAGCAAGAAGGGGTCACGAAATGACCTTGACATATAGGGTTAAGGAGAATCCCGAGGCATTCTATGCATACATTAAAAACAAGGGGATAGCTAGGGAGAAGGTAGGACAATTATAACAAATTAAAACAATCTTTTATGTCTATCTGAGATATGATAGGATCTGGAAAGGAGCTCAGTTTACTGTCCCATTCAAAAGACAACAACACCAACACTGCAGCATTCCCTCAGAGTGGCATTGGAGTGCCAGCCAAGATTTCATATTGGAATTGCTGGCGTGAGGCCTTGACAGAGTGGATAGGAAAGAAACTATTCCCATTGGAGGAAGAGTCAAAAACAATTTAAGGTGCTTGGTAAACAACCAGAGGTGGCATAAGGAATTCTTTTTATGTAGTTAGTGGTTAGAATCAGGAATGTACTACCCGAGAGTCTAGTAGAGGCAGATTCAATTATGCTGGCATGAGGTTTAAATTCACAACTGTTTTGTCTTTTCTTCTTAGGAAGTCCCTCACGGTCAAGGATGACTTCCACACTAAAAATGAGTCCTCAGATGTCTGAGGAATCCAATGCACAACCTACTGTAATGTAAACTGTGGATTTATATCTCTATTTGTTAATGCTAGTTGGCTGCAAAATTGGATTTCTAGGGCTGAGCTAGTAACTGGTGGGTTTTTTCTGTCTGAAGTTAAGAATTAACTTGTAGGTATTTCTGACATCTTTAAAAACAACTTTTGAAGCCTGGCTGTAGAGTGAATAGTGTTTTGATGCACTGAATGGACTTTTGTTACTTTAGATTGCTTGCAATGCTTAATGGTAAATAATGGGGCCTCAAAGGTTTGTTACAGTGTTCTGGAATTTTTTTTTAAATGTTGTAGGAGATGCCTTGGATAAGAGAGAGAGAGAGAGAGAGAAAAACTGTAATTTTCACTTTTAGCTTTTAGTCCTGTGAAGACCTTGGAACAGTATTGCTAATATTTAGCAGTGCTCATGAGAAGGATATAGTGCATTAGGTCCTTAGAATGGAAAATCAGTGTTGGTTCCAGACTAGGTAAAAACCTGGAAGTGGTTATTTAAGTTGGGGGCAATGAAATTCTAATCTAGGATAGCTCCAGGAATAAACTGTTGTGATTTCAGTTTAAAAGCTGAATCCTGTGACTTAAACCTACTGAGATATTAGGTACAGCGATACTGCTGTACGATATGAGTGGCATTTGAAAAAATGCACCACAGGTGTTTTGGGGACCATGCTAAATCTGTTTTGTTTCTTTTCAATTTATAAAGGAGTTTTTTAGAATTAACGTGATTATTCCTTATCACATATTTACAGTTTTTGCATTTGTATTAGTTAGATTGTTTGAAATATTTTATTTTATCTACATTCTTATTGTAAAATAAAGCTTCTGTTTTGTTGATAAAACAAAATCTGCAGCATTGTGTGCTTATTATTCAATGTGCAGCCAGTTTGTTAAAACCAAAACAAAATACAATTTATCACACCAGCCTTCTGACTGGGATCTGACTTGTCTGGTAATACCATCTGCTGGGATTGTAAGGCTGCAATCTCTCTCACAGTGGTTTAGGGAATGTGACGGAGCATTGTCCAGGTTGCCGTGTACTTCTTTCTACGTCAATGTCTGACCTTAGGTTGCTGTCAGCAATGAGACTCAAGGCACACGGATTCTTCCCAAATGCTTTCCCTCCGGGAGGTTTTGGGTCAGGTTTGCCCAGGTCTCCATGGGATTGTTGCACCTTTTTGAGGAGGCTTTGAGGTTGTTCCTGAAACATTTCCTTTGCCCTTCTGGGGCTTGTTTGCCATGTTGAAGCTCCAAGTGGAGCACTTGTTTACGGAGTCTTATGCCAGGCATATGGATGACATAGTTTGCCTGGCGGAGCAGATTGACGGTGATAAATACTTCAATACTGGGAATGTTGGCCTAAGCAAGAACACTGACATTGGTGGGTCTATTCCGCCAATGAATTTGGAAGATTTTGCAGAGGCTGCACTACTGTTATTTCATCAGGGCTTTGAGATATCTGCTGTGCACAGTCCACTTCTAAACCATTTGGAAGGTGTGTATCACCTCAAAGTTTTGTCTCAGATATGAGAGTGCTACCCACTGAGCTACAGCTAACACCTTAACAGAGGCAGCAATTAACAAATTACTTTTCTGAAAAAGGAAAGGTTGCCATTTCTTTGAAAGGATAAACTAGTTGAGAAGGCAATCTCTAAAGCTGACTGCTAAATTAGTCCCTGCAATAAGGTCACATGCAAAGCAGCTAGGTAAAAGCAGAAAGATAATAGCATAAATAGAATCAATCCACACATTAACTCATTTGGACTAGGTTTGCTTTGCTCCAAATTCATGCTGCTTATTGCCTGAGGAAGGTGTTGTATGTGTTAATTGGGTAATTGGGGTAAATTGATTAATTAATGCAGTAGGAAGACCCCCTCCAACTCCCCTACTGCTCCCTCATCTTTGATGATCTGCATTATCATAAATGGGCTTTGAATGTACATTAATCAATGGGAAAACACGCAATTTACTCATTGTAGTTAATAGATGGGGGAAAAAAGGGTGATTTCAAACAGCATGAACCTGCAGTGTGGCCATATGGGCAGTACCATTTTTTTTCCCTTGCTGGTACCATTCTGTCACTTCGCAAAGCTGTGGCACTACAAACCTATGTTTCTGCATGTGCGTGGTCACTGCATCACCTAGTGGCAGTGATAACAAACTCAGCCATTCAGAAAAAGCAAAGGCTGGACATATTATTTATGCTTACAGAGAACAGATCCCTACATATGAATCTGTGCTGCTTTTGGCAAATGTAAATGAGCCATGTTATAAGTTCAACTGATTATTGTAAATTGATTGTTAGTGCAGCTACTAGTGCTATCAGGATTATTCAACAAGTGCCACCCAGTAGCAACATCATATTTAACAGATGATGTTGATATTGGGTTTGCAAGTGGGACTGGTTTATTATGGTCTGTACTTTGGTTCATCACATAGGCAAAGGAAGATGCTGTTTGACTCGATCAGCAAAACCCCAGGTATATTGTTCTCTGTACCTCAACCAACCCATACTTGCAAAACCTCCAAAAAAAATGCAAAGTTGTGATTTTCAATTACAGAGCAGTTGCTGAACATTCCTGAGTGTGCAAATAGTTGCACTGACAACTAATTTAAAATAATCAGTCGAGTTCTTAAGAAGGCTCATTAACACTTGCTAGTGGTAACACACATTCAAATGTAGGGGCCCGTTATCTGCAGATATAAAGGGTGCATTTATGCCTTTCACCTTTTCTTGCAATTACCTTGGAGCTTGTGGAACCTATTTAGGGTGGCACAGTGGTTAGCACTACTGTCTCACAGCACCAGGGACCTGGGTTCGATTCCACTCTCAGGTGACTGTGTGGAGTTTGCACATTCTCTGCGTGGGTTTCCTCCCACAGTCCAAAGATGTGCAGGTTAGGTACATTGGCCATGCTAAATTGCCTGTAGTGTTCAGGGATGTGTAGATTAGGGGAATGGGTGTGGGTGGGGTGCTCTGTTGGACAGTGTGGACTTGTTGGGTCAAAGGGCCTGTTTCCACACTGTAGGGATTCTATTCTATTCTATTCTATTGCTTTGCTCATGGCATCACCCCAGTAAGTTCTCTTGCAAACCAGTTAGAGTATTTTTCTTCTTCACAATAAATTATTGTGATTGTTTGAAATTTGGCATTCTTGCATTTATCCTGATTAATAAGGCAAAAAGCATTGGCAACATATCTCTCAATTTTTAAAAGGATTAAATAGCGGAATGAGGGATATAACGTACCAGTTAAAAAGTGCACCTTATACCAACCATGCTTTCATCTTTCAATTTTCCAACTAATATCTTAGTCCAGTTTTTCCAGATTGACCCATGTCTTTTCCCTAGCAATGTAACCAAAAGATCATGAGATACAGGAACAGAATTAAGGCATTTGGCCCATTAAGTATGCTCCACCCTCTGCTATTGACAACAAATAAATTTCCATTCTTCCAATCTCCCTAAGGTCCCACAGTCACCAACAGTTATTTGGGATTCCAAAGTCTTCCTTCCCGTAAAGAAAAATAACCTGCTGAGTTAAGTAATAATGTCAGTTATTCTTCTGTAAAAATGTATGCAATGACACGTAAACTGGCACATATATTCATTCGCACTTTCCAAAAAGTGTAAACATAAAGTGAATGTTTCCGTGCTACAAAACACAAAAAAGAAATTTGATCTTGTGAGATCACAAAAAACAATTGTTCCAGTTCCACTACCCACAAACAAGAAAGGTAATCTATTAGAAGGCCTAGAAGGCATGATCAAACTTATTTCATAGATAGTTCACAGAATCCCTACAGTGTGGAAACAGGCCCTTCGGCCCAACAAGTCCCCACCAACCCTCAGAGCACCCCACTCAGGCTCATCCCCTTATAACCCACTTAATCTACACATCCGTGAACAGTATGGGCAATTTAGCATGGCCTATCCACCTAGCCTGCACATCTTTGGACTGAGAAAGGAAACCGGGGCACCTGGAGGAAACCCATGCAGACACAGGGAGAATGTGCAAACTCCACACAGACAGTCGCCCGAGGGTGGAATTGAACCGAGGTCCCTGATGCTGTGAGGCAGCAATGCTAGCAACTGTGCCACCATGCTGCCCAAACGAGAACATGGATTCTCTGACTGGGAATCAAACCTGGGTTGCAGCAGTGAGAGCACCAAATCCTAACCACTAGACTACCAGGGAAAGCAAACATGTTTGCTGGAGTTTGAGTGATAAATCACTCAGCACGAAGTCATTTAAAACCTGCAAATTGTGGAAACATAGTTGGCAGCATTCAAATCTGCGTGGGGGATCCCCAATGGATTTCAAATCCATCGCCTTGACCACTCAGCCACGATTACTTGATTTCAAATAATATTAAATGATGATAAAGATTTCAAAAGATGAAATGTTGGTGCATAGAAGAATATATAATGGTCTTTACTGTATATAATAATGGACTTTATAAATAGACTTCATAATGGACTTTAAATTACCGGATTGTGCAAAGATTTCACATATGGATTGGCTCTTGATCTTAACTGGTGTTTGATTCTCAGAAAGACACCCTTTTGAATCAAATGTCTGCTGTTTTAAAAAATTCCTAAGGAGGGAGGCATTTTTAAGCAGCTTAATGGTGCAAACAGGACATTTTACGGTGCCAGAGAAAACGTCGGACACAATCATTAAAGCTTTTTGAGATTATTCAGATAAAGGTCACAGGCAACAATACAACAGAAGAGTGACAGACAGAAGGAATGAAGGTGAAGGCGCTTATCATACCCAGAAATCGCAAGAAGGGTCTAGGCCCGAAACGTCAAGCTTTCCTGCTCCTATGATGCTGCTTGGCCTGCTGTGTTCATCCAGCTCCACACCTTGTTACAACAGATGTCAAGATTGGAATAGCAATAATAGATTAGTTAACCCCAGAAATGCTCTGGAAAAATTAACAGGTGCTTTAAATGTGACTGTAAATATCAACATGGGATGAACTGTGTGGAAAATGAGTTTTCAAAACAACACGCGACACAAAATCCAGAAGCAAATAAATGAGGAAACTTGTACTACCAAATGCCTTAGTCTGGTAGTAGGTATAATAATTGTAGGTTAAATTTAATTGTGCTGTGATAGATAGTGATTGCACCTTGACAGTGTAATAGATTGGTTAAAATATTTAGATTCACTTGCTAGTAAGAATGCAGTAATATCAGAGAGTATGAGAATTCCATACTCAATTGCTCAATTTTGAGGATGACAGTACATTGAAGTTACGAAAAGGAAGATGATTCCATGCAAAATAACTGGAGTTAGCAACTTTATTAGTATTGATGCAGCCTGTAGCAAGATAGCCTTGCTGCTGAGCACACCTTCCATGAAAAAGGTTCAAATGAAACTCAAAGCATGGAACATGATGAAACAATTATTTTTGGAAAATTAATGGATCTACGGTTTACCCAACTGGGGAATTATTGCACCTCTTAAAACCTGAAATTTCTAATCAGGAATATTAAAACAGTCTCGATGGCTTGATAAGAATCTGAGGAATAAGAAAGAAATTGTATTAAAGTTACATGAACAGTTTCCTCAACCTTCTTGACACAAATTAAAATTCTCACTGAAGGATGCTGCTGTGGGTGATGATGAGTACACGAGGCTCAGTGAAGAGATTAGTGCAAAATGTGATGATATAGGTAACAAATATCAGATAACACTGCTACATCCCATTTTAAGTCTCCAATAGCTTGAGACTTTAATGGAGTAATAGCCATGGATTTAAAGGTATTAATTTTAATTTTACAATCTGCAGACTCATCACCCGGATTCAGTCTTTCCAAAGTACTATACGGCAAGGATAAAGCGTGATTGTAGATTAAGTCCTGTCCTATTCACTTTTAATGACTTTAAAGGACTGGCTAAACTTCTCACTGATGACAGGTAAAAAATTGCTCATAGTGAGTTTAGAGACATATGTGGACATTGTGGTCATGGACACCGCCACTGAAAAGTCACATGATGATTGATTAGGGTCTCCAGAAGATCTTAGCTGGTCAATCAAATTGCAAGTTAATAACTGCTCTGGCTTGGCAATCCTTGCAAAGAATTCATTTCAGATAGTTTGTGGCTGCAATCCTTATTGATTGGTCTGTGTGGGCAATCACAAATCACCTGCTATGCTGTGCAATAGTTCACCTGCCCTAAATGGGCCCACAATCATGTTCTTTTTCGTGTCCACTTGAATGCTTTGGTGAGAACAGCATTTATCAAGCTTGAAATCTCAGAAACAAAACCGAAGAGCTCAAAGGCATTGTAGTAGATGGTCTTAGATAAATTTTAATTTTGGGGATTTAGTATGCTATAAAGGAAAGTTATGAAGATGTGATGTTAAGATGGTGGTTTGCAAACACGGTAGTGAAACTATTGAAGTTCTTCACTGCTAATTAGGATAGATGACAAATGAAGGAAGACTGGAAAAATATGAATTCTCAGCCTGGTGGTTGATCTGATAAAGGGAAAACATACATAGAAACTTATGAATTACGAGCTAAATGGGCCATTCAACCTGCTCTGCCATTCAATAAGACTGTGGCTGATCTACTTATGTTTATGTTTTGAATTCCATGTTTTTATGTGCTCCTGATAACTTTTAATTCCTTTGCCTAAAAAGAATCTATCTACCACCATCTTAAAAATATTCAATGACTCTCCCTCCACAACCTTCTGAGGCAGAGTTCTAAAGTTGAAAAACCCTCTGGGGTTAAATAAAAACTTCACACCAGTAGCTAAAGAGTGATCCTGAATTTTTAAACTGTGCCCCTTCATGAAAACCACAGGTGAAAAGATCTTTTCCAGTATCCACCTTGTCAAGACTGTTCAGGATCTTATCTACTCCATCAAGTCAACCCTTACTCTTATAGACTGTCTTGGAAACAAATCCTGTCCAACCTTTCTTCTTCAGACAACTCACTCATTAAAGGTATGAATTTAGTGAAACTCCTCTGAACGGCCTCCAGAGCATTTACATCCTTCTTTAAATAAAGGTATGGCAAATCTGGACACAGTATTTTAGATGTGATCCCACCAAAGCCCTCTACAACTGAAGCATAACATCCTTACTTTTGGTGTCCAATTCCTCTAAAGGGTAGTGTTCTATTAGCTAATAACTTGCTGTATTTCCACACTGATTTTTTGAGAGTCGTACACTAGACCACCTAAGATCCCTCTAGGCCTCAGAATGCTGTTGTTCTCTGTTTAATTATTGATCTTTATCCTTAATTATAATCTGCTCTTGAGAAAAAGCCTTCAAATAGTGCAATTTTCTTTAGTGTATCATATCACGTTACCATTATTGAGTTTACTGAGTTCAAATTAGCTGCTATTTCCCAGATTGCAATGTTAACTATATTTCAAAAGTACCTAACCGACTATAAAGCGGTTTGAGATGTCCAAAGGTCACAAAAATTGCTATATAAATCTGAGTTTTTTTTCATTGTGTGCTTTTATGGAAAAAAAAGTCTTTCTAGCTCTTGTACTGTTTCTCCTGGCTTGGCGTAGTGATCTCCTGTGGCAGTCTGCTGGCATGGTGTGGAGGCTCCTCAGCCTGGCGTGGTGGTCTTCCGGCAGCACATGGTGGTCTGTTGGTGTGGCATGATTCAGAGTGGTCAACCGGTCTTGAGGTAATTCCAGAGCGATCTCCCAGCTTCATGAACCTCAAGGTGAAGCCCAGCATGGTCGAGGCTAGGTGACAGCATGGTCCAGCTTGGAAAACTGTCATTCTGAACTTTATATTTCTGCAATTTTGGACTTTCTATTTCTCTATTTTCTAAGATCTTTTAACTGAAGAAGCTGTACCTAGATAGCTTTTTACCTAAGAAGGTGCTGTAAGTGATGACATAGAAACTTTTCACTGTATTCATTTGAGTATATGTGACAATAAAGCTAATTCAATTCAATTCATCTTTCTCACCTTAACTTCAAATTATATGGCTCTGAAAACATAATATCTTCCAACAGTCACTTACAAGTTTTTATTTTCTTATTTTGGATCTAAGAAATCAACTTCTATTAATCTGAAAATTAAACTACCTTAGATCAAGTTATCTTTCACGGTCGATACAAAAGTAATGCATTATGAAATTACTTGATTATTTGTGTTCAAGAATGTTTACTGATATTACACTATATAATATCTCTCAAAAACATCCTAAGTTGCATAATGTGGAGTGCACTATGCTGTGCAACTGCTCTAGGTGACTGCGCACACTCCCATCTCCTATTATAAAGCCAACAAAGATTAAACAATTACCTTCCACAATTTATTTGATACGTTTTAACTACTCATTACCACTAAAAAATCACATTGATAAGATTCCTTGTAATTCTAATAATTGTTAACTGAGTCCAACTGCTCTTCTCTCTAGCCTATCGTTTGTTCCCTACACCATCCCCCTCCCATTTTTCTGCATATAAACTGTTTTCCCAGCCATCCGTTCTGAAAAAGGGTCACCGGCCTGACCGGCTGAGCTTTTCCAGCAATTTTGTTTTTGAGTCTAATTCTAAGCTTATTAACTCATAATTCTTTTGTTAATAATTCTTCCTGCATTCATCCACAACTCCTGGGTTTGAAAGCTGGCCAACATTTTCTGATCCCACAATTCGACTTAACAACCAAATGCTCTCCAGGGATTCTAAGTTGCAAGGTTATCATTGTTTCACTTAATTAGGATATTTGCGCAGAAAATAAAATCACATTTCCACATCAGCAAGGGATTGTGGAGCCTTTGTATACAATTATAGTGCAGCTATTCAGACTAGCAGCTGTAGACCGATGTGGTCAATAAAGACAATATCGCTTACATACTTGGAAACAGGTGTAGAACTGTATCCTTCCATACTCAGCAATCAACCTAATGAACTTTCTCTGGACTGCCTCCAATGCCCGAATCTTTCTTTGGAAACGGGGACCAAAACTGTTCAAAGTATTCTGAAGTGGTCTAACCAGTGCCTTGTATAGCCTTAGCAAGACTTCCCTATTTTTATATTCAATTCCCAGCCATCCATTTGCCTTCCCTATAACCTGCTTTGTTTGCTACCATTTTGTGAGTTATACGTGAGGACACCCAACTCCTTCTATCCTGCAGCTTTCTGTAGTCTTTCACTATTCAAAATAATATTCAGCTTCTCTTTTCGCGCTGCCAAAGTGCATAACCTCACATTTTCCCACATCATAAATGGTGGCCAGCCTGTGATTCCCATCGCTCACAAGAGAATAAAAGTAAATCCCATCTGCCAAGATTTTGCCCTCTCACTTGACTTGTCTATATTCTTCTATAGACTCTGTGTTATCCTCACCATTTGCCTTCCTACCTATTCGGTGTTCATCTGCAAACTTAACAATAGTACATTCACTTTTCTCATCCATGTCAATAATATGTTTTATACCCACTTGTCTGTCCTTGGCATGCTGCAATGTTCCATCGAATCACAGCACAAACTGGAGGAACAACTTTTCATCTTCAGATTAGGTACTTTACAACCTTCTCGGTTCTGGGGAGTCCAGGACCATAGAAATATGGGAGGGGAGCAGAGCGAGGACAGGTGTGAGAGTGGATATGCAGCTGAGGGAGGATACAATCACAGCCAACAGAACTTATTGGGGACAAAAACCGAAGTTGCTGGAAAAGCTCAGCAGGTCTGACCTGCTAAACTTTAACTTCGGTTTTTGTTCCTGATTTACAGCATCCGCAGTTCTTGCGGTTTTTATTTAGATCTTAGTGGGGGTAGGGAATGCCCCATATTGAAAGGACGAGTCCCATTACTCAAGACCTGAGCAGGGACACATTTTAAAACCAAATTCTACCTACAAACAACCCATAAGTTGTCATTAATTAGCATCAACTTGGCAAAAGGAGACAGGCGCAGGCCCCGTCCTTACCCCTATAATTGTGGATGGGTCAGGGGGTCAAGGAATTCTGCAAGGAGAAATCTAAGAATCCTTTCCAAGAGATGGCCTAACCCCGAGCCCACGGTTTTCTAACTGCTCAGACAAAACTCCATGTGGCGGCCGAACGGGCCCAATTTTTCATACTCTCTGACTTTTTTTTGGCGTCAGCTGTGGCTCGGGGTATAAGATTGCGGATTCAAATCCCATGCATTCCGCGGTCTTTCTCGAACACGATGTATCAAGTATTGGGCAGACCTGCAACGAGACCGCAGTTGGAGTGCAGCGTATGTGCTGCAGAATCACGGATGGCGCTGGGTAATGTTATGTGTAGTTTCAGTGGTTGGTCAGCGGGAAGGGACGACGAGGATCCTTCAGCCCCCCCAACACCCACCCCCTCCGGATACGAGAGGTTTGACTACCGCACCATGCTGTGGCTGCAAAGAACGACAGTTGTTTTTCCGCTTGGACAAAGGAAAGGTCAATGACTTCCGCCCCGAGAGACCGGTGGCCCGATACTGTCTATGTATCAGTGACTGCGACAAAGGGACGGCTGAAGGAAAGGAGGGAAAATGGAGGGGTAGGGCCACAGCTGCGGGGTAAGAGGCTGCGCGCGCGAGTTTCGTAACGTACCCAGGCGGCGCGCGAGGAGCGGCGGTTGAGCGCGCGCGCGCACGTGCTCACTTGAGCTGCCTCTGAGCGCGATTTGTGTATATGTGAGCGGGAGCGAGCGTGATCGTGTTTTCCAATCGGCCGCCCCTCCTCTCAGCGGGCAGCTCGCGACCCCCGTCAACAACAACAGCAGTTGACAACGGAGACCGACTTCGGAAATGACACATTGGAATGTACGCGAGGGTCAGTGTCAGCAGCATCTGGTTTCTCAGCTCAGCATCAGTCTAGACACGGCGTAGGTCAGTCTGCTTCTGTTCCAGTAACATATTTGTGTCTCTGTCTGTGTGTCTGTCTCTCTGTCTCTCTCCCCCTTCCTCCCTCTCACTCGCGCACACACACCGGCGTCACGTCGCCGCCCTGCGGGCCCCAGGCTTTCTTTCGTTTCGTGAAGCTGCCGGTTTAAAAGCCTGTCTGTCGGGATGAAGGGGGGTTGGCCAGGACTTGAGAAGATGATTGCGGGAGGAGCCATGGAGGGAGGTAATAACAGCTCACCCTGCTATGTTTCGGCGACTGTCGCGTCGGTTTGTAATGGGTGTCCGCGCTGTGGCACATCACTTGGTCAAATGTTGTCTTGATATCAAGGGCAGTCACCCTGTCCTCCCCTCCGCGAGGCAGTCCCACTCGGTGATGGCTAGGAGCTTTGTGTCAATTCCCTATTATTTAGTCCTGTTTCAACGAACCCTCCAGGTCTGGGCTGATGATTGAAATGATTTATTGCACAGTTTAATGAAAAGAATCTAATTACTTTTTGTGTAAGTTTGCATGCCAACACACAACCTCAATCATAGATGCATTTCAAAATGGGTAGATCTGTGCCATTTAACAGTGTATCTGTTGGCATGCTAACGATCGATTAACATCCGTTCAGTTCTGCACACCTAAATCATTCTTTTTTTGACACGAAATGAAGTTCATGAAGTCTGGTGACAGTAAATTGTCACTTTTGTAAGTTCAATTTTTGGCTTTAGTTTTGAAATCTAACAACATTTTCATGTATAACAAATACATCTTCGTTAAAGCTAGATATTTTCTAATCAACCTGTACCGAGAGGTAATGATACCCCTCTGGAGCAGATGGGACTCGAACCTAGACCTTCTGGCTCAGAAGTGTAGACACCACTATTGCCCTGCAGGAGTCCTTTCCCCATTAAAACTATTTTTATTCGCTCACAGG
This sequence comes from Ginglymostoma cirratum, assembly GCA_024137785.1. NCBI lineage: Eukaryota > Metazoa > Chordata > Chondrichthyes > Orectolobiformes > Ginglymostomatidae > Ginglymostoma > Ginglymostoma cirratum. The sequence goes on from JAHRHZ010000100.1 coordinate 6,162,098, forward strand.
ATGTGGACAGTGCTGGCTGGGCCAGCATTTATTGTGCATCCCTAATTGTCCAGAGGACAGTTAAGAGTCAATCACATTGCTATGGGTCTGGAATCATATGTAGGCCAGATCAGGTAAGGATGGCAGTTTCCTTCTCTAAAGGACATTTAGTGTTCCCCTGATCCATTTCTCCTGAACTAATGGTTGACCTTTTTGATAGATAAAATGTATTAGATTTTGGTTGCAGTCGATCCTTAAGATGATAAACTCACGACAGTATCTCACAATTTCAATTATAAATCATGACTTGATGTGCTTGACTTACACTGGAAGTGGGAGAAACCACATAATCAGAAGTTGATTATAAATATTGTTTATTCTTATGAATGCAAATTGATGCATTTTTACTGTTTTGATATATTTGCATTATTGCAAAGCAGTAATATTTGCACTGACTGAAAAGTGCTTACTTTGTTAGTGACCACTTTAATCTATGGTAGCAACTCTGTAATGCTATACAGCTGCTCCATTGAAGCACTGTTGTTTTTTTTTTGTCCATCAGTCTATGTTGTTGGTAGTTAGGACCCTGCTGGAGATGAATTTAAAAGTTGGTTAGTCCAATTCTAATGAAAATAGCTTTTGTCACAAAGGGAGTTTTTTCCACTGATAGATTAAGGATACTGTTGAAGGCCAAGATAGCGCTGAGTTTGGTTTTCTCAAAACTTCATGAAAATTGAAAAATCTGTAACTAGCAAAATAACCTTAGAAAAATATAGGAACAAAAACAAAGTTGCTGGAAAAGCTCAGCAGGTCTGGCAGCATCCGTGGAGGAGAAAACTGAGTTAACGTTTTGGGTCCGGTGACTCTTCCTCAGAATTGATGGTGGCTGGGAAAACGTCAGTTTATCTGCAGAAAATAGGGAGGTGGGTGGGGTAGGGAGTAAACAATAGGATAGAGCCCAAAAAGAGAGACAGTTGGACAGACAAAGGAGTTGCTAATGATCAGGCTGGGAAGGTGACTAGTTGTTAATGGGGACTGTTAGTGACTAACAACAGGGGGTATGTAGTGGCAAGCTATGTGGTAACAAGGCCTGGTGTGTGGGGTGGGGGGCTGGGACATGGGAGAGTTTAGGCCCTAAAATTATTGAACTCGGTATTGAGTCTGGAGGGCTGTAGGGTCCCCAAGCGGAAAATGAGGTGTTGTTCCTCCAGCTTGCGTTGGGCTTCACTGGAATGCTGCAGCAAGCCAGCGACAGAGATGTTGGCCAGGGAGCAGGGTGGTGCATTGAAGTGGCAGGCAACAGGTAGTTCAGGGTCTTTTTTGCGAGCAGAACATAGATGTTCTGCGAAGCAGTCGCCGAGTCTACGCTACGTTTCCCCAATGTAGAGGAGACCACATTGTGAGCAGTGAAAGCAGGAGACTAGATTCTGGGAAGTGTAGGTGAAATGTTGCTTCACCTGGAAGGTATGTTTGGGCCCTTGGATACTGGGGAGGGAGGAGGTAAATGGGCAGGTGTTGCACCTTTGGTTACAGGGGAAGGTGCCGTAGGGCTGTGGGGAGGTGTTGGAGGGTGAAGGAAGTGTGGACCAGGGTGTCCCTAAGGAAATGGTCCCTAAAGAAGGCGGACAAGGGAGGGGAGAGGAATATTTGTCTGGTGGTGGCATCTTGCTGGAGGTGGCGGAAATGGCGTCTGATGATCTTCTGGATGTGGATGCTGGTGGGATGGTAGGTGAGGATAAGGGGAACCCTATCGCTGTCGCGGGAGGGAAGAGAAGGGGTGAGGGCAGAAGTGTGGGAGATGGGTCAGACCCGATTGAGAGCCCTGTCGACAACAGGGAATCCAGCTTGGAAAAATATAGTTGTCTCTTGGATGTTTCTAACATCTCTTGTCCTTAAGTGCAAGACTCACAGATGTTTTCTGTGTATCGATGATCAGCCTATTCTAAACTTGAAACTTGACTAAAAATTGAAAGAATCACGGATGCTGGTAACCAGAAACAAAAACAGCAATTACTGGGAAAATATCAGCAGGTCTGGCAGCATCAGTGGAGAGAAATCAGAAGTGTTCATAAGAAGGGTCACTGGACCCGAAACGTTGGCTTTGATTTCTGTCCACAGATGCTGTCAGACCTGCTGAGTTTTTCCAACAATTTTTGTTTTTGTTTTTGTTTCTTAGAAACTATCGGCTTTCTGTGAATAAATAAACTTTAGTCATTTCAAAACTTCTAAAATTCTTAAATGCCTTGCTGTTTTGAAGATAATAAAACATTCCTCCTGATTTGTTATGATCTGAAGTGCTTTATCAACACATATCATTACTTGAATATAAATTTAATTAATGAACAATCAAATGTTTCTTGCTTTTGAATTTTTTTTACTTTGAAACACCAACTTAGTGAGTGGATGACACTTGCGTTGAAGTCAGAAGGTGTCTGTTCAGAACTTGAACACATGGTAGAGTTACCATTCTAATATTGAGTAACTGCTGAATTGTCAGAGGTGCTTTCTTTCATAATCAGAGATCCCATCTGCCTAACCAAATCAAGAAGTCATCCAGTTGAACATGCTACTTCCATCCCTCCCATGTCAAACAGATGAAATGGTCATTAATTTAATGATATTTGAGACCTTGCTGGACGTAAATTGGCTGCAATATTTGTTCCAAGTTAGGATGGAATGTTGCTTGGAGGAGGAACTTGCAATTGGTGGTGTTTCCATCCATCTATAGCTCTTGTCCTTCTAGGTGGTAAAGGTTGTGGGTTTGGAAGATGTGGTTGCTTGAACTGTATTGAGATGCTGCAGTGCATCTTGTTGATGGCATATAATAGCAGCAGTGCACATGCGTCATTGGTAGAGAGAACTTTTGAGGTGGGGAATGGGTAGCCTCTTAAATCTGCTGCTTTGTCCTGAATGTTGTAAAGCTTGTTCAGTAACACATTCTCCTGCACTGATGCTTTGAGCCCTGTCATTGGACAAGATTTGGAGAGTCTGGAAGTGTTATGTGCTGTAGAATTCCCTGATTTGCTCTTGTAACCACTGTACTTTTATGGCTTGCCCAGTTCAGTTTCTGGTCAATGATGACCACCAGGATGTTGATCAAGGATTCTGTGATGGTAATGCTACTGAATGCCACGGGGTGATTCTCTCTTGGTGGTGATGGTCTTGAGGGGAATGAATGTTACTTGCTGCTTATCAGCGCAAGCTCGAATGTTGAATGCAATCATTAGTGGTCAATTGGGAATAATTTGTAAATTACCCTGGTGCTGCTCCGAGCATGCTATCAACCTGGTCAAGCTACCAAACAGGACCAACTGAGCTCTAAACAGCAAGTGAAGGGTGAAGCTGTAATATTTTTTCTTTATTCATTCACGGGATGTGATTCGCAGGTGTCACTGACCATCTGTAATTGCCCAGAGGTAGTTAAGAGTCATTACGTTGCTGTGGGTCTGGAATTACACATAGACCATACTGGGAAGGATGATTGTTTCCTTCCCTGAAGGGCATTAGCGAACAACGTGAGTTTTTCCTGACAATCGACCAATGGGTCATGGTCAACCTTTAGACTCTTAATTCCAGATTTTTTTTGTTGTTGAATTCAAATTCCACCAAGTTATTGCAGAATTTGAACTCAGGTCCACAGATCATTATCAGGGTCTCTGAAATAATTGTCTAGCAATAATACCACTATTTTAACTTTTTGAATAGATTTGTAGTTTTGGTTGTGGATGTTGGTCCAACAGCATCAAAGAAGAAATACAGCAAACCAGAAGACAGACAGTGATCCCAACATTGACGAGAAGGAGTGAAATTAACACTTTTAACAAATCAGAAAGGAAGGCCCGAAAAGGACGCAAACATTGTAATACTACCAGCAGACAAAGGGTGCATAATGGTAATATTAAACAAATGAGACTACCTCTCCAAAGCACAGACACTTCTAGCTGACGAGAACACATACTGGCAAGCGCAGAAAGACCCAACGCCGCAACTAGGCAACAAGATACTCAATGCACTCGAGATTCAAACAGATTACCTAAGACTGAAACCAGGAGGAACTAACACACGCACACCTCCCCCCCCCACCCCCCCACCCCCCCAATTCTACGGCCTCCCAAAGTTATGCAAACCAGAAGTACCCCTCAGACTCATAGTCCCCCTGCCAGGCACACCATCACATAGTTTAGTCAAGGAGTTACAAAGTAGACTAAAGCACCTCATCAGTAAGTCACCCCACGCCATCCACTCAGCCCGAGAGTTCCTCAATTCCATCAAGGACATAAGAATAGACAATGAGGAGACATGATATCGTTTGTCGCTACTGCCCTATTCACATCGATAGACATACGACTAGCAAGAGAAACACTGGCAACACTACTAAAATAAGAACAAGACCCAAGTGACAGCATCTCCACAGACAACATGTTGAAGCTACTGGATCTATGCCTCACTACCCACTTCACCTTTAACAGCCAAATATTTGAACAGATCAATGGGAGGACCTATCTCTGCACTAATAGCTGAAATGGTGATGCAGAGACTTGAAAGCGTCGCCCTTCCGTTAAGCCAACCGAAACTATGGATACGATATGAGGATGACACCTTCGTAATTATTAAATGGACCAAACTAGAGGAGACACACAAATTAATAAACAACACTCTCACTGGGATCAGATTCACCAAAGAAGAGGGAAAAGAACAAACAGTTCCCATTCCTGGATGTCATGGTGGAACACAGGACCAATGGGGAATTCCTAACGAAGGTACACAGGAAAGCCACACACACACTGATCAAGTTGAATTCCAACAGCAACCATCCTAACACCCACAAACACAGTTGTGTGAAAACACTATTTAAATGGGCAATAACACATTGCAGCAACACAGAACTACGCCAAAAAGAAGAAGAGTATCTCATCCAAGTATTCAAGGACAACAGATACCCAAAAAAGACTGGGTCAGAAGATGCCTATTATACGAGCGACACCGGGAAGACACTGCACACCATGACACACTGGTCATGCGACCTTACATCAACAACACATCTGAACTGATCACAAGACTCCTATGACCACTGGGGATCAGAGTAGCACACAAACCCACATCAACCCTACGCCAACTGCCAAGCCGAACTAGAGACCCGTTACCTGCTATGGACAGGACCAACGTAATGTACAAGATCCCATGCAAAGACTGCGACAAACGTTACATTGGACAGACAGGAAGAAAATTAGCCGCAAAAAGACATGACCAACACTCGCTCCCCTCCATTCACATGGATAAGGAAAACCACCAATTTGATGGTGACAACACCAGGATCCTGGGACAGGCCGAGCAGAGACAAGCATAGGAATTCCTAGAGGCCTGGTTCTCCATTAAGAAGGCCATCAACAAATACATAGGATCCAGCTCTATATATACTCCACTGCAAAGGAAAACTGGCAATGAGGTAACCCAGCTCAACGGACACCAGCGTTTAAATAACAGGCGGGAAAACACAACAGCGCTTCATCGGAGGCACTGATGGTGTTACCCAGCAGGATAATGAAACATCTGCGGAACAGTTACCCAGCCCGGTGAGCCAACCAACCACAAACAATACCACTAGGCTGTCCCCTCTCCTGATCTATGTTCTGCAGGCCTGCCACGTAGACTTTTGTTGTTGTTTTTTCATTCACTTGTGGGATGTGGGCGTTGCTGGCTGGCCAGCATTTATTGCCCATCCCGACTTCCCCTTGAGAAGGTGGTGGTGAGCTGCTGCAGTCCACCTGCTGTGGGTCAACCCACAATGCTATTAGGGAGGGAATTCCAGGATTTTGACCTAGTCACAGTGAAGGAACAGCGATATATTTCTAAGTCAGAATGAGTGGCTTGGAGGGGAACTTGAAGGTGGTCATGTTCCCATATCTCTGCTGCCTTTGTCCTTCTAGATGGAGGTGGTCATGGTTTTGGTGTTGCCTGACAGTTTTTTGGTGAATTTCTGCAGTGCATCTTTGTAGTTAGTACACACTGCTGCTGCTGCTGCTACTGAGCATCTGTGATGGAGGGAATGGACGCCTGTGGATGTAGTGCCAGTCAAGCAGGTTGCTTTGTCCTAGATGGTGTCAAGCTTCTTGAGTGTTGTTGAGGCTGTACTCATCCAGGCAAGTGGGGAGTATTACATCACATTCCTTACTTGAGCCTTGTAGATGATGGGCAGGCTTTGAGGAGTCAGGAGGTGAGTTACTCGCCACAGTATTCCTAACGTCTGACCTGCTCTTGTAGCCACTGTGTTTATGTGGTGAGTCCAGTTGAGTTTCTGGTCAATAATAACCCCCAGAGTGTTGATTGTGGGGGATTCAGTGATGGTAACACCGTTGAATGCCAAGGGGCCATGGTTAGGCCATCTCTTATTTGTGATGGTCATAGCCTGGCATTTGTGTGGCTTGAGTGTTCCTTGCCACTTGTCAGCCCAAGCCTGGACATTGTCCAGATCTTGTTGCATTTGAACACGGACTGCTTCAGTATTTGAGGAGTCACGAATGGTATTGAGCATTGTGCAATCATTGGCGAATATCCCTACTTCTGACCTTATGGAGAGAAAGTCATAGAAGCTGCTGAGGGTGGTTGGGCTGAGGACACTACTTTGAGGAACTCCTGCAGAGATAATTGACCTGTAATAACCCAACCATCTTCCTATGTGTCATGTATGACTCCAACCTCTGGAGATCTTGACCCCTGATACTCATTGCTGTGAGTTTTCCTAGGGGTCCTTGAAGCCACACCTGGTTGAATGCAGCCTTCATGTCAAGAGCTGTCACTCTCATCTCATCTCATCTCTGGTTTGGATCAAGGCTAAAATGAGGTCAGGAACTGAGCGGCCCTGGCAGAACCCAAACTGGGTGTCGGTGAACAGGTGCTGCTTGGTAGCACTGATGATGACACCTTCCATCACTTTACTGATGATTGAGAGTAAACTGTTGGAGCGGTAATTGGCTGGATTGGATTTCTCCTGCTTTTTATGTACTGGACATAACTGGGCAATTTTCCACATTGTCACGTAGATACCAGTGTTATAACTGTACTGGAACAGCTTGCCTTGGGGAGCAGCAAGTTCTTCAGCACTATTGCTTGGAATATTGTCAGGGTCTGTAGCCTTGGAGTATCTAGTGTCTCCAACCATTCCTTGATATCATGTGGAGTGAATCAAATTGGCTGAGGACTGGTATCTATAATGCTGGGGACCATTGGAGGTGACTGAGATGGATCGTTCACTCGGCACTTCTGGCTGAAGATTGTTCTGAAAGCTTTGGCCTTATCTTTTGCACTGATGTACTGGGCTCTTCCATCATTGAGGATGGGGATATTTGTAGAGCCGCCTCCTCCAGTGAGTTGTTTAATTTTCCACCCCCATTCATGACTGAATGAGGCAGGACTGTTTAGCTTAGATCTGACCAGTTGGTTGTGGGGTCGCTTAGCTCTGTCTATCACTTGCTGCTTGTGCTGTTTTGACATGCAGGTAGTCCTGTTTGGTGGCTTCACCAAGTTGACATCTCATCTTCAGATATGCCTGGTGCTGCTCCCAGCATGTCCTCCTGCTCTCTCCAATGAACAGGGTTGATCCCCTGACTTGATGGTAATGGTTGAGTGGGGAATATGCCAGGTCATGAGGTTACAGACTGCTGCTGTTGGATCCCCAGTCTTGAGTTGCTAGATTTGTGTGAAGTCTGTCCCATTTAGAATGATGATTGTGTTGTGTGACACTGTGGAGGTTATCCTTAGTATGAAGGTAGGACTTCATCTGCACGGTCCTCCACAAGGAGGACCGTGCAATGGTCACTCTTATTGATACTGACGTGGGATAGATACAACTGCAGCTGGCAGATTGGTAAGGATGAAGTCAAGTATGTTTTTCCCTCACCACATGCTGTAGCCCCAGTGTAGCAAGGCCTGGGTAACGCCCAGTTTTGGGCTGACAAGTGACATTTGTGCTATGCAACTGCCAGATAATGACCATATTCTGCAAGAGAGAATCTAACGATTGTACTGTGTTGCCATCACTCTTTCCCTGTCCCCTATCAACATCCTGGAGGATACCACTGATCAGAAATTGGACTGGATTAGCCATATAAATACTGTAATCACAAGAGCAGGTAATAGGACACTGACCTGAGGAACATCTGCAGCTATGTCCTGAACTTGATTGACTTCCAATAACTATAATCATCTTCCTTTGTGCTCGCTATGACTCCAATCAGTGGAGTTTCCCCTGATTCCCATTGACTTCTGATTTGCTGGTTTCTTGTTGCTACACTTAGTCAGATGCTGCCTTAACGTTAAGAGCATCCCTGTCATCTCACCTCTCGGAGTTCAGCACTTTGTCCATGTTTAGATTAAGGGTGTCATGAGGTCAAGTTTGAGTAGCCCTACTAGGACCTGAACTGAGCATCAGTGAGCAGGTAGTTGCAGTTTTACTGTCCTTTTTTGATTGCATTGTCGACTACCCTTTCTGTGACAGTCGTCGATTAAGGGTAGTTTGATTGGTTAGTATTTGGCTGATTTGAGTTTGTTCCTTTTTTGTTTGTGAACAGGACATACAATGGCAATTTTCCACATAGCTCAGTAGATGCCAGTGTTGTATTATTTATATGGAGCAGCTTGGCCAAAGGGCAGCTCTTTCTGGAGCAGAAGCCTTTAGTTCACTTTCTAAGGTGTTGACAGTATAGGGTATAGTTGACAGTATAAAGGTATAGCCTTTACAGTATTCACTGCCTTCTTATTATCATGTGGAGTGGACTGAAGTTTCTGTGATTTTAGCATTTTCGGAAGAAGGCTGAGATGGGTCATATACTTAAACTTCTGTCTGATAGTTGTAAATGATTCACCCTTGCCTTTTGCACTGATATGATGAGCTGCCGAGTTATTTGAGAATGGGGATGTTTGTGGAGCTGTTGCCACCTGTCAATTATTTAGTTGTCCACTACTATTCAAGACTGAGAGATAGTGGGAACTGCCAATGCTGGAGAATCTGAATTCTGACCCTTCTTCAGAAAGGGTCCAGACCTGAAACGTCAGCTTTCCTGCTCCTCTGATGCTGCTTGGCCTGCTGTGTTCATCCAGCTCTTCACCTTGTTATCTCACCATTCAAGACAGGATGTGGCATGATTGCAGAACTTGGATTTGATCTGTTGGTTGTAGAATTGTTTAATTTCGTACACTGCATTCTGCTTCCACTGTTTGACGTGCAGGTAGACCTGTAGTAGTTTCACCAGGTTGACATCTCTTGGTTTTAGGTCATCTTGAGGCTGCCCTAGGCATGGCCAACTGCAGTCTTCATTGAGCCAGGTTTGATCTCCAAACTTGATGGTAATGGGAGACTGGGGAATGTGTTGGCCCATGAAATTGTAAATTGTGGTTGAATAGAATTCTGCAGTTGTGGCCCACAGGAGCTCATGGGTCTTTAGCAGATGGCTCAGGGGAGGCAATGGCCTGGTGGTGTTATTTTTGGACTGTTAATCCAGAGGCCCAGATAATATTTTGGGGACCCATGTTTGAATCCTTCCAAGGCAGATGGTGAAGTTTGAATTTAATAAAATATCTGGAATTCAGGATCTAATGATGACCATGAATCCATTGTTGATTGTTGTTAACCCATCTGGTTCACTAATGTCCTTTTAGGGAAGGAAATTGTCATTCTTACCTGGTCTGGCCTACATGTGACTCCAGACCCACAGCAATGTGGTTGACTCTGAATTGCCCTCAGGGCAATTAGGAATGGGCAGTAAATGCTGCCTAGCCAGTGATGCCTTCATCCCGTTAATGAATAAAGGAAAATAAATCATGACACTAGTAATTCAGAGACCGGACTAATGCTCTTGAGACACAGATATAGCTCCCATCACAGCAGCTAGGGGCATTTAAATTTAGCCGTAGTAAAACTTGGAATGTAAAGCTAGTTGCTGTACTGGTGACCATGAAGCTGTCATTGTTGTAAAAACTTGTTTAAAATCTGTTGTCATGGTGATTCATTAATGCCCTTTTAGAGATGGAAATATAACACCCTTCTGGTCTACATCTGACTCCAGACTGACAGTGTGGTTGCCTCTGAAGTGCATTGTCATCTCTGGTGGGTATGCCCTGCAGTTGGGACAGGACGTACTGGAATAGTACAGGATATATTGGAAGTGATGATCATATTTGGGACTCTAGAAGATATGATTTAGTGAGTATTACTATGTCAGGATATTGCTTAACAAATCTGTGGGATTTGTTTCCCAATTTTGATATAAACCCCCAGATATTTATAAGCAGGACTTTGTACTGTTGACAGTGCTTGGTTTGTGTTGTTTCAATGCTGGGAGGTCTGTCTGGTTTCATTTCTCTTTAAATTGCAGAATGATTTGGTACAACTGAGCACCTTGCTAGCCACCTCGGAAGGCATTTAAGAGTTAGTCACGTTGCTGTGAGCAGTTAAAGATAGCAGATTTCCTTTCCTGAAGGACATTAGTGAGCTAGATGAGATTTTATGACAATCAAAGGTAGTTTAATTCCACATTTAGGAAATGAATTTGAAGTTAATTCACTGAGAATATTTTAATTGAGTGGGTTGGAGAATTGTGCAGTTAATCTTTTGCATAGGAATACATCAAATAGCATACATAAACCATTTTCAGTACCAATTTTAGTTTTAGGTAGCAGAGCCAAGCAGCTGCACAAAGAATTCATACATAAACTAAATACATATCTTGTAAGCATTGCAGAAAATTGTACAAGGTCTATTAGGTCTTCAATTTAGATTATTTATGGAATGTTAGTTGTGTCTTCAGTTAATCATATTTTACACAACATTGAAGCATATTTAGTCAAATCAAATGTATCCGTATTTTGTCTGCAGTTAAACATGGAATTTCACAATCGCTTCTCAGGGTATCAAACTCAAACGTCAATTTAAAATTATTTGTACACAATAACAAATTGTATGTTATATGATATCTTTGACATAGAAATAAAATCCCAAGGTGCTTGAAAATAAAATTCAGAGCTGAAATGGGAGGTAGGTGAGATGATAAAATTTTGTCAATGAGATAGGTTTAAAGGAGCCTCTTGGAGGAAGTTATCGAAGTGATGAATCAAAAAGGTTTGTGGAGAAAATTTCAAAGTGTGGGAATTAGACATTCTTGGAGACCTTTTGTGGTGGTATCATACAAGAGCAGGAACTAATGGAAAAGGGATTTGTGCGGTAGGAGGATGTTTTCAAGGTTTGAGAAGATTGCATAGGTATATAGAGGTGAAGTCATGAAGGGATTTAAACACAAGGTTGATAATTTTATGAGGTACTTGTAGACAACCGGGTTTAGATTGAGTGGAAGTTTACAGGAATTGAAAGCTGCGAGGGCAGTTAAGGGAGCACTTTAGTAGTAGACCTGGAGTTGACAGCATTTTCAGAACATTTGAGAAAGACAATGGGCTTAAGAATATTGTGACTCCCTTCTATGCTGTTCTTTGACATCCAGGGAGGGACTTTGGAGCTAACCCTGCTAGTGTGGAATGAAAAACTATTTATTTTGATGCTGTGGCCGTGATGAGGTAGTTGAGTATAAAATGAGTCCTGTTGAGCTGGACTTGAGGAATGGGTTTGGGCCTTTTGGTATGGCCTGTTTCAAAGATTTGCAGAGAAGTTGATGAGTGATAGTGTACCACATCAGGGGATATCATTTATGACCGTGGTTCATATTTTCTTTTTGTGAAAGACGTAGAATCGTGATTGGAACGATTTAGCTTAGGAGTTATGGGAAAGATTGTGGGTTGGGAGACAAAACACATTTTAAGACTTCAGACAGGAGAGATGAGAGTTGGAGAATATTTTACAAGGACTGGGGAATTGAGCATGGATTTTGAAGAGGGAAGTTTGGAAGCTGGTACCTTTCAAAAAAAAAAGGAACAATTTAAGATGGAGGCTGGGAAGAGGCTGTAGTCATCACTTTTGTGGGAATGAGGTTGACAGAACAGTTGAATGCTCTTACTTTGTAATTTTCAATGTCATCAGTGAAATGGTCCCAGTGCTTTAAGTCTCTCTTTGAGATTCACATGCTTAGTATCATGCTAGTAAATCAAACATTGTGCTTTTTCATGGGTTTTGTGCATTTTGTTTGGTTATGTACATTTAAGAATACACACAAGGGAGGCGAAAGCCGTGTGGTATTAATCCGGAAAGTCGGCTAATGTTCTGAGGATTGGGGTTCAGATCCTTCCATTGCAGATGGTGGAATTTGAAATCAATTTTAAAAAATCTAGAACTAAGTATCTACTGAACAGCTCGACCATTGTAGATTGTTGGAAAAATCCATCTGGCTCACTGATGTCCCTTTTAATGCCATACTCGCATCGTCTGTCCTACATGTGAATCAGATGGTCAGCAGTGTGGTTGACTGTCAGCTGCCCTCTGAAATGGCCTTGCAAGCCACTCAGTCATATCAATTGCTACTGTAGTGATTGAAATGAGGTCAGCCAGATGGACCTCCTAGGAGTTCCCTGATTGGAGCAGACTAATAACCGCAATCAGGGAGACCTGGTTGACATAAAAGGTTGAATGTCAGCCACTGTAGTGGCAGTACTGTAGTCAAACAATGGGAATTTGTAAATTTCATTTGGTGATGGAATACTAGCCTCTGTTTGGAAAGATTGACTCATTTGACCCTGTCATCCAGGATTGGGACCAGTATGTGGAAAGAAAAAAATTTTTGGATAAACAGCATTGTGGCAAATGAAAAATAATGCATAATTCTCCTGATAGAAAAAGCTGCAGTTCCACAAGCTATCATTTTAGGAGCCTAAATTTTCCTGAGATACCACATACTACAACCTTTCATCAATTGACTGAAGTAGTTAAGTAATACTATGACCTCAAGCCACCTCTAATTCTGAGATGCCATCAGTTTTACTCAGTAATTCGAGAACCAAGGGAATCCATATTAGGGTTTTTTGGCTAGGTTAAGACAACTGGCAGAAGCCTGTGAATTTGAGTTAATCTTCAATGAGACACGTAGTTACATCATTAATCCCACATATCAGTCTCTATGCAAAAACACCTACTAGCTGAAGCTCGACTGGATTTCAAACAGGTCCTATAACTGACTTTATCGTTGCACAATACAGCGTGGAGCATGTGAGTTATAAGGTATTACGATGAAGTGGACACCCTCGCCAGTTTGGCTGAGGTTGGGGAACACCATTTGAGTCAGACAACTGCATAGCCTCTGCTTTTTCTCTGTGGATGCTGCCAGACCTGCTAAGTCTCTGCAGTCATAAGCTGATGTTGACTGAAAGATAAATGTTGTGTTACCTTTATTTTGTAAAATTTGCAAGTAGGTTTTTCTTGGGCAAGAACACAAAAGATTGGAATGACTCTCTAGTGAAATCCATTTGAGAAAGTGCTTTTTTTTTTAAAAGGACAAGTATCGTTGGAACAAGCTGAAATCGGGCATATTTTTGAAGTAGTACCATAAGACATAGGAGCAGAAATTAGGCCATTCGGCCCATCGAGTCTGCTCCGCCATTCAATCACGGCTGATAAGTTCCTCAACCCCATTCTTCCGCTTTCTCCCTGTAACCCTTGATAATCAAGAACCTATCTATCTCAGTCTTAAATATACCCAATGACCTGGCCTCCACAGCCTTCTGTGGCAGTGAATTCCATAGATTCATAACTCACTAGCTGAAGAAGTTTCTCCTTATCTCAGTTTTAAAAGGTTTTCCTTTTACTCTAAGGCTGTGCCCTCGGGTCCGAGACTCTCCTACAAATGAAAACATCTTCCCAACATCCATTATGTCCAGGCCATTCAATATTCTGTAAGTTTCAATTAGATCCCCCACCAACCTTCTAAACTCCAATGTGTATAGTCCCAGACTCCTGAAACGTTCCTCGTAGGTTAAGCTTTTCATTCCTGGGAGCATTCTTGTGAACCTCCTCTGAAGCCACTTGAGGGCCTGTACACCCTTCCTGAGATATGTGTCCCAAAACTGCACACAATACTCCAAATGTGGCCTGACCAGAGCCTTATAAAGCCTTAGTAGTGCGTCCCTGCTTTTACATTCAATTCCTCTTAAAATAAATGCCAACATTGCATTTGCCTTCCTGACTACTCAGTCAACCTGCAAGTTTACCTTGAGAGAATCCTGGACAAGAACTCCCAATTCTCTTTGCACTTCAGACATCTGAATTTTCTCCCCATTTAGAAAATAGTCCATGCTTTTATTGTTCTTACCAAAGCGCATTACCTCACACTTTCCCATGTTGTACTCCATCTGCCACTTCTTTGCCCGCTCTCCTAACCTGTCCAAATCTTTCTGCAGCCTCCCCACCTCCTCAATACTACCTGTTCCTCCCGTTCCTGATCTTTATATCATTTGCAAACTTAGCTAGAATACCCACAATTCCTTTATCTAGATCATTAATGTATAAAGTGAAAAGTTGTGGTCCCAACACTGAACCTTGTTCAACACTGAACAACACCTCTTGTCAACGGCTGCCATCCTGAGAAAGATCCTTTTATCCCCACTGTCTGCTTTCTGCCAGACAGCTAATTTTCTATTCATGCTAGTATCTTGCCTCTAACACCATGGGCCCTTATTTTACTCAGCAGCCTCCTGTACGGCACCTTGTCAGAGGCTTTCTTGAAGTCCAGGTAGATAACACAGATTGGCTGTCCTTGGTCTGACCTGCTCATTACATCCTCAAAGAATTCTAGCAGATTTGTCAGGCATGACCTCCCCTTGATGAAACCATGCTGACTTTGCCCTATTTTACCATACACCTCCAAATATTCAGAAATCTCATCCTTTACACTGGACTCAAATCTTATCCATGACCGAGGTTAGGCTAATCGGCCTGTAATTTACCGTCTTTTACCTTACTCTCTTTTTAAACAGGGTTGTCACGTTCGGGATTTTTCCAGTCCTCTGGGACCTTCCCTGACTCTAGCGATTCCTGAAAGATCACCACTAATGTTTCCACTATATCTTCAGCTGTCTGCTTTAGAACCCTGAGGTGTAGTCCATCTGGTCCAGGTGATTTGTCCACCTTCAAGCCATTCAGTTTTGCTAGCACCTTTTCCTTGGTGCTGGCCATCGTACTCTGCCCCTGACTCTCTTGAATTTTTGGGAGATTACACGTGTCTTCCACCGTGAAGACTGACACGAAGTAATTATTCAGTTCCTCAGCCATTTCCTTGTTCCCCACTACTATCTCTCCACTATCATTTTCCAGTGGTCCAATGTCCACTTTTGATTCTCTTTTACCCTTTTATATATCTAAAGAAACTCTTATAGTCTTCATTTATATTACTGGCTAGCTTACCCTCCTATTTAATCTTCTCCCTCCTTATTTTTTTTGTTGCCCTCTGTTGGCCTCTGTAGGCTTCCCACTCCTCTGGTTTCCCACTGCCTTTCGCCACATTACATGCTTTCTCTTTTGCTTTTATGCTATCCCTGACTTCCTTCGTCAGCATGGTTGCCTCATCCTCCCTGTACCATGCTGCTTTTTCCTAGGGATGAATTTTCACTGTCACCTGAATTACTCCCAGAAACTCCTGCCATTGCTGTTCCACTGTCTTTCCTTCCAGTCAATTCTGCCCAGCTCTTCCCTCATACCTCTGTAGTCGCCTTTATTCAGCTGTAATACCATTACCTCTGATTCTATCATGTTATGATCACTGCCTCCTAAGGGTTCCTTTCCCTTAAGCTCCCTTATCAAGTCTGCCTCATTGCACAACACTAAATCCAGTATTGCCTGTTCCATTGTGGGCTCCACCGCAAGGTGCTCCAAAAGGCATCTCGTAGACATTCCACAAATTCCTTTTCTTGCAATCCATTACCAACATGATTTTCCCAGTCCGCCTGTAGATGGAAATCCCCCATGATCATAGTGACTTTGCCTTTCTTACACAGCTTTTCTGTCTCCTGGCGGATCTTGCACCTCAGCTCCTGACTACTGTTTGGAGGCCTGTACACAGCTCCAGCTACGGTTATCTCTGGTGTATTCGTTTTTCAGACCTGAGCTTCTAAGCTTTAGTATGGTCCCTTGTTTAGCAGCAGCACTTTGATGTGCTATGTAGGAGGATCAATAGGATCCATCTGTGTACGTAACCTTATTTTGCTGAGTTTTTTTGCTG
Source organism: Ginglymostoma cirratum (assembly GCA_024137785.1). Classification (NCBI taxonomy): domain Eukaryota; kingdom Metazoa; phylum Chordata; class Chondrichthyes; order Orectolobiformes; family Ginglymostomatidae; genus Ginglymostoma; species Ginglymostoma cirratum. Next base: position 6,178,222 of record JAHRHZ010000100.1, read on the forward strand.
TTTCAAGAGGGCAATCCAATCGGCAATTTAGTTTATACAGGTGAATTGTTTGATCAGCATAACATGCTGATCTATTGACAGCTGTAAAGATGGATTTGTGACTTGTCCACATTGTGTTAGGGAAAGTTACTAAATGGATGTAAAATGTAATATATAGTGATTCATGGAATCCTGTTGATATGTTGCTGAGGAGTTAGAGTTGAAATTTTCAAGGCCTTTTCCATTGAACCTTTCTTGTGTTGGCAGATGTATTATGCTGTTGAGGTACAAAGTCAGTTATCAAGCTCATAGTTCATTGATGCAGGTGTCGTTCGTACTATTTGTAAGGTTTCTTATATCTATCTTATGGCTAGGTTGGTGGGCAGGTCTGCGCTGGACAGATGGTGAGAATTCGATAATTCCCTATACTTTGATTTTCTGGTTTACGGTGATCCTAATCTTTTTTTTTTAGGGGGACGGCAAGCACTTTGATGGAGAGACGATGAGAAATAAAATGGTTTTGCTCATCAATGGTGATCGTTGCATTTAGTTTGAAAGTAGTGTTGACCGACCTGAGGAGCGGGTTGCTTGCCTGCTGTTTTGACTGCAACTGTCACATGGTTCTTGAAGAACCAAAGGAGTGCAGAAAGTGGATTAACCATTGTGGAATGCTGATGAGTTAACTAGCTTTGCCTCTGAGTTTGGTAAAAACTGCCCAGAAAGATGTAGTGATCTGTGATGTGGATTTCACTTTTCTAGATGTTAATTTTAGGGAGAAGGTGGTGATATTGTGGTAATATTACTGGACTAATAATCCAGAGCCCTGGGCCAACGTTCTGGGGCCATGGATTTGAATCCCATCATGGCAGATGGTGAAATTGGAATTCAGTTCGAAGCTAATACACTGTTGACCATGTAACCATTGTTGTAAAAACCCATCTGGCATACATGCCACTCCAGACCCATAGTACTACTCTACGGCAATGTGATTGACACTTGATTGCCTTCTGAAGTGGCCAAGAGAGCGAATTAATTTAAGGGTAATTAGAGATGTGCAACAAATGCCAGCCTTGTCAGTGACAGCCACATTCCAGACAAGAACAGTATTTTGTTAAATTAGGTGCTAAGGGGATCTCTAGGTATCTAGCAACATTTCTTCATCAAGCAGCCAACCTCATTGAAGAATTCTGACATAGTAAACCAGGAAGCAAAGTACATTGATTAACCTTCATTGCCATAAATTCACTTCAGAAGCAGAATTACCAGAAACCAACTTCAAATGAAATTATTCAGAACGTGGAATTTTTTCATAATACAAGATTTTTGATGTTACTGAAATGTAAAAAACATGAGAGATTTGGACCCTATGCAAAGAAGAGACTAACTTGTTAAACAGCTTTGAAATGTGGGTTTGATGAAAAGTGAAAAGAATCATCGGGCAAAAAAGACACCAAATGAAGAAGTGCTGCAAAGTATGTGCAAGCCAATTTATAGGATACAATTATGGATAGAATGCCTCTGGGCAGAATGCATTTTAAGACTTTAAATCTTCCCTCCATGATGTCATTTAAAAGGAAAGAGGAGAAAGAGAACATCAGTGCTAGATGGCTTGAAAAATCAAAGGATGTTTGTAATAAATGAAAAACTACCACAGGATAGTGATGTGGATTATTATGAAATAAGGACCTACCTTTAGGCAGAATAAACATGATGGTGATGATGGAACCTTGTTTGCTAGGGCCAAAAAAGTTTTTCAGCAGTAGTTAGGATCCAGTTACATCTCCTGAACAAGGTGTGGACTTTTATACAAGTTTGGGAATGTTGCTTAAATGCCAATAGTATAATGTAAAAGGGAACATTTTTGTAAGTTCACTGATTTTATAATTGATTTTCATCTGGGAAAACTTCTAACCGTGCACTTTGTGGATGAGAAGGGAATCACTGAAAACACCTTCTGGTATCTGCAATTAACTGCATAAGTACAGATACTGGAAGTTCCTGTCAGTTTCACAGTTGCAATGACATTGTCAGTATTCAATTTCATTGTCATTACAGTGACAAAATCTGGAGCAATCTGTTTGATTTTTAGCAGGATTGAATTATTCCCCTAGCTTTTGGCCTGTGTTCTAGTGAGGCCAGTACATAGGCAGAAAATGCATGGTTATTTGATATAACTAGCATGGGGCTGGATGAACACAGCAGGTCAAGCAGCATCATAGGAGCAGGAAAACTTGACGTTTCAGGCCTAAACCCTTCATCAGAAATGGGGGAGGGGAAGAGGGTTCTGAAATAAATAGGGAGAGAGGGGGAGGCAGATAGAGGATGGATAAAGGAGAGGATAGGTGGAGAGGAGGCAGACAAGTCGAGGAGGCGGGGATGGAGCCATTAAAGGTGAGTGTAGGTAAGGGGGTAGGGAGGAGATAGGTCAGTCCAGGGAGGACGGACAGGTCAAGGGGGCGGGATGATGTTAGTAGATAAGAGATGGGGGTGTGGCTTGAGGTGAGAGGAAAAACAGGTTAGGGAGGTGGA